>JANBXA010000069.1:87527500-88082500 GCA_030556225.1 Cricetiscus sungorus | reverse complement strand
TGTGTTTATGGCTAACTATTTGGGATTCAGTAACCTACATGGGGGGCTCATCTCTCAGTAGCCATGAATTGTGGGTAGCTCTTCATCTAAGGGTAGGGCCTTGTGAGAGTTTCCTCATCCAAGTTGGCCTGTCAGCTGGCGTTGTCATTGTGCAGGTCTTGTTTAGATGACCATACTGAGATCTCAAGGGTTCAGCATCTAAGAATGGAGGAATTTTATTGTATTTGTCAGCTCCTGATTTTAACAATGACAAAACACTTCATAGTCATGTATTTTGTGAATGCTGGTATGATGAAAAACCTACATTTGTTCGTGTGTGTGTGTGTGTGTGTGTGTGTGTGTGTGTGTGTGTGTGTGTGTGTGTGTTACTCAAACTCAAACCCAGGATCTGCCATATGTTAGATTTACTCCTGAGCTATAGGCCCTGCTTCCCATTCATCTCTAAATAATTTATATAATATCTATGATGCACTGAGGTCAAGGTCAACTGGAGGCTGGAGACACAAAAGTTAGTAAGATGCAGCTCTTGACTTTGAGGAAGCTGTGTCTCAGGGGTGGAGGGTGTCTTATAACCTACTGCCTATTTTTGTACATAAAAGTTCATTGGGAAGGGCTGTGAGTGTAGCTCAGTGTAGAGTGCTTGCACTGAGTGGAATGCACAGGTCCCTGGACCCCACCTCTAGCACCCCCACAATGAAAATCTATTAGGACATAGCCACACCTGCTCATTGACATGAGTGTGGTTACTCTGACCTACAGCAGTTGAGCCAAGCAATGTGGCTTGAAAGCCTAAAATATTTACTTACTGGCTCTTGACATCAAAGTTTATTGACCTCTGACCTACAAGAAGAACTTGTTAGCAGAGTGAACAATACACTAAGAGAAATGTGGTGTGCAGGTGCGAAATGAATTCTCTTTCTGTGTCTCTGTAAGTCTGTCAGAGACCACCCTGGATTTGAGGGGGAATGATTTGTGATGGTTCATGTCTGAAATTCTAGCACTAGAGATACAAAGGCAGAGGGATTGCCATGAGTTTGAGACTGATATTGGCTCTCAGGAGAGAGCCAAACTGGACTGGGCTACAGTGTGAGTCCTGTTTCAAAATAAAATAAGTTAATAAATAGTAATAACAGACAGACCAAAACAAGAAAGGAGAGAGGTTCAGATGGTATATGGGCTCCTGGCATTTCTCATTAAAACAAGAGCCCTCCGTGGGATGAGCATCACTGAGAATGGTTAGAGAACATTTTTTGTTGTTGTTGTTAAGCTGTCTTTGAGGGAAAGTGATATGGACATCTAGTCACCACTTTTTCTTGCTTTTTAAGTTAAAATGTGGTCTCTGCAATTATTTTTAGCTGACACTGACTGACATGTTGCGTTTAATTATCATGTTTGTGTATATTCTATATGAACTAATTGATGGAGGACCATATTGTCACTGATGATTAATGTTGTCATCATTGTTGATGGAGGTAAGCAGCCTTCAGGATCACTATAAGACACTTCCAGGGAGGTATGGGTACCTCCACTTGGTATGAGTGTCACAGAGAGAACTTCTTCAGTTACCTGCCTAGAGTCTGAGCCAGGACAGGACCAGACACTATGCTCCTCCAACGGGAAGGTTAACCAAGTCTGCACTTACATATTTTCAAGGCTGGATCTTGGAGGTGCCAGACACTTGGAACCCACTGCAAACTGTGCTCCTGACTGAGTCATCCTGGCATGGCCTACCCACTAGGCCCAGCTAATTTACTGACAGCACTTCCCTTCCACACAATGGGTAATGAGCCTCACCTCACTCACATACCTCAGCTTGGGACACCACCTGTCCATTTTTGGAGTTCCTTCAGCCCTAACCATTGATGTAGTTTCTTTAAAAAAAAAAAAAAAAACTTCTCATGTCTATTTGTACATATAGGAGAGAGAGAGAGAGAGAGAGAGAGAGAGAGAGAGAGAGAGAGAGAGAGAGAGAGAGAGAGAGAGAGAGAAATATGCCATATGGTTGTAGATACCTGTCGAGCCCAAAGCAGGACATAGAATCCATTGGAGTCAGAGTTACAGGCAGTTGCAAACTGCCTAAGCCTGATGTGGTGCTGGGAACTGAACATGGCAGAACAGCAAGTACTCTTGACTGTTTAGCTATTTCTCCTGCCCCTAACATAATTTCTTGAATCTATTTCCTGTACCAGTCTGATTACAACAACGATATCAACCCAATATAACTTTAGTAAAGATTTTAAAGTCAAATCAAAGTTCTTGTTCCATTCACACAGCACTGACTTATTTCCTTGGTATAATGATAAGGCAGAAAGGGGTAAGAAGCAGGTGACAGTGGCTTGCCTCAGCCAAAGCTTCCTAAGCTCTAAGTGCCAAGTGTTTGCTTGCTTTTCCCTTAAGTCCTGTAAAGTGATATGAACCTGCCTTTCACTGGGTACTTGATGTCCTAGGAACATCAAGTTGGGGGCACTTACCTCTATGGATCTCAAAGGTTCTTGAAATCAGTCCTGGGTTCTACCTTCTCTTTGGCTTCTAGAAAGATCTTGGAGGCAGAGCTCTGCAAAACTGAGAGCTCTTCATTTCTACCTCCAACACCCTGGGGTGTCAAATCGAGGCAGGAGGCTCCCTTTAAGCCTAGAGGCTCCTTGCTGTCTGGCCCCAGCCATCTATTCTTGCTTAAATTACAAACAGAACTGGAAGCCAAGAACTAGCCAAACGCATCATGGGTGTCACCAAGGGACACACTGAGCTGTCAGCCAGCAGGGCCTGGGACAAAAGTCCAAAAAGCAGAAAGCTTATTTTCAAAAGTTGAGATTTTCTATTCATTCCTGTAAGAAATCTTTCTCTCTGTGGACATTCTAGATTTCTCGCAAGTGCTTCTGTTACTCTGAGATGAGCAGAGATGAGCAGCCTTGTTGGGGATTGCACAGGGATGTGTGGCTATGTCTTGTAACTGGTGATTTCACTTGACTCATTAAAGTAAGGTCACTCTTATTGGTGCAGTCTCGCTTAAGTACTAATTCACGTGGCTCTAAGTCATGCCACAGAATACACTGATGCTCCAAAGGGATAATCTTTCAAATGAGTCTTCATGCTCCAAAATGGGACCAGGGAGAGCTACTTATGAGGTTATATCCTTATTCTCAAATATTCAAATACCTTCTCTGCTCCCCCAATCCCCAGTTGTCATCCATTGCATCTATACCCTTGGCTCTACAATTTGGTCTGATGCTTATTGATGTGCCTATGTGGGGGCAGGGTACCACTCATCATCTCTCCAGATTTAGATGGCTATATGGGGCTTAGAAGAAACTTGGCTCTAGGCTGTGAACTGGGAATGTTGGGATATAATTTTCCATATTGTGACTGTATAGAAATATAAAAGAAAGAGTTGTTCCTTTATTCATTTGTCTGTCCTTGGTTCAAGCTCTGGTGTTCTTCAACACAGGGCAGGCAGAAAGCCTCTGTGTGAAGCCTGTCTGTTCCTGATGTGGTCCTGGGAGGAACCCTGGTCTGCAGGCGTGCTCTGGGCTGCAAGTGAGGAGGTTAAGGTTGAGCTGACTCACTCACTCTCTGGTAGACTGAATACATCATTTCCCATCCTAGGGTTTCTGCCCTTGCATCTCCCTGCAGCTCTGCTGTGGAGTTCCTGGCAAGGAGGGTCTGATTCCTAGGCCAGGCTAAGCCTTTCTCTGCCTTCTGTCTTGGGCTTAGTCCTGAGAGTGGGTGGGGCAGGCACATGTGCAGCCTGAAGGGTTCTTCTCAAAGCTCTTCATCTCCCTTATCTTCTCTTCCTCCAAAGCTGAGGAACACACAAACAGAGCAAGAGGAAGGCAGAGAGAGAGAGAGAGAGAGAGAGAGAGAGAGAGAGAGAGAGAGAGAGAGAGAGAGAGAGAGAGAGAGAGAGCGCAACCCCTCCCCAAAGCCAAAGAGTTCCCATGAAGAGAAAGGACTATCAGGTTTCCATCTGAACACACTGTGCACCCGTGCTCCCTAGCTAATACCTGGCTTTGACCAAATAAGTATTCCCTGTCAAGTTGGTGATTGTGGTTCTTGGTGAAAACTGACTTATGTACACATCACTATGGCAATGTTTAGGCAAACAGGCACAGAGATCCTGCAGGGGATATTATGGGATACATCCTGTTCTTCTTTCTTGTCTTAACACTTGCCTTGCACAAAGAAGTATTGTCTAGATTAATGGATGTCCCCCTTTTGGAGATGTATTACTTTGGTGTATAGTTAGTGTCCTGGAGTGTTAAAACTCAGTTAAGATGTCAAGACAGAGACATGCATGCTTGTGTGTGTGTGTGTGTGTGTGTGTGTGTGTCGTAAATCAGGATGAAGGGAACCAATGGTGACTTTCAATTGGATGTCTACATTCTCCATTCGGATGGCTCCAACTGTCCCAAATTCCCTAGGTGACAGTCATAGCCACTGACAGCGAAATGCTCTGAATCTGCTTAGCTGGAATTTGAGTCACTGTCCATCTAGTATCCAATGATCATGCTCCAGCAACAGCTTGGAAAACCAAAGTGAGCCTGCTCTAGAGAAGCCCGGAGCAGACAGAAGGTAGATTTACTTCCTACCCACTCTAAGGTATGACAATCAAGTCCAAATGCCTGCCCTTAGAGCACAGGGCCTCTTGGAGTCTTCTGGATCTTGTATTCTGTTGCTTTTCTGATTCGGAGTTTTAGGAAGACTTGAAGTATTGCAGCAGGCATCTTCAGAGCTCGTTCTTTAAATAATTGTGTGTGCATTTCCCCCGGGGGGACGGGGTTATATTCATGTGGGTGCTTATGTGTGTGTATGTATATGTACATAGGTGCCTTACCTCACGAACAGTCTATATTACTCTTTGAAGAAAGCTCTCCCATTGGTTGACACGGAGCTTGCCTATTAGATCAGGGTGGCTGGCCAGAGAGCCCCAGGGACCTGCCAGTCTCTGTCTCCTAATTGCTGAGATTATAAGCACATACTCACTATGCCTGGCTTTTTACAGGTATGCTGGTGACTGTGCTTGTGTGGCAAGCTTTTTACTGACTAAACCATCTCCCCAGACTCAAGCCCTTCTTTTTAGAGACAGTGAGGCAGTGTTTAAGCAAGACTGGGGACCCACTTGTCAGGGTTTGGTGGGTCACACAAGGGTGGGTATTGGGAATGAGAATCTGATGGAACCAGCTACCCATCTGCCGTTTCTTCCCAGTCCCCCCTATGTGGGCCAAGAGTTTATGAACTAGAAATTTAATTCTCATATTGAATGACTCAAACTGGAAAGTTCTTTGCCCAATACAGGATACCTGATAAACGGTAACCTCCAAGAATGTGCGCATTACTCTGACAGCAGATATGCGTCCTACAGAATCTTTGAAGTTGATGAATTTTAAATAGTTCAGGGGTAGGGGTGGGGGGTGGGGGAGAAATGTTGTGGTTACTCCTGATGCTTCTTTCCCAAAACTCACCATTTCATCAAGTTATTCTGTGATTCAGATTCTCCCACCTCAGATCAGTTTGGGAAAAGAGTGTCCCCCACGACACAGGACAATGAAAACAGGCCTGGCTCTGGAAAGAGCCAGCATCAGCACAAAAGGGGCTTTGGCATCTTCAGTGTCCCCTTTGAGATCTACTTAGCAAATTTGAGATGCATGGACACCCTTTCTCTCCATCTCCTACCACAGCTTTGATTATATTCCTTATGCCCTTGTCAGAACGGCTTCTATTTTTCACCTTCTAGAAGTTTCTGTGGCACCGAGAATTTCTAAATCACCTTTAAAGCATTTTGGGATCTTGTGCTTTGAGGACGCCAACATTTGTTTTATCATTGCCAACTCTGATGCTAAGCCCCAACTTGATATTCAGAGTTTGTCAGCAATCTCCTTGGGAGGTAGTCATGGGAGCTGACCGGAAGACGACTCCAGGAACACTAGGCAATGACACAAGAACTCTGCTTCAGACCCCAATGGACCTCCTGTCTCCGCGCTGGAGTCAGTCTGGACTTACTCCCAGGGTTCCCTTCCTTACAGAACCAGTGGCGTTCCTCCTCCGGCCTTTCCGGGGCTCTCACTGATTTAAACTTTACTTTTGGCATCGTGGAGTCTTTTGACTTCAGTCTCTTGGGAAACTGGAGTAAATTAAGTTGCTTATTAAAAAAAAAAAGAAAGAAAGAAAGAAAGAAAAAGAAAAAAAAAAAAGAAAAAGAAGAAGGGGGAAAAAAGCGAGGGTGAGGCTCCCCGCGGTGTGGTTGAGAGGATGGTGCTGGAAGAGAGAGGACTCGGTCCAAGCAAATACTGCAGCGGAAAGCCAGCTGGACAGAATCCTGATCGTTTCTCTGGGCAGAGGGTAGATCCACTGTCAGATAAAAAAAAAAAAAAAAAAAAAAAAAAAGCTGCTCAGCACCCTCTGAGAAGCAGCCTGGCAGGTAGCCAGCCTGGGAGAACAATGATTTCCTCGCTTTTATATTTGATTATTAGTTCATATTTATTGGAAGCCCGTGACGCTTCCAGCCTCGTAGCCAGGGTGCAAGAGGAGGCAGCTGCCTGGAGGGATTCATTTTTTCCTATTAGCTTTTTACCATTTTTCATCGGCTGAGTCAGCGTCCCACTAGTTAAGGGCCTTGGAGCCAGATCTCATCTGATTATCACAGAGCTGCTCAACTGGTACTCAACCACCCTCCCACCCTCTCATCCCAGCCCCTAGCTCACACCGGCCTGCGGGTGGTCCCCCTCTCGACTCCCACCCTTTTTCTGCATCTCCATCAGCGAGCTGAAATGGACCATTTCAGTTAACATGCCTGCTGGATGGAGGGCCTCCCTTTCCTGCCTGTGCACACACCACTCGAGTGTTTATTTGAACTAGCTTTAGGGATAGAGGAAAGAGAAAAGTATCAGGGTGAGCGTTCGTTTCCTCCCTGTTTGCTTGTTTTTAGTATTTATTGAGAGTTACCATCTGTCAGACTGGAAAGTTTATGGATTCTTTCTTACCTCTAGTAGCCTCCTTAGGACAGGACCACATTATCAACCCTATTTCACAAATATGGAAACGGAGTTTAGTGGCTAATTATTCGTGTCAACTTGACTGTACAGCCTAGAATCACTTGGGATCCATTGAGGAATTACCTAGGTCAGGTTGGTCTGTGGGCATGTCTAGGAGAGATTGTCTTGATTGTTAATTGAATTAGGAAAATTTGTACCGTAATGGGTAACACCATTCCCTAGGCAGAGGGAGTATGTGTAGACAGCCTTTTCTTTCTGGCCAGGTCTGTCAGTTCCCAAATAACTGACATGGAGACTTAATATTAATTATACATGCTCAGCAAATAGCTCAGGCTTGTTCTAGCTAACTCTTACATTTTAAATTAGCCAATATTTCCTATCTATGTTTTGGCATGTGGCTTGGTACCTACCCTCAACATGGGATATCCATCTTGCTTTTCTCGCATCTGCTCCCTACTCCTCTCTCTCCACCCTTCTTCCTAGCATTCTGTTTGGCTTCCTCCCCCAGCCTTATCCTGTTCAGCTACTGGCTAGTCAGCTTCTTCATTAAGCCAAGCACAGTGACATATATTCACACAGTGTAAAGAAATACTCCACAAGTGTGTTTTCTGAGCTATATGAGACAGGAGCAAGCTACAGAAAAGCTAGCTAGAATGAACTAGAAAGCAAGCAAGCAAGCAAGCAAGCAGGTTGCATGGCTTCATTGATCCTCTTCTGCTCTTGACAATGCATGTGATGGAGCTTGACTTCTCCGCAGCGATAGACTGTAACCTGGGGTCATTATCAGAGCATGGTGTCCTAAGATGTCAAACGTCAAAGGAAAGTCCCCGAGCGCCTTCTCTATTGTTCCCCCAGAAAAAGAAGTGAGAACTGAACATAAAGCCCCTTTTGGCAGAAATGTTTGTAATTAGAGGCCTGACATGTAGGGCGTCTTGAAGCTAGAAGTATCCATTTAGGGCTGCATGCTTATGCTTGAATCGGTCTGAGACTAAAGTGTGACTCCCTTGTGTTCTAATTGCACTTTGCAGAAAGGCCTTGAAAAAAATTGTGAAAAGAGGTGTGTTGGTTAGCACTCGCCAACTTGACACAATCTAGAGACAACCGGAAAGAGGGAAGTCAGTTGAGGAGTTGCTGCCATCAGACTGGTCTATGGGCATGATGGAGGAGGCGGCATTTTGATTAATGATTGATGTGGGAGAGCCCGTTCCAATGTGGGCTGTGCCATCCCTTGTCAGGTGGTTCTGGCTTGTATAAGAAAGGAGATTGGGCAAGCCACAGAGCATAGTCCACTATACCGTGTTCCCCCAGACCCTCTGCTTTAGTTCCTGCCTCCAGGTTCCTGCCGTGAGCCCCTGTCTTGGCTCCCCTTGATGGTGGACAGTAACATGTAAGCCATATAAACCTCTCCTGCCCCAAGTTGTTTTAGGTCTATGATCAAAACAACAGCTAAGTAGGACAAGAAGTTAAGGTCAGCCTTGATAGGTGAAGGGGTGGAGCTTCTGGCCTACACTTGGAAGACCTGGGCTCTCAGAAGGTGGGGCAGTCTCCCTGGGTAGCCCCAAAGGGGTTCGTGTCACCACCCTCTCTGGCAATGACTGGTTCTGGAGTTACTTGATGTGGACTTTAACTCCTTTGTTTTTCCCATTAGAAGAGTTTTAAATGGAATGATTTGGGTATGAGTAAATGCTACTGGGAATTTGCAAATGAGGCCAAGGTTTTTGCAATGCACTGCTGTTTTCCCTCCTGGAGATACAGTGGGTTGTGGTTTATAGCCAGGTGCAGAGAAGGTTTATAAAGAGCCAGGAGTAGTGGCAGCCAGGAGCAAAGGGAGCCAATGGTAACAAACAAGATCATCTGGGGTATGTCTTGGGTGGCTCCGGATGGCTTTGACAGTGTTATAAGTGAAATATAATTAAGTTGGGTTGGTAAACACATTTTTTTTCTGGCTCTTAAAGAGGCTTATCAGCTTGGGAGATTAATTAAACCCTTTGCTAGAGCCTGGGCTGGTGCTGGGGATCCATTGTGATCTTACAAGAAGAGCAAAGTGATGAGCAGAGCAGAGTGATTTCTTACTCTGTGTAGAGAGCATGGATTCGGGATTAAGGACTTGCATGGTTTGCAGGAATTGAGGAATGTCAAGAGCACTGGTTTTCAGCCTTCCTAATGCTGCAACCTTTTAATACAGCTCTTCATGTTGTGGTGACCCCAACCATGAAATTGTTTTCACTGCTACTTCATAGCTGTAATTTTGCTTCTGTTATGAATCATACTGTAAATATCTGTGCTTTTTTTTCATCTTGGGTGACCCCCTCATAAAAGGTTTGTTTGACTGCTAGAGGGGTTATGACCCACAGGTTGAGAACTTCTGGCCTCTGAGTGTCATTTCGATGGGAGCCCCTCCAAACACAGCACCCCAAGACGCAAACATCATTGGGTTAAATACAGAATGCAAGGAAGCCAGGTCCAGGATACCCTGGGACTCTCATGGACTAGCTAGGAAGTTCTTTCCCCGCAAGGAGAAGGGGTTCTCTGACATACTCAGAGTGAAGAGGACTGGATGGGGCCAAAGGAGCAGTTTGTGGTCAGGTTCTAGATTGTTCTGTGGGCACTCCTGACCATGGCGGTCTTCCGGTTCTGGGCTCACTTGTACATAAAAGTGTGGTTTCTCGTGGACCATACGGAGAGGTAAATTTTTTCAGATGATGGTGAATCAGGCCTGAAGTTTGCAAATATTTGCTTCCCTGAATTTACAGACTGATTATGTCCCTTACTTATGCTCTGCACTATTTCCTGTCCAGTCCTCCTCTGTACCAGATATGAGATGCTACCAACAGTGCTGTGATGTTATCTTAGGTTGGCAACTTGCCAGAAGCTGCAGTGAGGGATTTTGTTGACCAGGTAGGTGGCAACCCAGAGAAACGGAGGTCTGAAAGAGAGTTTTAGATTTTGTTTTTGTTGCTGGCATGCTCATCTGTCCTGTGGCTGCCACCGCTGTGGCTGTATTTCTTTGTTGATATCTGAACCCAGCCTCTTTGGGCTTCTGACACAGACTGAACCGTGAGTTCTCTAAAAACCCTCCAGGCCTTCAACAGCACACTGGGGCCAGTGAGGCATCCAGCTTGATGGACTGAGCAAACACTGGGTGCTTTGCCTCTCCAGTGTGCAGACGGCCATTGTTGGACAGCTCAGACCATGTCCTGTAAGCTTTATCTCTATTCATCCCATCCATTCTGCTCCTCTAGGGAACCCTAATGAATACAGGTGGGTGTGGAGTCAATTTGATTGACAGTTTTTTTCTAGTTGTATCATCTGCTTGCTAAGTCCTACTGGAAGAGGACTTGGTAGGAGTCTGTAGTTGTCAACCATAGGCTCAGGTCTATTTAATATAAGTCGTTGGGCTGATCACTTTTGGTTTGTTCCTTCTTATACACCTTTCCTTTCTATCTTGTCTATATGTGTGTGGTGGGCTATAGGGACACTATATTAATATCTTACACTGCCATTGGCCATCCTGGTTGGTCCAGCAGTGAGAGTGAAGAGTAAACACAAGTTGAGGGGGTAATTCTTCCAGCCCAGTTTTTCTTTGCTCAAGGGTCAAGGGTGACCTTGAGCTGCATGCACCTGTCCATCAGAGCTCACAGCTGTTCTATAAATGCATCACTCTGCATCTGAGTTCTTTCTGTGCTGGGAGAGGTTGGTCTCCACTGTCTCTAGCCCTCATGCATCACACTATCTCCTGCACTTTCCCTGTACCTGCCAACTAGTTCCTTTATTGAAATCTCCTAAATTAGTCATTGGAGTATACCACCTCCTCCTGCCATAAGCTTGATGGGTGTATAGGTAGTTAATGATAGGTCACCATTTACCAGGCAAGATTAGAGAGGTTGAACATCAAGGCCAAAGAGCTACTCCTAACAGTAGGTAGGATGGGTGTATGATGTGTGGGTGTATCTGTGTGTATGAGAGTGGGAACACATGTATGGGAGTGTCTGTTGGTGTATATAGAGAGACTAGAGGGCAGCCTTGGGTGTTGTTTCTCAGGAAATGTCCAGCTTGTTTTAAAAGCTCTCCCACTAGCCTAGAATTCTCCAGGTTGACCAGGCTGGCTGGCCAGTGAGCCTCAGAGATCTGCCTGTCTCTGCTTCCCCAACTCTGGGATTGCAAGCATGCACCACTATGGTCTGCCTTTTTCACATGGATTCTGGGAATTAAACTCAGGTCTTCATGACTATACAGCAGCCACGCCGTCAATGGAGCCATCTTTGCAGCCCATCTCTGCAGCCCTAGTATAGGGGTTCCAACCTCAGACCCTGATCATTAGTGCCTACACTTCAGCACTCCAGAAAGGCTCCTTATTTTTGTTGGCAGTGTCTGACAAAGGCCACCAAGAATTTGTCAGCCTCTGGGCATTGATCTTGAGGCCTTCATCATCATACCTACCTCCTAGGAGGTGAAATTGAATTGGTCCACTTGCCTCCCCATTACATAATCACAGAGAAAAAGGGCATGAGTCAGGATGATGGACAGCCTAGTTTGGGATGCAGAACACATAGCATCATGCTCTTAAAAGATGCTTGAGGAGTGACTGAGACTGGCTTCCTTGGCCTTGTGCCTGTCCCTCATCTGAGGACAAGATGTGCAGGAACTGAGTGTTCCGTGGGATGGTGGCAACAGCTCACTGTGTACTGGATATATTTCTGAGAGTCACTTCCAGGAGGCCCAGAGGTTGTAACCCTTCATGGACATCTTCAGAACCGACATGGAAAAAAGCAGTAGCATGTATATGGTAGGACAACACACTTGTCTGGCTCTGTGCACTTTCAATGTTCCCCACGTGTTCAACACTCCACCCCTGTGCTGCCACTAACACACAGCTAATGACGCCTATGATGCAGCAGCGGGTGACCAATGTTTTTATATGAATGAATGGACTGCAATAAGCAAACACTGTTTGAGAGCAAGAAGGAAGCAAGGCAGGATACTTATAAAATCACAACTGTACTCCGTCCTCTTATAGATTAAGGTCAAGCAAGACCTAGAAGAAAGTGGATGGCAGGGATATGTTGAGAGAAAACCCATGTGTGATAATTACTATCATGGTTGGGTGTGTAAGGTGCACCCAGCATCTTGTTAAGGTACACATGCACTGTCTCATTTCGTCTTTGCAACTCTCTGAAGTCAGGGGAATTATTCCCATCACACAGTTGAGGAAGGCGAGGCCCAGTGAGAACATGTTACATCCAACTCTACCTTTCTAGTAAGTACAGTGTTGGAACTGAGAGCCAAATCTACCCTCAGATCTCAGAACTTTGGTTAATTATCGAAAGCCCTGAGTTGGAAGGCTGGCATTTATGGGCTGCGAATCCCATCCCGTGGGCGTGATCAGATGGCACTTTGACATCCCACCACACCTACCATCTCACTACCCAAGGAATTTCTTCCCTTGTTTGATTCCTTCTCAGCCCAGGTTCCCCCTTCTTGAGGTTTCTTTCTTGCCAGTCTCGTTGTGAAATGGTTTGCTCTGTTGCGGCTTGTCCCAGCCCTTGGGCCCTTTATGCGGGAGGTAGATTGCCCTGGCCTGTCTGTCGCATCTCGCACCACACCAGGGGATGCTGTTCCTCTCATCTTTATTAATCACTCCAATTTGACTCTGTGTGTTTTATGGTCTTTACTTCCGACCCACTTTGCCCTATTCAATTATCTTTGCCTTTTAAAGCAAGTCTGGAAGGGAGAAATTTATTTCTCCTTCTAGAAGGTAAAGGAAAAGAAAACCACACACTGCTCATATACATTTCTGTCTCCAGTTTGGTTTTGATCAGACACATCACCAGGAGATGCGTCTGAAATACCCAGCTCTTCATTTTAGCAGCATGGATACTGCCCTGTGGGAGTCAGGGGTTGGGGAGTAAGGACCTCTATGGCAATATGTCATGTTTTCAAGTTCCTTGGAGTTACCTGGGAGTCGGAAAAATGGTCTGATTCATCAGGTTATTTCATGCCATGAAGTCACAAGGTGACATCACATAGGGGTTCCAGAGTTACCCAACACCCTCATGTATACCCCCAGGTCTCTGTCCTTGAGGGTATTCCCATCTCATTCAAGGAAGTATATCCTTGTCCCCAAAGCTCTTCTGGGCTTATTTTCCATGAAAGCTGGGGTTTACATGGTGCTGCTAGTTTGGGGGATTAGGCTTTTTTTTTTTTTTTTTTTTTTTGGTTTAGGTTGGAGTCTGTCTCCTAAGCCCTCCTGAGGATAACAGTTAGTTGTCACTGGATAGAAGTCAAAAGAAATACATTTTTCCTCTGGAACACTAATGGTACCTTCACGTCTGGATAATTAGAGCTCCAACTGATGAATGCGTAATTACGTATAAGCCTGGACTACAGGGATTGCCTGGGTCTTTCATCTTTAGCTGACTTCATTTAGAGAGGCAGCAGTCTGAGTGAGCACTGTGGAAAAGCTTCTCTGAGGGGCTGGGGTTGGGTGGAGTCACTTGGGGGTGGAGGTGGGCTGGCTCTCCCCGTAATCACTGTGGTATGAAGACTGGAGTCTGTCTCCATGAAGCAGTCGCTCTGGTGGCGAGAGACCATTGGACAGGACACAGAATGTCAGGTTTTGCTAAGGTCTTGGTCCCACAGGTCCTCATCCCAGTCTCCCCTCTGGATGCTGCTGTGTTAAAGGTCTTTGGCCGTGTTTGTCTTCAGCACCAGGACCACTGTCCACCCTTGTGCCCTTGTGATCAGTGTGGATCCCATTATTCTGTGACCATCCCACCTCAGCTTTGAGCTTTTGGCTGAGGACATTCGGGCTTCTCTTCTGCTTGGTGGGTGTCTATGGGAGCAGCTCAACACAAGGGAGATGTCCAGGCTTTAAAAAAACCAATCAAAAGAGGGCTAAGGAGTGGTAGCAGTAGGTCGCAGATTCTGACCACCGACAAGCTCAGCCACCCTTTCCATAGCGTGAGCTCTGCAGTGAAAGCCAGCTGTGAGCTTTCCAAGCTCCTGACTTCCCACACAAGGGAAATATGTCCCCTTCATAGGACAGATAGATGAAAAGAGAGCAAGATTGGCTCAGTGCACTTCAGAGAGTTCTCTCCTTCCTCGCGGATGGCAGCTCTACAGCATACCTGTGAGTTCTGAGATCCCAAGAGTCATCAAGGAACTGTGACTTGGGGTTATGATGGGATTCTGAGGTGCTCTCTTCTGATGTCCCTAAACTACTGCACTGGCTTGAATGGCGTTTGCTGGGTAGAAAAATATAACATAGAAATAGGAAAGGCAATCCAAAGGCAACAGAGATAAGTAGATGTGTGTTGGGTCCCTGCTACCTGCCTTGCTCTGTGTTACGCTTGTTGATGCCTCATAACTTTTCTGTTAATCCTTATGTTAGTGTTGATGTCTCCATTGGACACCTGAGGATAGCAAGGCTTGAGGAGTGGTTTCTCCCAGTTTGTACCACTGCTAACTAACCAGTGACCCCAGTGAAAAGTCTCACAATGTTCTTTCATATGGACTCTCTGGCTTGTGTGTGTGTGTGTGTGTGTGTGTGTGTGTGTGTGTGTGTGTGTGTCTGTGTGTGTCTGTGTGTGTGTGTGTGTGTGTCTGTGTGTGTCTGTGTGTGTGTGTGTGTGTGTGTGTGTGTGTGTGTGTTATGTGTACACGGATGTGTTTGCCAGAGGACAGAAGACAACTCAGGTGTCATCCCTCAGTGCTCTCTACCATGGTGTGTGTGTGTGTGTGTGTGTGTGTGTGTGTGTGTGTGTGTGTGTGTGAGTGTCTCACTGGGAACTGGGGATCACCAGTTTGGCTAGGCTGTCTGGCCAGCAAGCCCATTGGATTTTTCCAACACTGGGATTATGAGTGAATCCCACTATGCTGAGCTTTGTTGCAATGTAAGTTCTTGTGTCCTCATGCTTACAAGGCAGGCACTTTACTGACTGAGCCATCTTCCCTGCCCTCTGGTTCCTTTTGCAATTTTTCAGTGAACAAATGTACTCTACTCACAAGGCACTCTAGCTTCCTTCCCCTGAAACCCACTCTCCTGTGACTCTCACCCAGAGGCCAACAACATGGTACTTTCTTATTGACTAGTCTAATCTTTTTTCTTTTTCTGGTATGCACACTATTGTTGGAAAGATGCTGATCTCTCTCTCTCTCTCTCTCTCTTTCTCTCTCTCTCTCTCTCTCTCTCTCTCTCTGTGTGTGTGTGTGTGTGTGTGTGTGTGTGTGTGTGTGTGTGTGTGTCTGCTTGCCACTTCTCTGTCTCTGCTGCTACTTGTTTATCTGGAGCTATTTACAAATTGCATCTTGTTCCTTTATCATATTATTTGAGGCGCTCAACCTTATGTCACAGTTTTATCTCTGTTCCTGTGTTCTTTGTGTTCTAAACTGGCAGCTATCAACTTTGTCGTCTCCCACAAGCTCCAGGAACATGAGCTTTGACTGTCACTCTCTAAATACCTGGCTGTGATGGCCACTTCCTCAAGGTTACAAGAGAAGACCATGGCCCACTTTTTCATCTTTTTGTTTTTGCTCCTGTGCCACTTCTCTGCAAGGAGCTGTATTAATCGCCTTTGCTTCTGAATCTCAACTCAACACTGATTTATCATCCCTCACAACTTCAAGTCTTGCCCACCCAGGCCTGACCTGTCTGAGAGGCCCTGGTTGTTTAGAATTGCTTTTTTTCTAATTGTTTTTCACTTTCTTCATTAACTATCCAGACCCTGACACTCTCCACAGCACAGAATATTCTGGAAATGCTGCTCTCATTATATTTGTCTGCTCTGGAAGCCTATGAAATAGGTGACACATGCCTTAACTTGACTAGAGAAGTTCTCCATGATTTCCATATCCTCCCAATCTGTTTTCCCACTGATCACCTACAACTTCTGGCTCAAGTCCACTTAGACTATGTGTTAATTAGGATTAGCCTCTATTGCCAGGAACAGTGTAACCCCAAATAACAGTGACTTAAGATACACAGAAGCCTGCTCCTCTCGTTTCAAAGACCAAGTACAGACGATTCAGGGCAGGCGTGGTGGCTGTGTTCCATCAGGAGTACAGAGACCAGGGTTCCAGCTACTTTGTTGTGTGTTGTGTAGCCTAAATTATCAGTGTTGCTCATGACCCCCATTGGCTATTTCAGATCGGCTGTCAAATTCTCAGTCCCTCCAGAGGCTAAGAGTAAATAAGAGTATACAGTAGTCTCATTTAAAGAATACTTTCTGGAAGTTACCAATGTGATTTAGACCTGGACCTGATTGGCCAAAATTGGATCACATGGTCATAGCCAGGTAGAGAGTTATATTTTTAAAATATCTCTAAGTGAGCGTGTTTATGCCTGGCTAAGGCTTGGGGGTTTTGCTATGAAAGGAAAGAGAGTGAAGACATTAAAAGTATCCAGTCACCCTTGCTATCTCCTTTTCTGCATTGTCTGAGGATGTTTGCCTCTCTTCACTGCTCTACAGGCCTCCATTGTCTGTCATGCCCCTACTCACCTAATAATGAATCATGCACACAGAGAAACACATCATGGTTGGATAAACACTGTCCTGAGCATCACGGAGAACCAAATTTAATCCTGCCATCCTTACCCACTCTTGATGTAAGAGTTTTAAAGTCCCTAGTCACCTCTGAAACCTGAATCCTCCTCTTTAGAATGAGATAGTAAAACTTACCATGTAGGGTTACATGGAAGTATACACGCACACACACACACACACACACACACACACACACACACACACACACACAGCACTGTATGCATAGTGCATAGGGGATGTCAGTATTTTCACAAAAGGCTCAACTCTGTCCAGGGCTTTCTTGTACATTATAGTTGAAGATCACCATCACCTGGTTTGGATTCTGACGATAATCCAAATAGTGTTTGAGAGTCTGCTAGAAAATTAATAGACACTGCTTGCGGCTCTTGTTTTAAACTTTGGAGCCTTTGGAAGTCATTATTAAAGAGTAATGACTTTTCCTCAGCTGTCACTCTAAGTGAATATCTCATCAGAAAAATATGCTCAGTTCTTGTGCAGACAACCACAGCGGCTGTGAGCTCATAAGCACAGTGGGCCTGTCCTGTCAGAAGACGCTGTTTCTCCCAGGTCCTCCTTGCCCTCTGTCCCTTACGATCTTTCTATCTCCTCTTCCTTGATGGTCCCTGAGCATGCAAGGCAAGGATCTTGTGTTGATCACACAAGATCAAGCCAGTTATCATTACTGTACAGAGAGCCCAGCCCTGGCTGAGGAGGTACTGACAGTTGTTGGTTTATGACAGAAGGACAGTCGATTTTCCTTAAGGGTGTGGCCTCTGGTAAGTGGGCCATCCTCCAATGACTAGTCAAATTAGACTTGGTGGGTTATTAAAGAAAAGAAAGGACATAAAGTGAAGTTAAGGGGGGGGAGGTTGAATCTAAAGAAGTTAAGGAGGTGTGTGTATATCAAATATTGTAATGTTTGATATTCTAATATCTAAAAGCATTTATATATGTGAATGAATGGAAGAAAGGAAGGAAGGAAGGAAAGAAGGAAGAGAGGAAGGAAGGAATAACATACTCAATTGTCTCAATTGGACCAAATAGCAATGACCATAGGCTAAACAGAAAATGTCTTTTGCCTCTCATCTTTTCTCTTTTATTCTCTTACTACCCCCAACAACGGCCGGTGGAAAGGCTCATCTTCCTTCTACCTGTTTTCTGCAACCTTTGATGATGTTCAAAACGTTGAAACACCAAGGGGAGCACAGAGTAAGTTTTAGGCTTGTCAGAACTGTCTGTTGTTGCTCTGAGAGTGGTCCCAGGGCAGATGTGCTGCTCACTCATTTCATATGGGTGACAGCCAGTGTTGCTAAGTGACTGAGTGGGTAAATGAAGGAATGAATGAACAGGTATAGATGCCCAACTGTGGTGACTGGGAAGTAACTGTTGGTCCCTATTATTGCTTGAATGAGCCCATGGGCTCATGTCTTTGAGCTGATGGTACTATTTAGGGAAGTTGCTGGACCTTTGGCAAGTGGATCTTTGCCGGAGGAAGTGGGTCACTATGGGGCGGGGCTTGAGATGGATAGACTGTGCCCAGTCCTATACCATCTCTGCTCCTTGATCTACTAAGATGTGAGCAAGCAGCCTTATGATTCTGCTGCCACAGCTGAGGGCTGCTTCTGCTGCTATGCCTTCCCCCATCGGGATGGACTGTGCCCTCTCCAAATAGGATGCCAAATCAATATTTTCTTTGTGTTGCTTCTTGTCAAGTATTTGGTTCCAGTGATAAGTCGAGCGGCCAATATGGTCCCTGAAAGAACGTAGACTTCACCCTTCATGAGTCAGGGGCTTCAAACTCTTCTATAAATCATGAGCAAAGAGACTCTGAAGACATTTTGTTCCTATCTCCCCATTTTCTCTTAGGGAGATAAAAGCTACGTGATTTGAATGCCACCTGGAAGATTCCTCTTGCATTAGTTTTTTTTTTTTAATGTGATAAACATCGTGATCAAAACAACTTATAGAAGCAAGAGTTTACTTGGGGGTTATAGTGCCCGAGAGTTGGAGCAGCAGGTGGCTGGAGCAGCAGCTAACAACTCAAATCTCAAACCACAAATAAGAATCCAAGAGAGCTAAATAGAAATAGCCCGAGACTTTTAAAACCTCAAAGTCCACCCCAAGCGACTCACTTCCTCAATTAAGGCCACATGTAACCCTCCCCAAACTGCCACCAAGTAGGGACCAACTATTCAAATGCACAGGCAAGATTTGAACCCAGGTTTGACTAACATCGAATCTTTTCCTTGTTCTGGAAAGAAAGCTTCCACATGAATATTTCATTTATTAAGAGCATGTTTGGGTAAGCACATTTGTACTTGCAGAAAGTGAACATGCAGTGATGTATCCTTCTAGAATATTCTGTCATAGTCTTGTCCCATCTCTTTCTCCTGCTTTATGTTCAGAAAATGAAGTTGACTCCCGATGTCCGATCAAGTGTCAGTGCTGATCTTTGTCCATGTTCTTGAAGCTGGGAACTGACAGCCATTGATTGTTCTTTAAAAAATAATTTCTATGAGCTGGGTGTGTTGGGATATGCCTATAAGCCCAGCACTGGGGAGGTGGAGGCAAGAGGATCAGACATTCAAGGTCATTCTCAACTACATACGGAGTTAGAAGCCATCCTGGGCTATTGCGACTTTATCCCAAAAATAAACAAGAACGAAACCAAATTACATCTACATCCTGAAAAGGCTTTTTCAATAGAATGACTGGCTGGCTTAAGGGGATGGCCACAATGTGGATGCTCAGAGACCAGCTTTCCTAGGACAAAGCCAAGTCTCACTGACTCAGAAAAGTGCACCTTTTCCCCTTCTTTCTCTGGCACTTATTACATGCATTTTATAGTTGGTAATATACACATAGACCTATGACACACACACATAATAAACTGAACAGATAAAGTGCATTATTATGCCCGGTATACATCACCAAATAACCTGCCGGCTGAACAAAGGCTTTCTGCAGAAAGATTGCAGAGTGCCTTCTCTTTTGTCTTGCTTTCTTCTTTCTTCTTTACCATCCACCACCCACCACCCTCCCCTCCTTCCGGAGCCCAGATATCTCAGGGCAAGGCCCCAGGAAGCATCACATTCCCAGGAGGCTGAATCTTAGCAAGTGGTTAAAGGGAACAGCAGAAGAGCTACAGGGTTGGCAGCATGGAGACACTCCCCAAATAAAAAGCCCTTGCTTGGGATTATCTGTACTCCACTGGTCCAGATCCCACCTGCCCCTCTGTTGATTTGTTTGTTCTGGAGCCCAGGTGAGGTCAGGACAGGTGCAGCAAGAGCCTTTGCAAAGGTTCAACAGGCCAGCTGGAGAGGGACACAGCTGGGCTGCATGAGAGTAAATCCTGGGGACTCTGTTCTGAGGGTGGAGGTGATGGTTGAAACAAGTTCCCTAAGACACAGCCTGGCTTAGTGGAGGGTCTTTAATAGGCCCTGCTCTGCTCCCCATCCCAAAAGGCATAACAGGCAGACTTATTTGTAAGATCTGGAGTTTGTACTGAAAAGGGCAGCACCCTGGTTTCAAATCAGAACATCACACACAGTACCCCCACCCCCACTTCACTAGCTCTTTCCTCTGTTTCTCTCCCTGGTCCCTCTAATTCTGTCTCATCCTCCCCAATTCTTCACACCGGGGCTCAAGTGCTTGCAGGCAGCACTGTGTACACAGCTCCGATGTTAAGGCACTTACCACAGCAATGAATAGTTCTAACTAATGGGAGAGTGAGGAAGCTAGGATTTTTTTGTAAGGATTTTGTGTGCTGATGAACAATTTCCCTGCAAAGACTTAATATTTTGAAGTCACTGTCACGGAGCAAGCAGGTGGCAGAGTGGATGGCCTGTCACAATGAGAGCGTTGAGATGAGGCACCTCGATTTGGATGGCTGCTAAGAGCAAATGGAGTTCAGTTTCCTAGGCATGGCGGTAAACCTGCATTATCCAGCATATTTAATAGAAAGAGAGCATCCCTACAGCCCACATGGTGATTGTGAGCATGGATTGGAAGAGAGGATGGAAATGAAGGGCTGGGAGTTAGATTGGTGATCCAACCACGAGGAGTAAGATTGCTTTGACATCAGTGACAAGTAGAAAGGACAACAAAAGCATAATTGACAAGATGGGTGGCATGGGTGGCTCATTGCTGTGAGCATAGAACTTGGGAGGCTGGAGGCAGAGGCAGGAGGGTTAAGCCTCAAGCTTTTGGATAGCCTGGGCTACATGGTGAGTTCTAGGCCAACGTGAGCCTTGTCTTGTGTCAACACACACACACACAACGAGAGAGAGAGCAAGAGAGAGAGGGAGAGAGAGCGAGAGAGCGAGAGAGTGAGAGAGCGAGAGCGAGAGAGCAAGGGAGCGAGAGAGAGAACGAGAGAGAGCAAGAGAGAGAGAGAGAGAGAGAGAGAGAGAGAGAGAGAGAGAGAGAGAGAGAGAGCACATGGAGACATTTCAGTTAATTTTTTCCTGTGGTAACTGGGAAGGAATGGATAAATATTCCATGCTGTCAAAACCAAGAACCTTGAAGGCTGGTGAGAGGGCTCAAGTTAAGGCTGCTTACTGGTCTTGCAGAAGACCTGGTTTTGACTCCCAGCACCCATATGGAGGCTCACCACCACCTGTGACTCCTGTTCCAGGGGGTCCAATGTCCTCTTCTTATCAACATGGGCTCCCACACACAGTGCACAGGCACTCCCTGGGGGCATACACACATACCCATAAAAATGAAAATAAATAAGTATAAGATAAGAAACCACAAAGCCCCAAAATATAGCAATGACAGGATGGGTTTGTGGGACATCATTCTATGGGAGGAAGTATGGGAACTGGGAGGGATAGTGACTTGAGTCTAGATATTCCAGATATATTAAGATTTAGAGAAAAGTCTGGAGACAGACTAACTTACCCCACAGGAAGCAGGAGGTATACAAGAAGGAACACGAGTCAAAGCACAGAACCTGGCTTAGCAATATGGAGACTGTCTGCTTCCCTCTTGGGCTGAAATCCAACCTGTTCCAAAATCTGGAACTTTCTGAGTGTGATTTTGGTACTGAGAAAGTTGACGTATCTTGGAAACATGTTGGAGTTCAGATCTGGGGATGAGGGATGTGGAATTAGTAGACTATGGACATATTTCAAATGCAAGGACATGGAATAGTTCTGGTCCCTGCACTTTGGGTTAGGGACAGAAGCAACTCTTCTTCACCCGCAGCAATGATGGAAACCACACCTTCCCCCAACACATAAAATGAATCTGGTGGGTGTCCACTGGAGGGAAAAGAGAGGGTCCCATATAAAGCTAGGGTCCACACTTGGGCATGAAGGCTTCCAGAAGAAGCCACACCCACTTAAATGTAGCTCCCATGGTTCTGTTCCCTGTTGCTCCAGAGACCAAGGTGCCCTCTAGCTTCCTCTGTAATGTGGGATGTCTTTTCTCATCAGATTCCTTTTTGTTATCTTCCAAGGAAACAGGTAATCTTCCTCATTGTCCCTTCCCTACAAGTCATATGATTTGACACCCTTACTGAAAGTGCCTTTATCTTATAGGACTTGTGTACACAGATAATTTCTCTCTAGGCTGCACAGTTACTCCAGGCCATGCTTACATTCTAAATGAAGGGGCTTCAAGGTAGAAAAGGTTGGAAAGTGCCCCATTTCCAGTGGCCTAATTTCTCTGCACCCCAGTTTCCTGATCTTAGTAACAAAGGGGTTCTAAGGAGACTTAGTGACCCACCCATCACCTGCTGGCTTTCTTCATATCTGGCTTACCTTTGCACCTCCCCTGGCCCACCAGCCCCATAAAGTATCTAGACATATTTGTCGAGGGAATAATTAGGGTACAAAGGCCTTTCCTGCTGAGTCTGACTTTACCACCTTCCTTTTCTTCGAGTGGAGTTTCTCAGAACACAGTCCTCAAGATTCTAGCTAGCTTTGTGGGATCCAATATCACTGCTAAATTGGAAAGCAGTAATAGGATGTCAGGCTGGGAACATACCTGAGAGAGGAAGGGAGAGAGGAGGGCACACAGAGAGACAAGACAGGAGATTGGAGTCATAGAACGGGTTAGTGCATAAGCATTTTCCATAGCAAAATCCTGTCTTCTACTTGGGAAAATTTTCATTCTAAATAGTGATGAGCTGGGCTGTCTCCTGTAGCGCTTCTGGGAGTCTTACCTTCACCCATGTATATTGGGAATTTCTGAAATCCACAACTTTATACTTTATTTGATTGTGGAAGCCATATTGTGTGTGTGTGCGTGCGTGCGTGCGTGCGTGCGTGCGTGTGTGTGTGTGCGTACATGTGTGTGCTTATTCCCTTTTTAGGACCATTGGTTATTATTACATTTTTAAAAAATGGAAGAGGAGGAGGAGAAAGAATACAAATTAGAGATTAAAATCAGTGAAAGCAATACAGAATCTCAAATAAAATATGATTTCCCCTTGCAAAGTGGAATTTCATGATGAGACACTGAAATAAAAGCCTTCAATCTGTGGCCTTTAGAGATAGGCATTCCTACATGCATATGGAGCCTTGCATACTTCATATATTCAGTTCAAAATAGTGTCTCTACTGCAAGCTTGAGGCTCCCGTGAAGAGAGTTAAAGCAAATTCTGGCACACCCTGAGTGCTATAAAATTACTCATGGGAAACTTGTTGTCAATTACCAGAGTAAAATAATAGGGCGTACTTCTTTCTACCTCTCTCTCTTTATTTAAAATACCGACTCTCAGCCAACTAGCCATAAGCACCATCAAGGGCCGGATGTGTTGTTTCCCAGCAGGGTTAGACAGGTTGCTGGGGCTCACCCAGTGGGTGGATTTATGGCTTAGCTGGCATTCTGGATGACACAGGCAAGCCCATGAGGTGCTTGGGAGGAGAGAGCTTATGTTTGGGATGGTTCCCATCTCCATAAGACAATGCCAGCCTCTAGGACCTCCAGTGGTTGCCACTGCCCTCTTAAGACTGTCCTACCTAGTAACCATGGTCTATGCTTTATGTGTGCCTACTGGTATTCTGTCACCAAGTTTTCTGTTGCTGTCTTCTTGGTGTTAGAGACACAAGGAGAATCCCATGGGCTATTTGGAAGCTTCCACATTGCTATCTAAGGAGAAATGCCCCCATCTTGAGCTTTTCTCAGATGAGTGGGTAAGAAGCAACATCTTTGTCAACGACATAGTATAACATCCATAAACACCCCCAAATGACTGTAATTTCAATCAGCATGGAGCCTTTCTACGAAACTCAGGCTTGGGTCTTGATGGTTTAAGCACACTATGTTGTTATCCTTGTCTGATTGAGTGGAGAAAATTGGACTCCGGGCATTCCAGTGTTTGATTTCAGTCCCACAGTGGATGACCTAAACCCAAGTTCGCAATTTTGAACTCAATGTCCATACTCTTCATTCTCCTGGAGCATGGCAATGGGAATACCTTCAGTACTGGTCAAGTGTCTTAGCACCCTCCCCCTGCTCCCACTGTTACAACTTACAGCAATTACATTCAATGCATCCGAGCTTAATTGCTCAAGTCATTAGCTCAATAAATGCTATCTATTTCTCATTAAAAAAAATATGGGTGCAGAAGTTTTAACAGCCAACACTGACCTTTCCTGAGACTCCCTTTTCTTTTACTTTCCTCACATATGATTTTTATCTGAAGCTCCTTTCCCTCCATGCTTTAGGAATCCTCAAGTGGAACACTGGCGTGGCTATAACATTGCATTGTTTGGTTATTAATACTCGCGTCAGATCTCTGGAGTGGTCATTGTATTTTCTGACTCCCCCAACATCTTTAGGTCAGGTGTTCATGTTGATATTCTCTCTCTCTCTCTCTCTCTCTCTCTCTCTCTCTCTCTCTCTCTCTCTCTCTCTCTCTCTCCCTCCCTCCCTCCCTCTCTCTCCCTCCCTCCCTCTCTCTCTCTCTCTCTCTCTCTCTCTCTCTCTCTCTCTCTCTCCCTCCCTCCCTCTCTCTCTCTCTCTCTCTCTCTCTCTCTCTCTCTCTCTCTCTCTCTAGGTCAGGTGTTCATGTTGATATTCCCTCTCTCTCTCTCTCTCTCTCTCTCTCTCTCTCTGTGTGTGTGTGTGTGTGTGTGTGTGTGTGTGTGTGTGTGCACATGTGCATGTTCATATGTATGTGTGCAGACCCAAGGTAGATGTTGGATGTCTTCCCTTGGTTAATGTCCACTTTGACTCTTTTGAGCTCATCCATTTGGCTAGGCTGACAGGCCAGTGAGCCTTGTGGTTCTGCACATCTTTGTGCCCCTCAAGGCTAGCATTGCAATCACACACTTCCCTTTTACATGGTTTCTGGGGATTCAAACTCAGGTCCTCATGCTTGTGTGCAGTAGACACTTCACCAACTTAGTTGTCTCCCAGACTATATGATGAGAAGAAAAATGACTACATTAAGTGTCTGAAATGCTAGGTCTAACCTGCAAACATGCCTAGTCCTGTTCCTTGGTTCAGCAGGGGTATGACACCACAGAACGATAGCCACAGCAGGTGGTGATAGGACGTGGACCTCTCTTTCTCATTAGTTCTGACCAGTGTCTGCCAACATCTGTAAGGACAGCTTATGGTCAAGGAGGCCAAGACACATTCTGGTAATTACTTCCCTACTGTGCTTGGGAAAGGCATTTATATTCCTTGGAAAAAGAACCACAGATGATGGTGTGAACTCAGTAGAACCTGTTCTCTGTGAGGAGAGGACACACTCAAGCTTCAATGATACAAGTTACAATCTAGATATAACGCCATTTACAGATGAACTTTCCATGAAAGTCTTCTCTATCCATTGTCTGACTTTAAATGAAAGGTAGCAAAGCCTTTTCTGTGGGCCTCACAGACTGTGGAGTGAGAAAGAATACAGATATGTGAAAGAGTCATCACATGAATGAGTGGAGGCTTACCAGCACTACTTTTATTGGTAGAATTTTTCTAGGTTTTTCCATTCCCAAGACTCTCCCACCCTACACCTGGCTTGGTTCTTTGTGGTTGGTTGGAAAATGACCAGTTAGTTGGGATTTGTGTTGGTTTTGTGTGACCTTGTCACACTTGTTTATGGGTGTGAGAACGGCCACACTGATCACAGCTTGCCGGAATGATCTGGCTAGGGAAGCCAGCTTCTCATTTCTCCTCCTCCTTTTGCTCATATAAATTTTTTCTTACATAATTTTTCATTTTAATTCACTCTTCTTAATAATAATGGCCTTAATGTAAGAACACAGGTAGCCTTGATAGAGGACAGCAATGATATAAACATGCTCTGGAACTGTGTTTTGTGCTATTTGACACATACGTAATCTTAAGTGCATATCCGTGGGCTCAATTGAGGAGAGTATTCATCCCTGAGAGAGAAGTTCAATTCTCCCATCAGCTTATGTAAGCAGCTGACCTTTGGGTAAAATCCTCACCCTTTGGGTCTTGTCACTGCAGCAGTCAGAAGCACACCATGCAATTGAGGTAGCATGCCGAGATCTTTCAGTTATTAACGCTCTTGAATCTTTTTCATCATTACAAGTTCAAAGGAATGTGTATTATAGAACAAAGACCCCAGAAAGCCATGTCTCAGTTCATAGTGAGATAAGCTGGAAAGAGATGAAGTCACCGTGTCATGAGCCTTGTCTAATTGTCACTGACACCACTCACCCACTTATTCACAATGACTACCTTAATTTTTTAACCTTTTATTTTATGTTTGCATGAATATCTGCTCAACAATGCATGCAGCAGCTGTTGGGAGCCAGAAAAGGGAGTTGGGTTCCCTGGTAATAGGCTGTTGTGAGCTGCCATAGGGGCATTGGGAATTGAACTTGGGTCCTCCAGAAGAGTACCCAGTGCTCTTAATCACTGAACCATCTCTTTAGCCCCTCATAATGTCCTCTTGTTATGTAAAAAAATTACCAGGAATAAGTCAGAAGCCATTATTCTGGAAAGCAAAAAAACCAAAGCTAGGTTAGTAGGAAGAGGATATTTTCCTCCTATAAGACCAGATGAGAGGTATCTAAGAAGTAATAGCGATGGTGGCTTTGATGAGGTCTTGCTTCTTAGATGCCTTGTAAGTAAATTGATGGCATCAATGTTAGCTTTATGTTGCAGAAAGGTGTGTGTGTGTGTGTGTGTGTGTGTGTGTGTGTTTACATTTGTTTATGTGGGGGTGCACATATTTGTGCATGTGTGTGGAGGCCAGAGGATAACCTGTGTTCTTCATGAACATCTGCCTTGGTTTTTTGAACTTGGAATTTGAAGATTCAGATAGGCTTGCTGGCTGGTGGGTGAGCCCCAGCCTACTGTTCCAGCCCTGGGATTCCTCTCAACACCCCACACAGCCTTTTCACCTAGGTTCTGGGATTCAAACTCAGGTCTTCATGTGTGTAAAGCAAATACTCTACTCTCTGAGCCACGGTCTCATCCCTGAAGACTTTTGACTATAAACAGGCTCTTCCACCATCTTCCCTATTCTTGGGACACCTTTTCTTCAGGGTGTTCAAACACACGCAGATAACTCTCATTTTTATTAAATATAATCAATGGTAGTTTTGAAAGCAGGGAAACAGTGCCTTTCCTGAAGAGGAGGATGTGTGGAATAGTGTATTTACGTGCTTTTTATTACCATAACAAAGCATAAAAGCTGAACAACTCACAAAGAAAAGTTTATTTAGGCCACAGTTTGGGAGCTGAAGGTCTAAGCAACATAGTGCTATCTCTGATGAGGTCCCATCTGACTCCGTTGCCTGATGGCAGGTGGGAACCAAAAGGGTAGAAGAGCCTGTAAGAGGGAGAGGCCATGTGGTAAGAGAAGAAGGCAGAGGACAGGGAGGAACCCATCCTGCTCTTCTTATAAGAATTCTCTCAAGAAAACTAACCAGGTTCCCTGGGAACTGCATCAGTTCCTCCTCTTGAGGGCATACCCCTAAAGACCTCAGAATCTTCTACTAGACCCCACTTCTTAGAGATTTCATCTCTAAAAGGTGAGTTGGAGGCCAGCATGGTCTACAGAGCCAGTTGCAGGGCAGCCAGGGATACAAAGAGAAACTCTGTCTCAGAAAACCAAACAACAACAACAAAGATTTCATCATCCCTAAACTGAAGAGTAACACATGACCACTGGGGGACAAACTCAAACCAGATCCAAGCCATAGCAGATGCATACTGGAGTGAACTCCCAAAAGACAAGGAAAATTGGGAATGAGACCAGTCAGAACATGGGAAGCACTCAGCTGGGACCCCCGCGTCTTTGTCTTGGTTGGTAGGAGAGAATGAGTAAGTTAGATGTCTCTTCCGCCATACTGCATTTTAAAGTTGTCCCGACTAGACAGTGAAAAGATCTGAGCGTTTTAAGTATTGAAAGAAGGTCAGAAAAGCAGAAGATTCCAGAATAAGAGGACACCCAGATTCCTGTCCTCATATGAGCAGGTTGAACAGCTATAGGGCTGAGGAAGTGTCAACCTTTCTTCTGGTACATCACTAGTCAAGACAGCTATGATAGAAAAACTCCTGAGGAGTGAGGGGGAGGACAGAAGATCAACAGTGATTCAGATAATTGCTTGAACATGGACAGGAAAAAACAAAACAAAAACAAAAACAAAAAAAAAAAACACAAACCAAGATTGCTTGCTTTTCATCTCATTGGTGAGCTAAGGCCTCTGAGACAGAACCAAGGCCACATCCCCTGCAGGTCACTTCCATGCTGTGTCACCACCACGTTCCTTTCTCACTGCTTCTGTTTGCTGTTTTATAGCTAAGATGCTATCAAAAGACATGCAGTAAGATTGATGTGAGCCAGAGGCACTGTGCTTGTAGGGGAAGTTCTTGCAAAATGAAGGCCATTTGGCCCATCTCTAAATGAAACCTAAGTGCCTCTCTGTACACTCTGTTTTAGTGTAATTGTGTTCAGATGGATAATTTAGAACAGCCGTTCACTCTGCAGGTATGAAAATGATGTGTCTCCTTTTGCCTTCCTGTGTGGCTTAGCCCTGGTTTACTGAGACATGGGAAGCAGCTGTGACAGTGCCCTCTCCCTTATGCATGGCTCTCTGCACTCTGCTGGAATCCTGAGCTGGACCTCAGTAGTTTATCCTAGAGTTTCCTGCCTTTGCTGAGAAGGTGGGACAGGTTGAACGGGTTATTACCCACGTCTTGGAAACATTTCCAGAAAGGAGTGGATGTCCCAGCCAGGAGGTTGGAATAGGGTAGATTTCCAGGGATGGCTTCCTGCTAGGTCTAGTTCTCATGGCTAATTAAAACCTCCAGGTAGTAAGTTACTAATTTGTTGCTTCCTTTTTATCACCTCAGTACCTGCTGAGGACTCAAGGGGCAGGGGTAGTGGCAAGGAGGCCATGTTCTTGTTCTTGCCTATGTGGGTTGTAGAGGTTTGGCAATGATCCTCCGGCTGTCTCTCCTTATTTCTCCTCTGATCTATAAACTGCAGTAGGCACTATCCATCTCAGATAACTTATCATCCAAAACCAAGCTTCCCAAAGCAGAATCAGAAGCCAATCACTGCCCATTGAGCAACAATGCCCTTTCCAGAGGGGCATTCATAATTCATTACTATCCACCTTCTCTCCACAGTTGCCTTTGCATGACACGGGGCCAGGTGGAAGGAAAATGCTGACTTCTTATCCTTTTCAGAACATGCTAGGGTGGAAAATCTGAGTGCTGTGCTTGGCATCAGCACAGCCAAGTTTGAGTTTGCCTGGGCGCTGCCATATAAATCTGGGAAAGTCATTTGACTTTTCCAAACCTCGATTTCTTTATCTGTAAAATTGGAGTAATAAAACAACGTCCCATGGCCAGCTTCAGAGAATCATTGCACGGGGAGGAAAGTTAAAGTGAGATAGTGTTTGTAAAATGACGGTAGATATTGAAGAGCATAAAGCTCAGCAGACAGTTACAATCATGGCCTGAGGAGCAAAAGGCTGTTGTAGCTTAGAAACGTGACCTAGGTAATAGACACATACCCTAATGTCCCTCACTTCTCAACTGAAGTAGCCTCTTGAGGACTTTTTGCAAGAGCTGTTGACTACTGAGCAAGGACAATTGCAGATTGGCTTTTGGTGTGACGGCCACAATCTCTAGACAGCAATCCATGTAGTGGGCAGTCACCTAATGGTGTTTCATTTGGGTAACTTCCCTTAGACCTGCACAGTTCTAGAATATACAGGGCTCACTCTATAATGGTTTTGCTCTGGGGTCTTCAAGTGCTGGCATCAACTGTGAGAGTGGCTTTCAGTCACTCAGCTTCTATGAAGCTCGTGGCCCCTACAGGGACAGCTGTAGAAATGGGGACAGATCTCAACAGGCTGGTGAGCAGGCAGGGCCAGCACCAACCACAAGAAGAACCTGGGGCCAGTTGCCAAGTTTCAGCCAGAAGACAACATCTCTCCTGGAGTTTATAACCCTACAAAGGAGGAGCCAGTAATGAAAGCTCTCCACACCCTTGACACCAGGAGATTACTCATGAACACAGTGCTGTTAATTAGCAGCGGTAAATACCGCAGTTATTTCATTCTGTCACCACTCTCTCAGGAAACAACTCTGAGACCCTCCCCACTCCCCAGTGGTGGGATGGATGGGGAGTATGTCCCCACAAAGCATTGGAAGTCTTGCTCAGAGAGGAGTTCCCAAAATCCCAAGGAGCAGCTCATCAAGGGCAGATTCAAGTCTGACTTGGCTGTCCATCCTCCTGCAGTGAATGTAGGTATATGGCCATGACTTTTCTCGAAGTTCAAGTTGGAACCTGCTGATCTTTGAACACTGAAGCAAGTGCTTATTTGATATAAACAAGTCTCCAATCGCCTTTGACCCTCCCTGCTTCCCAAGAAAGCCTGTTGAGTGATGGGGTAGTTCTCATCCAGTGGTAACATGCGATATCCACTCTCTCCACTGCTTGGAAGGTCTAACTCACGCCACAGTAAACTCTCTAGAACAGATGGAATTTTCCCATCTACAGTAGACATGATCCCATTGGATATTCAAATTTGACACAGCATGTTACTTTTACCTACTTATTTTTTAAAATACATATCCTAAGGCATTCTGCATGACAGATGCTGTAGACATAAGGGCCAATCGGACAATACCTTGGTCTTCAGAAATTGCAAGTCAAGTGGGGTGGATGGGTGGCCATCACAAGACGTTGATGGAAGTCAAGTCTGCCATGGCAACCCACAGAAGAAATCAATCACTCTTTGAGATGAGAGATGAAATCAAAATCAAGTTATAAAACTGAAGAAGAATTTCCTGAGAAGAAAGGCATTTGAGTTTCAGAGAAAGAGAGATGGCCATGCACAGATCTTGACTTACAGAGGGTGGCCGTGTTCTATAGTCAAAACAAGTGGGTGAATAGTCACTGCTTGCCCTCCGTAGGACTTTTCTTTGTGTTTGTACAGAGCCAAGTATCCTGATGTTGCATCTCTGTAGAACACATATTTCATTCTGTATACATTTTCTTTGTGTGCTGACATGTTCACGTCAGAATGCAATACTGATGTATCTGTGGGTAGCACAGCACAAGACTGTTCTACTACTTCTGATTTTTCCCTCCATTTCTTCTCACCTCAAAATATGGGTCTTTTTTAACCCTTTGAAAATCAGTGCCTTATGATGATCTAAATGAATTAAAGTACCAGTCTTTCAAAATTTACCCCAATTCTTTTTTCCCAGTGCCTTCGGTTGGGGATTGGAGACGAAAGGGGTGTGGGGAATCAGTGTTCAGTGATTAACTTCCAGTTTACACTTCCTTCCTTCATCTCTCGTGGGACAGTTGCCTTCTTCCACTGGCTGACTTCCCAGTCTACGAGTTTTCATTTCGCTCTCAGCTCCTACCATCACCTCCATTCTCCATGAGCAGTGTAGTAAGCATCACCAGCAAAGTCAGAAGCAGAATAATGAGGTTGGGAGCTTCCTTATGGAGAGATTCATGCAATTTTAGAGTTTTATGAGGTAGCTCTGACACATGGTACCCCTAGTCTTTCCTTCATTCATTTCTTGGGTATCGGGCACTCTGCTATGTGCTGGTGTTGCCACCATGTGCAAGATAATGACACCCGCCTCCTCAGACCGTAGAGTCACTAAATCCTCATCTGAAACACTCTTTTTGTGGATAACAGAGACAGTCATGGCTGGGACATATGGATTCTTGAGTGTATTACAGAGGAGATAAGAAGAGAGATTGACCTAGCACACTCAGTGTTCTAACAGACATCAAGGCTACCTGTAAACATATACACAGGATCTGAGGAGCAGAGCTAGAGAACGAGATGGCCTGGATGGGTTTCTGTGTTTTAGCTCCACCTGATTTTACTGGTGCATATTTTATTTAAGAAAGAAAAAGACCCTGGGAATCTAATCAATTTGAGCACTTTCCCTAAACACGATGTACTTTGTTTCAAAGCCTAGATCTTATTGCCCACAAACTTTGAAAACAAAGATGTCTAACACCAGGAATATTTCGTGGTCTAGTCTATGACACCAACCAATGGCCCTAGAGTGGACTCGTCAATCCAGTCACCAGACCAGAGCTCTGCTCACAAAGGCACAGCCACCAGCCCTGGCCTATCCCTTCTTGGAGCCTTCAATGTCTCCCCTGTGCTGTCTTCTGTAGCCACTACCCTATGTGTAGCACCGGAGAGAATGCCCGTGTCATAGTGATCGCTCAGGGCATTTTTGTGAGCTGAGTGGCTGACTGTTCATGTTGACCCAGACACAACCACCCAGCTGCCAACACCTTGTGAAAAGGAAGGCGAGGTACTTCTCCTTCCTTGGCTTAATAACAGTCTACAGGTACTGTTGTCTTTTATATGGCTGCTTAGCTCATTGTGAAGGCCCAATAAATATTAATTGATGGACAAGAAGCTCTGAGGTTTGGCTTCAGTTGCAGCCAAGTACTATTTTTTGAGGAAGTTTATGTGAGCAGGGGAATTTAGGACATAATGTTGGGAATCCTCAGACTCCTGGGCCCCCTTCCTTCTCCTGAAGCCAGCCTGGGAGAAGTGGGTGGGGACAAATAGAAGGAAAGTACCTAATTATATGCATGGGTTAGATAATTATGCCATTGGGTTCTTACCGGTGGTGGGTTTTCAGGAATTGTGGACATTCAATTTTGAAATGCTTTGTTTTCCTGGGATCTGTTTGATTTAGCCTTGAGATTCATCAGCCTGGTACCTGCTGTGGGGCAGGGCAGGGGCAGTGGAGGGGTTGTCTAAGGTCCTGCCTATGGACTTCCCATCCATACATGATCAGGAGCTTGGCAATGGTTTGGTGACAGGAATCACATCCCCAAATCCAGTCAAGTGCTTCAGCCTGCTGATGAACCTTTCTTGTTAGCATTCGCCACCATGTCCTTGGGCCAGCAGCCTCAGCTTCATCTGGGAACTTCCTGGAAAGGCAGAGTCCTGGGTTCTACCCCAAAACTCCCAGAAACTCTAGGGTGGAGCCTAACAATCAGCTTTTTAACAAGCCCTCCAGGGGGTTCTGAGGTATGCTTAAGGTAGGAAATCAGTGCTTTAGAGTCTACAACAATCCCTGGCCACTGTAACTGTGGGATACAATCTCCTATGTGGCCTCATCCCAGACTTGGTAAATGAGAACTTCCAAGAGTGTGGACTGTGCATCAGACTGTTGCTTAGTTTTTTGAGCCTGTATGTGTATCCAGATGCTATGTGGCATATCACAGTACCCTATGGACTTTTTACCCTGTATATATCAGGGGTCACCTTCATGAGGAAAGCATCATAGGCTAAGCATAGTCAAAGATACGGGCCTCACAGGAAACCCAAGAACATCTCTACCATCTGCAATTAGACTTCATATACTCCCTGCAGAGTCTGACCACAACATTCACAATACAATTATGAACATGCAGAAGCTATGATTCAGTCACCTGTGTGGGAAAACACTGTCCCATGGTTTCAAAAGCAACTGGAATGGTTCTTGTGACATCTCAACTTGTCAGTTTAGGAGAGAAGCTCGTATACGCTGAGAGAAGAGGTCAACCAGTTTGGGCTCCACTTAAATCTATGTGAGGCTCTGTTTGTTTCCAGGTCTTTCCCAATGGATCTCACCCCTGATTTGTTACAGACACATCTTGTGTACCCAACAACTCACAGGCTCCAGCCTATGGGAGTAGGAAAGGACATTGGATTTCACATTTGACCTACACACATTGCCATTTTTAAGAGTTCTACAATAAGCCAGGAACTGGTACATGCTCTGGAAACTGTCAGCTATAGCCACTGTCTTTTAGGCTCTGCAGATGACCTATTCTTTGTTACAACCAATCAATTTCAGCATTGTGGCAACTAGCTGCCACAGATGAATAAGAGAATGAGATGGATGAGAATAGTTTTGTTTTAATAAAACTTCATTTAGAAACTCATAGGGTGTGCTTAGTCATGGGCCATCATTTGCTGCCACTGTCTAGGCAACTCATCTCAACCCTGAGTACATGTTAGGGACACTGTAGAGGTTTTTACTTTGCTGTTGTTTTGTTGTAAAACAATGTTGGGGCTTGAGACCTAAGGACTTGGATTCATTTGTCCTGAGGAAAAGCACACGTTTTAATTTCCCTGTCTTTTCTGAGTCTTCTTTGATTCATGTATATTCAGGATGGAAACCCACAACTTTAGATCTTCATTCACTCATCAAGTCCTTGAAACTTTAAAATATGAGTCAGATTACACTTCCTCACCCAACACTCTGGCACTTTTCATAAAGCTCATGCTAGAATTGATGGCCTTGTCTTACCCTGAATGATCCACAGAGATCTTGGTCCTAATGATGTCTTAGATGTCACCTCCTAATCCTCTGCCATTTTATTTCTGTCCCATCCCACTGGTCTCTCTGACTCTGAAACACATTGTACCCTACTGTGGGCCAAAGTCTTTACCTATATGTTCTTTATTCCATCATGGCGCTTCCTTTGCATTATTACTCTGCTTGTTAGCTTTAACTAGCAGAGTACTTTTAGGGTACCTCAAAGTCATCTGAGAGGAAAGTCTTCATTGAGGAATTGTTCTGATCCAACTGGACTGTGGGTATGTCTGTGTGCGTATGGAAGAAGAGGTTGTCTTAGTGGTTAATTCAGGCGGGAGAGCTCAGCCCATTGGTGGCAGCATCATTGCCTAGGCAAGTGGTCTGGATATATAAGAAAGCTATGTAAGCATGAGTTTGTGAGCAAGTTAGCAAGCAGTGATCCTCCTCAGCCTCTGCTTTCAAGTTCTTGCCCGAGCTGCCCTGACTTCCCTCCATGAGGGACTGCGATGTGGGAGTACAAGCTAAATAAACCCTTTCCTCCCCTAAGTTGCTTTTACCCAGAACAGAGTACTTTATCACAGCAACAAAATGAAACTGGAGTATCCCCTAAACTTGTGTTTTTGGCTCTTGACAGTACTTAGTATTATTGGACACATTATATATTCAGTTATGATGGACATTCCAGGAACTACTTGTATGTACTGCTTAGCTAACTGGCAGTGAAATGTAAGGCAATATTTTGACTTTCTAGAAGTTTAGCCATCACTAAGAATAATAATAAAAAACATGAGCAGATAAGGATCTACTTATAGAAATATGAATCACATTAATTTTCAGTTGCACACAGACATTAATTGCTCAAGGTGGGGAAGAGGGCTATAAATGCTGAACTATGCTAAATGTTAGGGGTAAGAACACATTGGCAATTGCACAATTTTGTGGGGCTTTTCTTAATGCCATTGTATGGGGACTTCAAATAAGAATTGGCTGTGTTTTAGTTGTAAGGTGAAACTTTGTCTAAACGATGCTACTCATTGGTGCTGGAGAGATGGTCCAATGGTTAAGAGCACTTGCTACTCTTCTAGAGGGACCTGAGTTTGGTTTCCAGTACCTGTAATGGGCATCTCCCAGCTGCTCTGCCCATTTATGATCTCTGCTGGAACCTGTACACACGTATGCATATAAATAACAGTTGAGATTAAAAGTAAAAGATGTGAATTTTCTGAATGTATTTTTCCTTTTGTTTGATTTCATTTTTTTGCTGAATTATATCAGTCAGATCATGCCAAGGTCTATTGCCACAAAGGATAGCTCTTGAGCTACTAAGCTGTTGTAGCCAATGATGAAATGAAATTTGATTTCTGCTATGATTTGAACACTTTTTTCCCCTAAAGCTTAAGTGTAAATTCAATTGAGACAGAAATGGTAATGAAAGGAAGGGGACAGTGAGAAGTAGGAGGAAGATATAGGGGACCCAAATATGAGCAAGGTTGCAATGACTTACATGCATGAACATGTCATAAGTAACTTCATCACTTCATATGATGACTAAAAACAAAAGGAGTGAAACTTTTAAGAGATCGCTGGGTTAAGAAAGCTCTACCCTCAGGGATGGGACAATGCTCATATATATCTGTGCGTCACTCACCCTGAGCATGGGTTTTAGATGAAGGGATGTGTTTACCCCCGTTCCCTTTGTGCTTGCTCTCATCACACGCAGGCACCCACCAAAAAATAACTGTCATGCTCTTGGACTCCTCTGCCTTTAGGCCTATGTGCCAAATGACCTTCTATTCTTTATAAATTAGCCGGTCTATGCACACTGTTAGGAAAGCAGGGAACACACCAAGGCGATTTCTCTCTTGCTCATTGCCGTTAATACTTTTGTGTGTGTGTGTGTGATTTTGTAGGATCTGACTATGAGGTTTAGCTCTGCAACCTGGCTTTTGTGAAGGGATACAACATTTCAAAGTCAAGAACTCTCACATCTGTTGTGCTTATATGACTCTTCCGAGGGAGGCATGACACACACATCTATTTTCCCCACATAGGGAATGATAACAGGCTAACGTAATGAATCCACTGAGACCCAGTTTGGAAACCCACTGTATTTATTTGAGATTACCTACAGGAGTATGGCAAGAGTGGCTTATAAGATCAGAGATGACTCAAAGAAGTGGCTTCGCTGAAAATCCCACCACAGCATGGGTGACAATTCACAAAAGCTGCAATCCTAGAGTTCCCTGACTTCCTGGCAGACAGCACAACAGACTGGAGAATCTCTTCTAGGCACTTTCGCTCATTGGAGAGTCCCTCCAGGCAGCTCTGCTGCTCAGTCTTCTCTACTGCTTCTATAGTCGTCTGGGGTGGGGTGGGGGAATGGGGGATATCACAGGAACCTTGAATGTTTCAACTTTCCCAGACCTAAGACTTTTGTTTATTTCTTGAATCTCGTGAGCTTCCCTACAGGATGGAATGCTGGAACTTGGAAGAAGTTGCTGAGTAATATCTGTAAAACAAATAATAAAAGTAATTCTAATCACTGTCATAGTAATTTCTGCCTCCTAGGTTATTGAGAAGCTTACAGGAAACAATGCAAGCAGAAAGTCTAGCAGGCACCTAACACCAACTATGTCCTTAGTAGCTGCTAAGATTCCTTTTCATTCTAATAAGAGAGTCAATAACAAATCATTAGCTATGCAAAATATTCTCATCCTTTTACAAATATATACATTATCCCAAAGAAGCTTATGATTAACAAGTTCAAGAAAAGACCTTTTGTTGATTTCTTATGGTGTAGCATTTTTAAAAATATTTCCAAACTTTTAAGAGTGGGATTTTAAAATGCGGCATAGCTTTCTCCTGCAAAGATGAACTCTATGCATCTTCCCTTAGGTCGGAATCTGTACTCTCTTCCATGACCTTCAGCAACAATTCTCATTTTGGTTGATGAAGATTCTTTTTACCTGAAAGCTGCAAGATGTTATTCGTACATTCCAGATAAGGTAATGGAATACTGCAGAATCCTGGTAGTGGGCTGTGTTTGCATGCCGAGCATGCAATGTATAGTGGATTTTGCAAGTACTCTTACTGTTCACTGAGAATGCATCTTTGTTTGGTATGTGCCCTAACCAATGCAATCCTGGAAGGCTTTGTGGAGAGCTGGCATCTTTGTTGGGTTTCTCAGAATGAACAGGAATAATATAGATAAACAAGGAAAAACAATTGGGCGTGGGACAGAGATAAGGACAAAAATACCCGTCAGGAAGCACCTTGTAGAAGTAAGAAAGTAGAATAGGTTGAGAGAACAGTGGCCATTTGTCTTGGACGGGGAGAGAAAATGTATGAAGCTTACAAAGATTGATCAAGGGTGGGCTGTGAAGGCCCAAAAAGCCTATTGGGAAAGTTTCACAGTGGGGATGGGAATGATGGAGGCGCAGTTTAGATGCGGTGGTCTAGTTGCAGCCCGAGTGACTTTGAAAGAGATGTGGAGGACATGGAGAGGCAGAGGTCAGCAGCAGTCTGCTGCCAGGTCCAGATCTAGAATGGTGAGGACGTGAAATGATAACCACAGGTGTAGGAAGGAAGGGGAAGGGAAGCATTCAAGGTTGAACACGCAGGGAGTGAAATCAATAGGGCATATTAGCTAGTCCAATGTGCAATGAGTAGCTATGGAAGAAAAGACGTGAACTTCCAGTGTTTAATTCAGTGGCCTGTGTGTTACTGGAGGCTCTGCTTACACAGAGGAGGGACCCCATGAGGGTAGCTGGAGGGAGGAGTCGAGATCCACTCTGCTCCCCTTTTGTTGACTTTGATGGCTTTATGCAGTATCTGAGAAGACAGGCTGGCTGCCACTCAGGTAGATGCTCAGTCTGAGGCTGTCAGCACAGCTCTGGGGTCATCATCTGAGATATTGGCTGGGGTCGGGAGCTTTGCAAGACAGCAGAATAGACCTTGGGAATGTGGAGTTTTAGAGGCTATCACACAGGCATAAAAACACAGTATCCCATGAATCTGGTCAAGGAGTGGTCAGAAAGACACGGGGAGGGGCTGGGGTGGTGCAGCAGCATGATGGAGGCCAGAGGAGACAAGGATGTCCATCCTGAGGACACACCAAAAGGACAGAGGCATCCATGCAGCACATGGTGCAAGCTCACTGCTAGGTTTAATCTCTGCAGAACCAGTAACCAGATCAGAGCCGTCTCTATACAGCTGAGGGGTAGAGGGGGGTTGCAGCCTAGCTCTCCCCTTCCCATAGCTACTCACATGCCGGGTCTCAATTCAGATGTGAAAGAATGAGAAAACAGTAGGAGCGCAACAGGTCTCCTGGTTAAAAGCAAGCATGTTAGGAGGGTTTGGGACTCAGCATTACGGTCTGTGGGGACTGAGGGTTTGGGGCTCAGCATTACGGTCTGTGGGGACTGAGGGTTTGGGGCTCAGCATTACGGTCTGTGGGGACTGAGGGTTTGGGGCTCAGCATTATGGTCTGTGAAGACTGGAAGGGGGTTTCCACTCCTGCCAAACTCTGAGAAGTTGGAGGCATACAGAGAAGGGGGAAAGGCCAGATTTCTTTTTCTTTTATTTCTATCTTTCTATCTATAGCTCCATTTCTATCTATCTATCTGTCTATCAATCTATCTATCATCTATCTATCTATCATCTATCTCTATATCTATAGCTCTATATCTATCTATAACTCCATAACTATCTATCTATCTCTATATCTATCTATATCTCTATATCTATCTATCTATCTATCTATCTGTCTGTCTGTCTGTCTGTCTGTCTGTCTATCCATGTGCTTCAGTTCCTTTGTCCACCAATGACCTCCATCTTTAAAGACAACAGCTGTAAAAACTGTGACCAGGTCCTGGAGAGAAGGCCCAGTTGATCACATGCACAACATCAGCATAAGGATCTGAGTTTGGATATCACATAAAAAGCCAGGCTCAGTGTCACACATCTGTAATCCCAGTGCTGGGGATTCAAGAGGACCACTGAGGCTTGCTGAGTATTTAGTATAGCAGAATCAGTGGTTTCTAAGTTCAGTGAGAGACCCTGTGACCCTGTCCTACAGAACATGGTAGAAGGCTGGTAAGATGGCTCGAAGGTAGAGGCACTTGCCACCAAGCCTGATGGCCTGAGTTGAATTTCTGGAAGCTACATGGTGAAAGGAGAGACCCAACTCTCACAAGTTGTCCTCTTATCCATATGCATGTATAGCACATGCATAAACATACATACATATGGACACACACACACACACACACGACCATGCTCATACACACACATACATACTCACATACATGTTCACACTCACACATATACACACACTCACACACATACACACATACATACACATTCACACATTCACATACTCTCACATTCACACACACACACACACACACTCATATACACTCATACTCATATATTTACACATACACACACACACTCACAAATACCCCAGAACACATACAAATGATACAGGGCCACAGAGGACAGCTGATTTATTTTAAGGAATTATTTAATATGCTTATGGATGGAGGTTTGGTGACTTTGGAATCTGCACTTGATCTTAACCAGAAGGCTGGGAAGTGATGGGTTGAGTTTGGAATCTTTGTGAAGCTCAGGGAGGCAGGTAAGCTGCTGGAGTCTTCATGGAGGACCCCCTTCTTTGTCAGAAGAGGCTGGACTTTGTTCTATTCGAGCCTTCACTTGATTGGCTGTTGCCTACTGCATTGTAAAGTTTAATGTGTTTTACTTAAAGTCCACCCACACAAATGTTAATCTCTGTGATATATATATATATATACATATATATATAAACAAAAATGTTATATATATAACATTTAATTAATTTCTGATATATATATATATATATATATATATAACAGAACTTTCTAGAATGATATGTGACTAAGTCTATTGGCACTGTAGCCCAGCCAAATGAGCACAAATGAGTAATCATACTGCTCACACCCCCTTGTTCTGAGGCAGAGAAACTCTCAGGCTGTGGTCCACGCCTTAGAAAGGCCTACATCACTGGAATTTGCTGATGACCTCGGGCTAATAGCTAGTGACTTCCCCATGAGTGAGCCCAGAGGCCCACCCACCCAGAATCTATCTTTCAGAGGCAATGGCAGCCTGTGAGGGACACTAAGGCTGGGGTCCTCATCAGACTTCAGGCCCCTGGGAATGATGAAGCAATCAGCGTTTGTGGTTTTAACCTGTTGTTTTGAGTCAGTTGTAAAGAGCTGCTGGTAGCTACCCTGGGATTTTCCCTACGTGTTTTACCTTAAACACAGGGACAAGTACCAGGTGCGCAGAACAGGGACCACCCAACATTCTAAAGAGATGACTCAGTAGCTATTACCAAACTCTCCCTCATTCCCTTCTTATCATCAGCTGGGCCGGTTTTGACTCAGTTTATAGATAGATGGCCACGCTGAGTTTTGAAGTGATCAGTCCAGACTCAGGGAACCACATGACTCCCGGGACAGAGGTGACCTATAACATCCTCAGTCCCATGGATGGACGGCCCCCCACATCAGAAGCACAGTCATCCTGCAGGCTAAACCCTTCCACACTGGGATGCTATCAAATTCCATGTGGAAGCATGGAATGATTGCATCTGGGGAAGGAATTTATTCTGCAAGCCCTCAGTGGCAGCCATTCTCCATGGGCAGTCCATCCATGTTAATAAATGTCTCACCTACCAGACAGCTTCAATAAGGTGAACCGCCGTGCGGAGGTCATGCCTGTCAGCTCTGCTTTACCGAGACGCGGAGGCCTGTCTGAGAAGGCTCTGGAATTTAGCTTGTTGTCCTGAAGGAAAGACAGGCCTGCCGTTTCGTCCCTTCACAGATACCATTTGCCTTCTGAGAGCCGCGAGGGGGGCGCTGTCTGTGCACATACACTCTTCCCAGCCGAACATGCTTCCACGGTAGCTATCTTATGTATTCATTTATTTATCTATTCAAGCATATATTACTTTTAAGACAGAGTTTTCTGTAGCCCAGGCTGGCCTTGAACTCCTGGTCCTCCTGCCTCCACCTCTTGAGTATGTGCCACCTCCCAGTAACCCGTTTACTCCATGCTCGGAATTGAACCCAAGGCTCTGTGCATGTGAGGCAAAAATTGTAGCATTCCTAGCTCTCAGCTGCCTCATTTTTTCTCCCAGCAGTCCAGCATTCCTTCCCCACATTACAGGTTGGGTAACTGTCTCACTGCTCTCCGAGGGTTATGCCATGAATAAGCCTCGGGCTTCCCGAGTACCCATTAACTGGGGAAAACTGAGTGTCCTATTAAACGTTAGCTGTCTTGCATCAATTTCAAAGAAAACCTTAGGCCTAGGAGTTCTGGAGTTTCCAGTTCTCCGTAAAGAATGTCCGTCAATGGCAGGATGTCTCAACCTTGGGCATTGCTTGTGCATCAAGAGAGGAAAGAAGGCAAAACTGAACAGGCTAAGGTAGCGTCGACAACTGGGGAGAAGCTAAGAGTCATTTGGGTTAGTAAGTGAACAAGAATGATTCACTGGTAGAGACTATGTCCCAGGGCCCGGGGTTCAATTCTCCTCACTGAAAAAGCAGGTCTGCGTGGGGAGGAAGTATCCAGGGTCAGAGGTCAGACACAGACAGGGACATGGACCTCACTCCAGGTACACTCCTAATGTCCTCTTTCTGTGGGCTAGGGGCTGGTGGCCCTGGGTGGGTTGGTCCTCTCTGTTACAGGAGGCCTGTCTCTTCCTTCTTCTTGTCCTGTCTCCCGCATAAATTATGAAATTTTCCTTTAAACTCACCAAAGCTGGTTTCTCAGTTTGGCCCATGAAGAGTTTAGTCTTCTGAGCCTGACTCTGGATCTGGCATTTTCCCTCTTTGCTGTCATTGTCCCCACCGGTCACCCTGGCTTCTCAGGTGCTTCACTGGCCCCATTTGGTCCCTCCCCATCTCTTTTCACTCTGCCAGGCCATGATTAATGGACCTCTTTCAAAGAGGAAGCAAGATAGATGGCAGAGAGAAAGGCCAGGGAACATGTCCCCACCCTCCGATCCTCCCAGTAAATCCTCCACCTTCCTGGGAGGTTATAATGTGGCCAGGACTCCTTTCTCATCATATCTGCCAGAGGCTGGCCCACCCTCTCTGCTGGCAGGCATAGGAGAAGGTTCTCCAGGGTAGGGAGGTAGACAGGGTACCCCCCCATCCTGGGAGTGGAGATTCCTTTACAGATAATGAAAAAAAAATCTAGATAACCACTCCCACACTTCCTAGTCTCCCAGTCCATCCCAAGCTGCAATTTGAGACTTGGATGCCTTTTACTGTTTTAAGGACAGCTCAAATTCTCCTCTAAGAAAAGGGTGGAGAAATATTTTTTCATAGGAATATTTGTTCTCTATCTAAACTTTTCCCTTGGGTGATGCTCTCTACCTGGCAGAAGTGTTGGTACATGAGGAAAAAGCTGCCCAGATAAATTTAAGATTTGGAGGACCAATCAACAGTTTTCATTAATGAAAGTGTACCTCAAATACTGCATGGGACATTCTTGTAAAAGCAAGTTATTTCTTTTCATCTCTTTTCAAGGACTCTGGGAGCCCTACCTGGAGAGTCATTTTGCTCATTCTGAACTCTTTTTCTAAGGAGCAGGCATAAAGCATATTGGGGATGAGCATACCTCCCAAGAGGTCAGGAAGAAATAGTTCTATTTCAAATCTTTCTTGAGATACAGCCCAGGGTCCTTCTTTTCCTGCCTTTCTATAAGATGCTTGAGGTATGGATGACCAAGGTCCCAGGAAGTGATCTGGGGATACAAAAGACAGAATTCTTATAAGACAGTGGTTCTCAGCAGGGGACTCTTCCCCAACAGGCACTTGGCAATGTCTGCAGATAGTTTTGTTTTGTTGTCACAACAGGTATGGGTGCTACATTGAAGGGACAAAGGGGCGCTGATAAATGGCATACACACTCAAAAATCTGCGTGTGCACACACACACACACACACACACACAACACAAGTCTCAAATATAAGTAATGCCACAGTTAAGAACCTCTGGAAGAAAAAGGAGTGGGGTGGTGCTTAAAATACAGCCAAGCATGGTACTGCATGCCGCTAATCCCAGCCCTTGGAAGGCAGAGGCAACCTATGTTTGGATGTTCAATCCCAGTCTGTTCTACACAGTGAGCTGCAGGCCAGCCCGGGCTGGTTTTCTGCCTTTCACTGCCATAGCTCTCCAGCTGCAGGCCTGCCAAGGCTCTGCACTGACCCACTCTGGACTTTTCCCTGTGTCACCCACGACCCAGATGGAGGCAGACAGGGACATGTTGCTTTGTTTGCTGCCTACTTGATACTTGGGAGCACTGAAGGGGCCACAAATCTCAGTACCTCCTTATTCCCTCAGGTCTGGTTCCATATCTCCAGCAGCCAGGCTCAGGCAGCAGAGTGGGTGTTTTGTCTTGGGGTCTCACGACATGGGGACAGGGGCTGAAGTCTGCTTCCTCTGCACACTGCACAGGAGCTCAGATGCTTTTCTGTTCAGGGAGGAATGGTGGTGCGTTGTTCGTGATCTCATAAAGCCACTGAAGATCAGAATACAAAACCAGCCACATTAGTCAGCCGTTGAAGCCAGGAGGTGGTGACACACACCTTTAATCCCAGAATTTAGGAGACAGAGGCAGATGGATCTCTGTGAGTTCAAGGCCAGCCAGGACCACATGAGAGTGAATCAGTCTAAAAGAGAAACGAGCTCGCACCTTTAATCCCAGCCCTAGGGAAGTATATAAGAAGGAGCAGGGTCTGGTATTCTAGCATTCCGTCTTGGGCATTCAGTCTCCAGCCACGGTGAGTTCAGGGTCACCCTTTCAGTCTTGGTAGAGGGAAGAACTCTCTGGTGTCTTGGCTGTGTGGCTTCTCTGATCTACAGCTTAGACTTCAATATCTGTCTCTGGGTTTTTATTACTTGAACTACAGGTAATTCTCTGATCGTTTGCCTCCTGACATGCCCCCCTCCCATCTCTGTTTCCTTCTTACACGTGCCCCAGAAACCTGAAATACTGCAAATATACCCCCCCTTTCTCCTCTAAACCCAGTCCCATGCTGTGGGCAGGCACAATCCAGTGCAGACTGTGAAGCAAACACAGCCAGTCCAACTAAACAGTAAGCAAGCGAATGGGGGAACGTGACTTCTTCAATGCAATCAGAGGGCTGGCCACTCAGAACCAGAAGGATTAGAAAAAAAAAAGTTCTGATGTTACAGATTAGAACCCGTGTCCCGAAGTCGCCTCCTTCATCTATGCCAGGAGAGGGAAGACTTGTGACTTTTCCCTCCATCACGTAGTAAGGGCTAGCGTCTCCAGCAGGCTTCAGCGGAGCCTTCCCCGGCCACCCTCAGCCCCTCCCTTTCGGCCCCTCCCTTGGGCTCCCCCCTCCCTGCTCCACCCTTTCCAAAAGATTTATAGGGCAGAGCAACTTGGGAACAAATGCACAGACTTCGGGCTGATGTATTCTGAATACTAATGACAAGATACTGCTTTTGCACCTTAGGGGCAAAGCCAGGCCAGGCCTGTTGAACCATAAACCTTATTTATGGCCTTATAACTCCGCAGCTGCATTAGCTACTCTGCATCTTGGGCTGAGATCTGTCTGGCTTCATGGATTCATGCAGACCTCTTTAAGGAAAGTGAGGGGTAGCGGTGGGGGAGAGAAGGCTGGGTAGCTTGCTGTCCAAATAACCTCCTGAGCTGTTTTAGGGGGATGCTTAAGCCAAAAGAAAAATGGTGAGGTAGAGAAGAAAATAGGAGTGGCTCGCAACCATGGCTCCTCCCCCTGGGATAAGCAGGAAGCGGGGATAATACTCCTGTTTGTTCAAGACTTACTCTATCTAGTTCTTGTGAATTCTTTACACATTCACGCCCACCCCAACCACTCCCTACCCCCTACCCCCTACCCTCTCCCCCTACCTCCGGTACTGGGGACTGAACCCAGGGCCTTTCATCTATGATAAGAGACTCTTACCATTGCTCTCTATATCCCCGCCCTATCTTCATTTTTTTTTTTTTAATTTTGAGTCAACATCTTGCTCAGTTGCTCAGGCTGACATTGAACTAACCCTGCAGCCCAGAGGAGCTTGACATCGTGATCCCCCAGCCTCAGTCTCCTGAGTAACAAGATTACAGGTTTGGGACACCAGGTCCATTTTGATATTTTAAAGTTAATCGGTCAGTCTTAAATCTTGGATCATGGAATCCACATCCTTTTCTAGAATGTCTAGAAACCATTCCTTCCTGCTGAGGGCCTTATAAGTCTGGCCATCACTGATGCATCAGAGTTTGCTCACTTCAAGTCTAGGCCAGGTGACACTCTTGAGTTCTGTGCCTGCTCATCTTCTCTCCTTCAGTCTCCACAATTTCTCTTCTGCCTTTGGTCATGTGTCAGGTTGGCCCAAGTTAACACAATACATGAAAGTGCCCAGAATCCTAGATCAAATGTCCCCTGAACCGGTTGATAGCAAAGGTGTGAACTTAGCGCAAAGATCCAAACAGTGTTGATAGCAACAGCCATTCAATAAAGAGGTATTGGCTATGCACTATACACCCGCCAAGTTGCATGCTTCATATCAGGAACACTATAATAAGCAAGATATAAGAAATGCCTGAGATGGGCCTGCTTGGTGTAGAAAAGTCCTTTCCCATTGCTGATAACCGGGAAACTTAAGAGCATAATTGGATGTTTGGCTTCCTCCCGCCTTAGGTTATCTTAGTTTCTTTGCCTGTTGCTATAATTAAAATGCTCTGACAAAACCAACTTAAGGGAGATGTATTTATTCTGACTCACAGTCCAAGAGTACGGTCTACCATGGCGGGAAAGTCAAGGGGGCGGGCATTGGAAGCAGGTAGTCATTTCTCATCCACAGCTAGGAGGCAGAGAGTGACGAATGCTCACTGTTGCTCAGCTCCCTTTCTCCACGCATATGGCCCAGGATCCCAGCCAGAGAATGGTGCCACCCACAGTGGGTAATGCAATCAAGTTACACCTCCCCATGCTCAGGGGCCATCCCCCCCATGCTCAGGGGCCATCCCCCCCATGCTCAGGGGCCATCCCCCCCATGCTCAGGGGCCATCTCCCCCATGCTCAGGGGCCATCCCCCCCATGCTCAGGGGCCATCTCCCCCATGCTCAGGGGCCATCTCCCCCATGCTCAGGGGCCATCTCCCCCATGCTCAGGGGCCATCCCCCCCATGCTCAGGGGCCATCCCCCCCCATGTTCAGGGGCCATCTCCCCCCTATGCTCAGGGGCCATCCCCCCCATGCTCAGGGGCCATCTCCCCCCATGCTCAGGGGCCACCCCCCCATGCTCAGGGGCCATCCCCCCCCCATGCTCAGGGGCTATCCCCCCCATGCTCAGGGGCCATCTCCCAGGCGCTTCTAGATTCTGTCAAGCTGACATTGAACACTGTTATCACGGATATGAACCATGGCATGTCCTTTAAACAGTGAGGTAAAGGAGAATAGGCGAGTGACTAGATACCAGCCTCAGTATCCTGGAGACCCAAGTCACTGTGAGATCTATACTCTATAAAACCTTCCCATCCTTCAGATGGGACCCATGATATTTGTGAGAGAGATTCTGTTAGTGCCTGTGGCCTGCAACAGAAGCCCAGGAAGGCAAGGCCACCTTTCAGCTGCTTGTTTTAGTTCCTGGGAGTTTGCCTGTCTCTTCTGTTTGCTCTCAGATGAAAACTTGGTCACAAATGGTCACAAAGAGCCAATGTCTCTTTCCTGGACTCTCAGTAGCCCACTCTCCTTCATGTTTTCATACGGCTTGAGTACTCAGATACTCGGCGCTGAAGAAAAGCAGCGGGGTTTCTCCTCTGCTCTTTAAGGAGCATCACTCCTATTTCTGCCTTTGTTATTTACCCCTCTGGAAGTGGTAGGTCCCTCTGTGGTTAGAAGACTCGGGGTATGGAAGGTAGTGAGAGAGATACGTGAGTGTTCATTTGGCTGTGGCTCACTGGGACAAGAAAACAAGACTCAGCATCACATTCTCACTGCACTGGGAAATGCAGATTGTACTTGAATAGAGAAGAGAGGCGACCCAGGTGCCTTGGCAAGCAACGCTACCACTCGCGCCATCGGCTGGTGGGCAGGCTTTGGCTTTCTATCCGTGTGACCTTGGAGAAGTTGGTTTGTCTGCCTGAGTCTTGCTGTATAAACCTTTGAAATGGGGATTATGACACACCTGTGTTAGTCATCTTGCAAAGTGAGCACTGTGTTTGGGAAGTCTACATAAAATTGCTATAAAAAAAATAACACACTACTAAGATAAGTTAGTTTTTCTACTTTGACTCAGCTACTTATGCAGGAGGACTCCAATACCAGAGGGCTTGTAGTCCACAAAGATGGGCAAACAATCAAAGGACTTGTAGAACCAGAGGGTTTTGTTGTCATTGTAGGTGTTTTAATTTGGTCATTCTGATATAGATAGATAGATAGATAGATAGATAGATAGATAGATAGATAGAGATAGAGATTTTCATTTTTATTTCCTATATGCCTGGAGAGGTTTTACTAGTTAATTGGCTATTTAATTTTTTTTCCTTCTGAAGTTTACCCAAATCTCTTGTCTATTTCAATTTACTCCTTTTATACTAAAATATGAGTTTTAAGGTTTTTATAACACAGTCTCTTTTATCATCTACACACACACACACACACACACACACACACACACACACACACACACACACACATATATATATATATATATATATATATATATATATATATATATATCCACCAATCTATTTATCTTTCTGTGTCTTTCTATGTTGCCCAGGGTGGTCTCAGACTCTACCCCACATCTTTTTTTTTTTTTTTTTTATCACATTCAGCCAGCCAGTGTCTAGGCATATAAGTCTGCATAGCGATTATTACCTCCTATGAGGTTTCAATGGATTCACAAACTCTTTTGGAGGAGGGAAGTGAGTGCAAATATTAGGAACTGGAACCTCCTATGGGGGTTCCTGTGTGCTAGAGTTAGATGATAGACTTTTAAAGCCTGCAATTGAGGGGGCTAGGCTGGGGGATATGCTGTCTGAACAAGCAGCTGATGATGAGTGGATGAGGGACATAGATTGGTAACCATGGAAAGATGTGTGGTAATAACTGTGACATTGCAGTGAAGTTCCTGCGAGTACCATCTATAAATGTGTGCTGAGTGAGAGCAGACAGCCTCTAGACCATGCCTTGTACTGCTTTCTGGTGGTTACCAGCATGTGACTGACGGTGTTCAGGGCCAAGTTGAACCAATCCATAAAAGCTAGAATATTGAGACCACACAAGGGTAACATGAACAAATAAATGACCCAGAGACTGATATTGGGGTTCAGAATTGGGTTTTTTCTGAGTATCAGAAAAGCAAAGTAGCGGGCCACCATCTTTTACCTCTACATCAGGTTCCTGATACACACAGGAGCTCTTCACCAGGCCTCAAACTGCTGCCTCTCCTTGGTGTGGCTGGAGAATGAACGCCTCATGCTGACTCTGTTCCTGTCTTAAATACCTCACATGAGTCCTGGGATTAAAGGCATGAGCTCTGTTACCCTTTCTAGATCCAATCTTGTATAAGCCTGGGTGGCCTGGAACTTGGAGAGATCCATCTGCCTTTGTCTCCTGAGTCCTGAGATTAAAAGTGTGTGCCACCACTGTCTGACCTCTGTAGCCTGTGGCTGACTTTGCTTTCTGAATCCTCAGGCAAGCTTTATGAAATCATTAATAATGTATCATTATATACAGGGTGTATATGGATTGGGAGGAGTGTGCTTAAGACCCTTTCGAGGGATGGGGCGGGGGGGCAGCTCAAACACAATGATACTGAATAGCTTTTCTCACATTGCTTTGCATGCAGTGTTCGAGAATACACACGTCCAGTCAGAAACCAGTTCTTCTCTTGTCTTCCACCTTTCCTGACACACAGTAAGAAATCTTTGCATACGCCTGCTGCCAACTGTGTGGCCCATGATGTCCCGTTATTCTCAGTCCTGCTGCTGTGGTTCTTATGATGGTTACTAATGTACTTCAGCAGCCCCAAGTGTGACTGCTTGGTATTCTTTTTTTTTTTTCTTCTGTCACCATTATATTAATTACCTGATCACCATTACAAAAAAACCTGACAAAGCAATTTAAGGGCGGAAGGGTTTATGTTGATTCACAGTTGGAAGGGTTTATGTTGGTTCACAGTTGGAGGTGTTATCTGTCATGGCGGAGAAGTCCTGGGAGGAAGATCTTGAGGCTGCTGGTCATGTAGCATCTTCAGAGACAGATGAATGGTGTTCAGTTTGCTGTTTCGCTTTTGTTTAGTTCAGGGTCCCAAGCCATGGAATGGTGTCTCCCACACTGAAGGTGGGCCTTCCTCTATCAATTAGTCAATCTATCTAATCTCTCACAGGCATGCCCATAGACTATCCTAATGTAGAAAATTCTTCACAGGCATACCCACAGCCTTGTCTCCTAGGTGATCCTAGATCCTGTCAAATTGGCAATTGATATTGACCATTAGACCCTTATTTATTCCTTATTTCAAACATCAAATATGTAGTAAGTACTTCCTATGATGGGTCTGATAGATGGCTCCATGGCTAAGATTACTGGTTGCTCTTCTACAGAAACGGGCTTTAATTCTCAGTACCCACATGGCAGCTCACAACAGTCTGTGACTCCAGTCCTAGGGGATCTGATCCCTCTTCTGACCTCCTCCAGCATGAGGCACACACAGGCAGGCAAAACATTCATAGACATAAATAAAGATTCTTAAAGACCCCACCTCCTAATCGACTGCTTTAAAGCAGGGTTTCCACCTCCTTGATGAGATTCAGGGAGCTCTCTTCCTTTATGACAGATGTCAACTTCCCCAAAGGCAGCCAGGAAAGCTGGGGGGAAAAATCTCTACAATGCATACTGTCAGAGATCAGCAAACTTCCTACAAAGATCAAAATAATAAGTCAGCTGACTTGAGGGTCACGTAGTTTCTGTTATAACTATTCAATGGTGGTATTGTCATGTGTGGTCATATGTCAATGAGTAAATATGGCTATGTACTCATAGAATCCTGTTATAAAAACAGGCAGGGAATCTACAAAATGTTGATTAGAGTGAAAGTCAAAGGTTCATTTCAGTAGAGCAATACCCCATGTTCATGAATTGGACCGCTCAATATTGCTTAGGCATCAAATCATCCTTACTGGATCTGCGCACTCATCCCAACCCCAGTCAAAATCCAGCCATGCTCTTCCTTAAGCTGATTCTAATGTCACTGATGAACTGGTTCTAAAATTTGTATAAGAAGGCAATGAGTCTAGGGCTTGTAGCCCAATATTGAAGAGCACATTTGGAGGCCTCAGACTGATAGACATCATGTCTCATGCCCAGGCTGCAAAAATCAGTAGCATTGGTAGGAGAATGGACAAAGCAATGTAGAGAGCCCAGTAAAGGGTGCACCCTGAAGTAAAGGGCCGCTCTTCTGCAATGGAGCATCTTGTGTGACAGAGTATAAGGAAGGGTTTAAAATGATGACAGCCGCAGCAACAGCAACGACGACAGAGCCCAAAGTCCCCACACTCGTGAAGTATCTCACAGGGGTGAGAAAGCCAAGCCGAGGAAGCTCCCCAAGGAGAAAGCTGATTGAACTGAAATAGATGGAGCAATACTCTGTATAATCTGGCGTGTCATTTGTATAGATTCTTGACTACTCCCCATGCATTTGGGAAGATATGCACACAGGATTAAACAGAGAGCCGGCAAGTCTTTCCCAGCAGCGATCCTGCTAACTGGTATAGATGATCTACCCATGAGAAAGTGAAAATAAGAACTCTGTGCCTCTTACACTTGGGCTGCGCACACGGGCTTCCTTCCCAAGATTGAGGTATGGAAAGAGAGGGAAAGGGAGTCATCTTAGGGAGGGATCTTGAGCCTTCTATTGTTGAAAGCATCCTCCATTGGGGGCAAGAATGAGCAGCACCCTAATATAACAAATCTGAAAAAGGGGCTGTCACTGTGGCTCTTAAGCCAGGGGAGATGTCAGACTCCCTGGAGGGCTGTGCGACCCTCCACAGGAAGCTGGACTCGGTAGAGGTAGCATTCCAGGACATCTGTTTCAATTTTGTTCAGGTACCTTCAGTGATTCTAATTCACATTTAGGGTTAAGAGCCACAGATGTAGTTGATCTGAGAGTTTGCTCCCTACTAATGAAAAATTTGTGTGGACCCAGGATTGTCCTGATGCCCGATCTCCAGGTCTAGTTTCTGCTTCTCTTCTGGGCTCCTACCCTCTTTTCCCAGAGAGTCCTTTAGAAGCCAAGCCAGTCTAGGGCAGAAAGCAAAAGTGGGTTGTGGTGAGTGCCTCCAGCCCGGGGTGCGGTGGTGGGCTCATCTCTGCCCACAGGTAGTATGGATATGAAGCATGCCTGCTCTCAGAGAGTGCGCTCCGCCACCCATCCATGAACACCAGCTTAATATTTGACCAACCCTTGAACTTTCATTTCCTTCCGGCAGCCTCTTTCCCATTGCAGAGCTGTGGGACACTCTGAGGACACTGGAGTATAAATCAAAACTCCTTCCTTGTCTTTGAGAGATTTCATTGACTTGGCTTGGAATCTAAGACATGACACACTTTGGGCATTGCTTCCTTATTGTGTCATGGGGAAAGATGAGGGGAATCGGATATTTAAAACAGAAACAAAGGGAGAGCCTTAATCATTCACATGGATTGAGTTCCTACTTGTGAAACCTTCCTCACAGATAATATGAGGTTTTATCATCCCCATCCGACAAGGGGAAACTGAGGTATAGAAAGGTTCAGGAACTGGTCCAAAGAAACAAAGCCAGATTCTGTCAAAAGACCTCAAAACAAGGTCTAGGGCTGAGGCAGTGGTTCTTTTGGTAAAATGCTACCACACAAGCTTGAGGACCTGGCTTCATTCCCCAGAACCCACGTACAAAGCCAGATGTGGTGCCATGTGCTATGGAGATGGGTGACCCTTGAGTCTCATGAACCAATCTTCCCCAGTTTAATTAGCAAGCCTCAGGACCCAGTGAGAGGCACTCTCTCAAAGAAAGAGTGGGTAGGGCCAGAGTGTCCTCTGGCCTTTACACTCGTGTACTCATGTGTGAATACACATAAATGCACGGGTACACATACATGAGCATGCACATCCCTTCCTGTGGGTGCCCACACAAAACACAACAAACATCGTCAACAACAAAAACGTCCTGTGTTGCTCTCAAACTCAAGCTGTATTCAAGCTGTCTTCTTCCCATAGGGGCTCAGGGTTTTCTCTTGACTTATGCAGACTCCTGTAAGCCTACCCCGTATTTTAAGAATGGGCAGCGCCAGTGAGGCCCAAACGTCCCTGTCGTCTTCCTAGGGAAAATGCGGAAGACTTTCTGTCTGCTATCTGCCCCTATTGCAAGGCTTACTTTTGCACACAGCCAGAGGTATGGCTTGCTATCTCCGCTGACATCATGGTAAATTTCTTTATGCAAGGATTCTTCATAGACTTTCCCCAGGAACAACAGAAATGCCACCTGCTGCTGTGACAACCAATGTGTAGAGACTGTTTTCATTAACTCCATTCCACCTTATTAGATAAGGACTCCAGCTCCAGGAGCTTGAGTGAGTCACAGTCACTCTGCTAGGAAGTGGACAGACCAGATTCAAGTTCACCCCTCCTCACATGCCAGGGTTTTCACCCCACCACTGCCCAGCCCATTCCTTGGTGTTTGCTCGCAAAGTTTTCTTTGTCATCCCCGGTGGTGGGTCACTCTGCTTTCCTCCCACTCCCAGAAAGACATTCCAAGCTTGTAAGTCTCCTTCTCTTTCTTTCCCTTCCAAAGCCAGGAAAAACTAGGCCATGGAGGATGGATTGGTAGGCGGACTTAACCCATGCCTTCCTCAACCATCATGAGACAAGTCCCAGGCATTGAGGTCCCTGGCTTGGGAGTTGGAGTGAGAACCCAAGGGTTAAAATGGCTCTAGTGTGGAAGTTATCTGCTTTGTTGTAAAACACAGCTTCCCGAGCACTACAGAGGGGCTATTAGCATGCAAATGTACTCCGCCTCATGCTTTTTTAATGTTTTACTTTTCTTAATTGCTGAAACCGGTTGTAATTTCTGGGCGCTGTTGGCTTGAGGAAGCGGTTTCTTCTGGCAGTACAGACCCCTCCTTGCACCTGGAAGGGTTTGAATTCTAATTTTATTAGCCAACAGAATGAGGTGTTTTCTCTTCTCTTCATCCAAAGGGAAAAGAGAAAAAGAGGGGTGTTGGGAGACTTGCAAACCTCATGTGCCTCTTGTGTTTAGCTGGTTTTCTTTGAATCCTTGGATGTGGAACTTGGCAGTTTCAATGATAGATCAAAAAGTGTGGGGCCAAGAAGATGCCTCAGCTGGCAAGTCACTTACTGTATAAACACAAGGCTCTGAGCTTGGATCCCCGGCACCCAGGCAAAATGCTGAGCATGCATCTGGAAGCCCAGGTCTGGAAAGACAAGACAGCAGGATTCCTGGGGCTTTCGGGCCAGCTTCATCCAGCCAAATTGGTGAGCCCGAGGTTCAGCGAGGGACCCTGTCTCAAAAGATGAGGTAATAGAGAAATACATGTAACAGACATAGCGTCCTTCACACATCCATGGATGTGCATACACATGCTAACACACACATGTGCGTACACTCAGGAGCAGTCACACATACAATTGCATAGATTTGATGATGGTAAGAGGGGCCACGTTAGGATGTTAGATTCAGATCCTGGTTATGAACTTACAGTGAAAAACACTTCTACGCTAGATTCGAGCTTAGAATCCAGAGATGTTCCAAGAGGATAGATACAACATTGTTGAGATGGTTTCCTGTCCTGAAACTCACTTTCTGTGGAGTGATGACTCCTGGAGGAAATCCGCCACTGCTCTGCTAAGACAAATGGTTCTCTCTTTGGCTTGTTTAAAGAAATCATTGTTCCCACCTCTCCACCATCTACACAGAACACTTCCCATTGAATGAATACCTTCCAGCAAGACCCAGGTGTAGCTCCAGAAAACAAGACACACAAACACACACACACACACCCAACCTTCTATAGATGCTATGTAGGTCGATCCATTTCATTTCTGGCAAGTGCTTTATTATGTAACTTCTGGAGTCAGTAGCTTGGCCTGGCACTGGCTATCTGGCTGGGAAGTTGATGTAGGCAGCCCTATGGGAACTGAAGCATCCTTTGACCAAGGCAAGTGGAGATCTATCCTGGAGAGTGGGGATAATCAACAGCGGCATAAATAGGCAGGAAGAGGAGGCAGTGGCCACTCCAGCCCACCTGATAATGCAAATTATATACTCCCTTGGAATTTGTCCTGTCAATACCTGCATTCCACTTACACACTTATGGGTGTGTTTTATTTGGCTGTGTGTGTGTGTGTGTGTGTGTGTGTGCGCGCGCGCGCGCGCGCGCCATGTTTGTAGGAGTCAGAGGTCAACCACTGGTGCCTTTTCTCAGGCGCTCTCCACCCTGTTTTCTGAGAGAGGGTCTCTCCCACTGCATCTCTAGGCTTGTTGATTAGGTTTATGCATGGGTTTATACTGGGTTTATACATGCATTGAGCACTCTGTGAAAGAGGGGATGTTGTCAAACTCAACTCTTCATGCTTGCAAAGCAAGCGCTTTGCAGCCTGAGGCATCTTCCCAGCACCTTATCTGGCAATTATTTGTGCATCACTTTCAACCCCTCCTTTCTTTGTAGCTGAGTTGTCAGTTGAATTCTGAACTGCTGGGAAGAGAACAGGAGATGAGCCCCATTCTCTTGACTGGGTGATGGAAACAGCTGCAGCTGTAACGGCAAAGCCCTCTCTCCCACGTAAACAGAAAACAAACTATGAAGGTGGCTCATTTATGTTTAATTCTCCTGAGCAGGGGGGCATGGGAGTGACCCGGGGCTTCTTGTAAAGGCCAGTTTTCCACTGAAAGCAAAGTTAGGGGGACCTGTTCCCCAGCTGGGGGGAGCTGGAGAACCGAGTGAGGGTGGTGACAGGGTCCCTACTGAATGCCCCTGGTCCATGGTGACAGTCCCCTGACTCTCTCCGTTTCTGACTTAAGCGTTCCTTTTAGCGGGAGTTGAGAGCAGTTAGTGGATGGTGGGGTTTGTTTGTTTGCTTTGAGGGCCTCGTCTGTATCAGGCACGTGGAGCAAGAATCCCGCAGGGAGATTCTAACTCCATTTTGCACTATAAAGAAATCATTGCTCGCCTTGGTCCTTAGGATGCCCCAGGCCTTACCACCTGTGACTGACAGGGGACTGGAACCAGGGCTTAATCACTTTCTCCGATTCCCAAACCATTCCCCTTCTCCAAGCTGGCTGCCCCCACAGAAACCAGAGTCTTTGCGTTGTCTCAGAGGTAGAGCTAGTGGTGGGGAGGGCCTTTGGTGAGGCCAGCGGAGGCACTAGTGGCCGGTTTCTGTCTCCAGCCACCCAACACTGGCCCTCGCCCTCCCCCTCCCTCCCCAGTGATTTCAACTTGTTTCCTTCAGAGAAAAACATGACTTTTCCCATTGATGGAACCCACAGGCCAACAATGCAGCCCACTGCACCCCCCACCCCTCCAAAGGAGACTTTAGCGCTGACTGGTCCACCCCCAGTCCCCACCCCACCTGCTCTGCCCTTGAAACTAAGGGAACTCTCTGCATAACAATGTCTGCTCCTGGCTGCCCAGAGTTGCCCTTTGGCTATTAGCACCTAATGAAAATGTAACTGTGTTTAACCCCCCACCGGCTTCCATAGGCCAGGAGCCCAAGTGGGTTTAAGTCCTTTGTATGATAAGCATCCAATTCTCCGTGTGGATGGCCCACCCCTTTCTCCCTGGAGAGGACTCTGGGAGCTGTGTATGGCTAACTCGGACCTCTCAGCTGTCCAGGGGCACAATGGGGAATGTATCTTTTGTGGTATTAACGGCTCTGGGGAGGGGAGAATGGAGGGTAGGGCTGGTGGGGAGGGGGTGCCGCTGAAGAGGAGGAGAACAATGTGTGAGAAGCTGAGGCTGTGGGTTTCCCACACGGACCGATATGTGCCCCCACCCCCCTCTGGGAGACACGGATCTGCAGCCACCAGCCCACAGCTGATCCCGCCTTGATTGGTTTTTTTTTTTTTTCCCCCCTTCATTGTGCTCTCAAGGGACGAAAATCCTTTTGTGGCGTGAAAGGAGAGGCGTTTCTGCCATCCCCTCCCTCGAACTGATTGGCTATGTCACAAGATGGCCAAATCCACCGGATTAATGTGCGGCTGGCCAGGGCTGGCTGCGGTGTGTGAGGACGGTCCATGTCTGAGTCCACCCCTTAGGGCCAAGCATGTCTGCTACCCTGGGAGCAGGGGAGGGGGTATGGAGGGGCAGGCCACCACTTTCTTCATATTTATTATTCTCTCCGCCCCTCCAGCCCGGCAGGGATGTTTATTCATGGGCCACATCTGCTGGCTGGCAGGCGACATGTCTCTTGTTAGAAAGAATGCCTGCGAGTCCCCAAGGAGCCAGGAAAGCAGGGCACATTCCTTCAGACTGGCCTTTACCCTTGTTCAGATGGCCCTGTGGCTCTCTCCACCCACCTGTGACCTTAGCCCTCTTTCCTGCCAGCCTGTAGCCCCCGAGGGAGCACACTGCCCACCTGAAGATCTCAGGCTCTCCTTTCACCCACCCAGAGCTAGTAGACTGCTCTCTCTCTCTCTCTCTCTCTCTCTCTCTCTCTCTCTCTCTCTCTCTCTCTCTCTCTCTCTCTCTCTCTCTCTCTTCCTCCCTCCCTCCCTCCCTCCCTCTCTCTCTCTCTCTCTCTCTCCCTCCCTCCCTCCCTCCCTCCCTCCCTCCCTCCCTCCCTCCCTCTCTCTCTCTCTCTCTCTCTCTCTCTCTCTCTCTCTCTCTCTTTCTCCTCTTTGTATCTTTATCACTTCTACCCAAACTACCCTTGTGCCTTGTAGCTTCTCGCTTCAATACCTTCCCCACACAGCCCTAGTGAATAAATGCTAGCCTTGTAAAACCATGCTTCCCCCACCCCCTTTCTCTTTGTAGGAAGAATACTTCTTTCTCCGATGGTTTATACAGGTTTGCTATCTTGCATCACACTGACCAATTGTTACATGATGTCATGATGATGTGAATGAATCTCGTCCTTCTCTTCCTAACCTATAAAGTCCCAGAGGGGGTTAGGGTGTGTGTGGGTGGCTGCAGGTGTATCTGTCTGTGGTTCAACTTTGTCAACTAACCTGTCCTCTGTGCCAACCCCACCTGGAAGCCCTTGGGAGGCGTAATCCAACAGCTGAGGGTGAGAGAAGTCAGTGAATGCTTTCTCTTGGGTCCCCCATGTTGAAGGGGTTCTCTTTGGGGTGCTGGGATCACTCTAGACCCCCGTGGGAGGGGTCTTTTGGGGTTCTGAGGCCACGCTGGAAAATTCATAGCAACTCTTTCTTCCATAGTGACACTAGGTTTAGTCTAAGGTGGCTTCCTCTTCACTGTGGGTGCATTCAGCTTAGACCCTGAGGGAGAAGGAAAGACTGACACACCCATACCCAGTTGTGGTAAGACAAGATACCACACTGAGTCATCTCCCATGTCAATCTGTCTGTAGGCCCAGCTCTGTGTCAGTCAGGCTAATGGTACTACAATGATTGGCAGCTGAGGGCATCACTGTTTTCTAACATAATTGATGAGGACTCTGGGAAAGAACTTAGCACTGAGGGTTAGGGGCAAGCAAGAGAATGGATGCCACTGTGTTTTCATGGATATGCCAGGGTGTGTGTGTGTGTGTGTGTGTGTGTGTGTGTGTGTGTGTGTGTGTGTGCGCGCGCGCGTGTGCGTGCCTGTGTGCGCATATACATGTAGAGGCCAGAGGTAAACATCACTGTCCCACTCAGTCACTATTCACTTTGTGTTTTGAGATTGTGTCTCTTAGTTTTACCTGGAGCTCACTGATGGAGCTAGGGTGGCTGGTCATGGAGCCATAGGAACCTCCTGTCTCCGCCTCCCCCGTGTCGGGATTATAAGAGCACCATTAAACCCAGCTTTTTATATTGGTGCTGGGGACCAAACCCAAGTGCTCATGCTTGATCTCAGAGCCATCCACAGGCCCCGGGCTTTGTCTGTTTTAAGTGAGATCACCGTAGACAGACTTACATTGGTGAAGTCATGCTAGCACACCAAGGATGCAGTCACAATGGACTGCAGCCACTTCTGGTTCTGATAAGGGGCATGCCAGTGAGGCTGTGTCAAGAGGTGGGATAGGGTACATAAGTGAGAAAGCCAAGTGCAAGATGGGAAGTGGGGAGGGCATCTTTTAAGCATGTTGCGAAGGGTCTGGCAGGTTCTTTGTCCCAGAAGCTAGAAAAATGGAAGGTTACCGCAGAGATCCGTTAACCTGCCAGTGTTCTTCAAACATTGCTTAACTGTATCAGTCATTCTCACTTTAGCATGACTGACTAAATTTAATTGTTTATTCTTAAATCTTAGCTGATATTAGCTGCCCTGGACAATGGCAACTTGAGATCTGTGATTGGAAGGGTTAAGTAATAGGAAAACCCTAACATTTCAGAGAGAGAGAGAGAATCCTAGGTGATATAAATTCAGAAATGGAAGGCTGTAGTTGACAAGCAAGCTGTTCTCTCTATGACTATGTTGTATGTATGTATGTATATATCTATGCCTATGAGTGTGCTTTTTAGCACTTGTGTATGTACATGTATGTGTGGAGGCCAGAGGTTGATGTCTGCTATCTTCTTCTGTTGCTCTCCACCGTATGCATGAAGACCTGAGTTCAGGTCTCCAGCACTCACATCAAAAGTAGAGTATGGCAGCATATGCTTGCAATGCCAGCACTACTGAAGTAGAGACAGAGCCCTGGGGCTGTCAATCTAGCCAAAACGATAAGATCCAAGCCACTGGAGAGACCCTGCCTGGAAAAACATAAGGTGGTAGCTACCCAAGGATTGACAGTCAAAGGTGACCTCTGACCTCTCACACTCACCCACCCTTGCATGCACACTCACATACACGCAAGCATCTGCAAATACACCAAGGTGCACACTTACAAAATTGCAAAAAAAAAAAAATTTAAATAATCAACTGCTGGTTGTGAAATTAGAAGTATCAATATCTCTTGTGCTGCTAAGACTCTGGAATGTTTTATTTGCCCTTGACCTTGCTCCACTCAGGAAAGGCCGGCTGTGCTCTTCGCCCATCTCTCAGGAACACGTGCTCTCCCACGCTGCTTTGCTTAGGCTCCCTCTTCACCGTCGCATGGCTGCATTTGCTTTTAGGTCACGACATGCATGGTTTGTGGGTCCCACACCAGAACTGCCCTGCTCCTACTTTCTCACCCTCCTATCAGCTGGTTGGAGGCAGCTTTCTCTCCATTTTCTGATCTCCAAATGCCCAAGGAGTCTGCTAAGTCCTGCTCATATTTGGTCCAAATGATGAGCTCAGTGTATGATTGTGGGTCAGCGGATCCAATCAGCTATGATGTGAGTGCTGGATCCAGAGGAGCTGCCTGTGGGAGGGTTGGGGAGCTGCTGGTGAAGGTTGCCCAAAGAACAGAGAACACAGGTCAGCTCATCTTGAATGTGCAGGGAGACTCCCATGAGTTCCCAACTATACTTCAGAAATACTTTATACTTGAGACTGAGCTTTATCCTGCCTGCTCTGTGACATTTCTGTGGGAATTCACTCTGAAGCAAAGATGAGCTGAATAGGGAATGCCTAGTAATACTTTCCTTTTTAAATTCTCTCTCTCTCTCTCTCTCTCTCTCTCTCTCTCTCTCTCTCTCTCTCTCTGTCTCTCTCTCTGTCTCTCTCTGTCTCTCTCTGTCTCTCTCTGTCTCTCTCTCTGTCTCTCTTTCTCTCTCTCTCTCTCTGTGTGTGTGTGTGTGTGTGTGTGTGTGTGTGTGCATGCGCATGAGTGTAAGTACCTGAGGAGCTGTTCCTAGAACTGGAGTTACAGTACTGGAAATTGAGCCCAGGTCATCTGCGAAAGGAATATGTACTCTAAGCCATATTTCCAAGCTCTTAAGTGCATTCTTTGTTGTCTCTATTTCAGTTTTCAGGTCTTGAACTGCTTGAATTATTTCCTTCACCTGTTTGATTGCTTTTTCTTGGCTTACATTGCTTTCTTCAAGAAATGTATTCCTTGCATTTATTTATTTATTTATTTTTTTGGTTTGTCTTTTCCTCTATTTCTTCCATTTTTCTTTGCTTTTTCTTCCATTTCTTTAATTGATTTTCTCAGTTCCTCCTTGAGGGCCTCTATCACCTTCATAAAGTTGTTTGTAAGATTATTCTCTTCTGCTTCATCTTCATTGGGATGTTCAGGTGTTCCTGGTGTAGAACTCGATGTTAAATGTGTCTTCCCATCCCTTATTCCGGTAGGTGCAGGTGGGGCTTCTGCCTCTCCTGGTGGGTGCAGGTCCAAGACTCTGATGGTGGCAGATGCTGGATGGTTTGGTCTGCCCAAGGTCTCCGGGAATTCCTTAAGTATGTTCTTTAGACCATATGAACATAGGACCAAAGGGAAAAGGCCATTTACCCTGATATTTTCTTCAATGTTAGCAATATTAGATTTACAATGTCCAATCAACTGGAAGGGTATACAAGCAAAGTCAGTCGCCACAGTTGAGTTACCTGCATCGGGTGGGCTATGACAGGTTAAGTATTAAGATTTTCCTTCTATAAGACCAAGATGTCTTTAATCTGGGATGAAAAACATCCTCTCTGGAACCTGCTGACACCAACTAGAAACACATCACAAGCATCTCTCCTGGTGGGTGCAGGTCCACCGCCACCACCATCATCATCTCGACATTAAGGTTCAGCAGTTCAATTCCTCACTTTACACCTTTATCTAGATCAGTGGTTCTCAACCATAATTATATTATGACTCATAACAGTATCAAAATTACAATTATGAAGTAGCTATGGAATAATTTTGTGATTGGGGGGTTACCACAATACAAGGAACTGTGTTAAAAGGTTGAAAAGCACTGGTCTACTTGAAGCATTTCCTGTAAGTCCCCCTAAAAAACAAACACAGTCTAAGTAAATGTAGGGGCTGGAGGATCCCTCAGTGGCAGGAAGCCAGAAGTGAGCCTGAGCTCTGGTTAGAACAGCAACCAGGGAAATGAATACAGAAAAGATCCTCCCACTCCTGTGGGCTTTCTCCCAGTTCCGAAGCAAAGATTCTGCCCCGAGAATAAAACAGTCAGTTGTTCTTAATCTAACTCTACTGGGTGGACCCTGTGACTATGCATGAGAGGAAAAGCTTTGTGATCAAGGGCATGACTTCAGACATTTGTGGACCTATTTGTTTGTTTACATGTGTGAAAGACAGAGAGACACACACGCAGAGAGACAGAGAGAGAGTGATTGAGAGTATTTATGTGGAGGTCAGAGAACAAGTTTTGGAAGTTGGTTATCTCTCTTTACCAAACTCAGGTCACCAGGAATGGTGGCAGGAACCTTTACCTGCTGAGCCATCTTGTAATCCCTCAAGGATAACACTTTATTATTTATTATCATTGTTCTATCATAGAGTAATCCCTACTACAGCCTTCTCTCCCTCCAATCGTCCTAGCCATCCCCCTGCATTATTGCTTAGTTTCCCTTCATAAAAGAGCAGGCCTCTCAGGGATATCAACCAACATGGCTTATCAAGATGCACAAGCCTTTATATAAAGACTGGATGAAGCAACCTAGTAGGAGGAAAAGGGTCCCGAGAGCAAGCAAAGGAGACAGAGACAACCTCACTCCCACTGTTAGGAGAATGTATCATCTTTAAGATTCAGTTTGTGTTTTCAAAAATCAACATCACACATACATGTACATATGTGTATATTTGCATAAGCATACACAAATGTAACTATGGGTGCCAAAAGCTTACAAGCATGTACGTAAGGTTTGCTAAAAACCTGAAGTAATCATCAGAGCCGATATGGCTTGTGTGTTAGAATCCTAGAGTGGGTTGCTTGGAAGAAGTCTCTCTGTTTCTCAAAAGAGAAACAGGGACAGAGAATGAGCACAACTGTCCAGGGTCACACGTAAGCATGACACGCAAGAACAAGAGCTTGGGTCTCCCATATCCGGAGCTGGCTGATACTCACCGACACCCTGTCCCACAGGTTGTCAGACAGGAGGCTGTGCTCCCCCCTCCCCCCCACCCCACCCCCGCCCGTGAGTGAGTGAGTGTGTGTGTGTGTGAGAGAGAGAGAGACAGAGAGACAGAGACAGAGAGAGAGAGAGAGAGAGAGAGAGAGAGAGAGAGAGAGAGAGAGAGAGAAAGAGAGAGAGAGAGACGTTCAATGGAAGCTGAGCTCAGGCCTCAGGTCTGTCTTATCCCATGGAGGAAAAGGTGACTTGGATGACCCAGGATCATGTCCTTAGGGCAAAGACCAGGCGTTTCTGATGACTGACCCTGTACTTAAAGACAAGACAGTACTCCAAAAGTATTGCCTGAACCCGCTTTTCAGATTGACTTTCAAGGAAACCAAATGTGGGGGTACATGGTTTTATTTACTTCCACAGTGCAGGGCTCCCTTTGCACATAAGGCAAGCCCTCTACCATCAAACTACACTCACAGTCCCCAGGGACACAAGCATTACATTGTCACCCACTCCCTGTTCCATGGCACCTACAAATAATCTTGGTAGAGCAGGTTTTGACAGGGGAGAGGACAAAGTGTGAAGTCACTGGGTTTGGGGAGTGAGGGAAGGTGGGGGGCTAGAGTAAGAAAGCACAGGAAGATAGCAACGTTAGAAACGGATGTCTAGGATGGCATAGTTTGCAGGTGGACATCCTTTCTGCAGGGCCACGGGGACCATCAGAGGCCCCTCCCAATGGCTGGAGGTCATCAAAGGCCTCTCCCAATGGCTGTGGGGCAGCCATCAGAGACCCTTCCCAATGGCTGCGGGCAGGATACTAGAAGAAAGCTTGAGCTTCTCTTGACCTTCCTGGACACTTACCCCTTTCCTATTGCCCCCAGATTAATCAATTCTTCTCTTGCCTTAAATGACTTCAATGTCATAAGTAGTTACTTGGGACCATTTTTTTTTTTTCAATCTAGTGTTCATCATCTTCTATAGCCCCTGTAATATGCACTGCTGAGCCGTCCGTGGCTGAGTCCAGCGCTGACTTATGACCCATTATGCCCACCAGCTCTCCATTTGTCCTAACTGTCCACCCAGAAGTAGTTCTAGTTATTACATGGTTCTTTGGCCAGGCCTGGCATGTGCATATTTATTCACTGAATTCTCACACTGGCCTTGTGAAAAAGTAGGACCTTTTTTATAGGTAAGGACACCGGGGTTCCCCAATAGGTGGCTGAGATAAAATCCAACTGCTTCTTAAAGTCCCATTCTCAGGGATGAGGAGATAGCTCGTCCAGTAAAATGTTTGCCATGTCAGCATGAGGACCCAGAGGTAGGTCAGCATGGATCTCGCAAAGCATGGTGGTACCCGGCGCTGCAGAGGCAGACACTGGTAGACCCCGGCCAGCCAGCTTAGTGAAGTAGTGGATTCCAGGTTAATAAGAGAGCTTGTCTCAGAGACAAAGTGGATAGCACAGAAATGATACCTGACCTGACATTGGACACATGCAGAGAGAGAGAGAGAGAGAGTCACTGGAAACCACACTGCCCATCCATGGTCCAACCCTCACCCTTCCTTCACTCTGTGCCTGCCCCTCATTGGCACTATGGCCTTCAGTACGCTGTCTCCCTCACTCTGTGGCTCCTTCTTGCTTTCAGCCTAGAGGCACTGTCACTGCCCAGGTTCCTGCACATCCTCAGCCCCTGACTCCTTTTCGAGGTTACACTGACCCCTTTTTCCAGCCTCCTTCCTTCCTTCCTTTCTTGTCCTTGTCTCCTTCCTTCTCTTCCCTTTCCATCATTCTTTTCTTCTGCTTTTCTTCATTCTCCCCCTCATTGTCCTCCCTCCCTCCCTCCCTCCCTCCCTCACCCCTCCCTCCCTCCATCCCTCCTTTGTCCTTTCCCCTCCTTTCCTCTACCGTTTCCTACCCTTTTTTCTCCTTCCTTCTCCTTCATCCCTCTCTCTCTCTCTCTCTCTTTTTTTTTTTTTTTTTTGACATAGCTCACACATAACCTAGGCTGATCTTGAACCTCCTATGTCACCTAAGTTTGTGGCAAATTCTGGGTCCTCCTGCCTCAGGAGTTCTCTGGGACTTCCCAGGTATGACTCGAAGTGTAGAGGGGCTGGGGGGGGGGTGTCTTTGTTCTCTGATGACAGCTGACTTGGTCACCAGTCTCAGTACAGCTCCACTGCATGCTCTGTCAGCTGCTACCTTAATCCTTTTTTTTTTAACCTACCCTGAGGCCTCTCCACGGGCCTGACCTTCAGTGACAGCTCTTAAAATCACCCTTCAGGGCCCTGAAGGAGGAGGTTGGTGATGGTGAGGAGGAAGGGAGAGGTCAGTGATGCTGAGCAAGGTGACACTTTTAACAAAGATGTCTCCCACACCAGACAGTTCCACTCTGCTGCTGGCCATGGCTGTGAGATATTTAAGTCTGGCATAGACTAGGACTATCACCCCTCTATCTATCTGGGGCTCAGATGGTTTTATTTCTGACGTGGCAGGAGTGATTAGAAGTGATTAATGGACAGGGAATTAAATCAGTGTTCACATTCGGAAAGTTTGACCAAGCCTAGAGCCAAGCGGGTTAGGAGACCTGATGAGAAGGCCTCAAGAGAAATTGTCAGGACATGGGGCATGGGGCCGAGTAGGCCTGTTCTGTATTCTAGCAAGACTTGACCAACCTCCAGCAAAGTGCTTTGCTTTCCAGGCCTTAGAACATTTGCCCATTAGTAGGGAAGTGGTTTTAAAACAACAGCATGACCACAAAGATCCCAGGTGTGACTAAACATCTGTCTGTCGCTGTGACACCATGTGCTTTCTCCAAAAGGAGGGTGCCACGGTTCCAGAAAGCACAGGAGAGGTGAGAGTAGATGACAGATTTTAAACCAACAGTTTGACAGTTGGCGTTACAGTTGGCAATCCTCCTGCCTCAGACTGTGAAGTAGGTGAGATTGCAGGCCTCTGTCACCACTCGTGTAGCTATACTAACTATTTAGGATGTGAAATTACAGAAGCAGATGGAGAGAAGTGAAATATGGAGGGAAATTCCTTTGTTTCCACTTGGAAAACAAGTTTTCTGGCATGGCCTATTGTAGTTGCCTTAGCCTAGATTGTTAGGAAGCCATAATTACTGCCAAGTCAATTACTCAATCAGCAAACAGAAGGTGAACAATTAAAACCTTTAGTTGCAAACACAGGAGCTGGATACTGGTTAATACACATAGAAAGGGAACTTGGAAAGAGGGGTATTTGAGGGGTGCACAGAGTCCACAGAGGCACTGATGGTGGGTGCATCTGAACTGGGGTGGGGTTGGCTTCCTTTTGCTTCCTTTTGAGAACTGAGAACAGAAGCTCCGCTCCAGAGTAATGAGACCCATGTGACTCTATCCTCTTCTCCGTGTTTTCTGGCTCCATCATTCTGTCTCACAACCGGCAAGTCTCACTATCCAGCAAGAGTGACGGACAGTGTACCCAAACGGGAGCCATTCCTGGGTTCAACATGGCAGAGAAGGACCTATTGTCCCAAGGGTGATTAAGTGCTCACTGAGGACCAAGACTGACCATAAGGCTGGCTCACATTCCAACGGGCTCATCTTTCTCTGAAGCCCTGTGATTCTGGCTTCCTTGAGATTGGGGTAATTCTTAGAATGGTCACCAAGGAGATTGTTGTATAGGATATCATGAAGGGAATTTGGATTTTATCCTAGGACAAAAGGAACTGTGGAGCTTTTTAAAGAATGGGTGTGATCATATCTGTATTTCAGCTATATGATGAATATGAAAAAGGTAATTTTGAGCAGGGCTTTGGTGGTGCATGCCTTTAATCCCAGCACTTGGGAGGAAGAGGCAAGCAGATCTCTGTGAGTTGGAGGCCAGCCTGGTCTACAGAGTGAATTCCAGGATGGGCTCCAAAGCAATACAGAAACCTTGTCTCAAAAAACCAATAATAATAATAATAATAATAATAATAATAATAATAATAATAATAAAAAGGTGGGCTGAAAGGAGACAGACATGAGAATTCTGTTGTGTGATAGATACTTCTTTATAGTATCTGTCTATCTGTGTGCCTTCTATTATTTATCAGTCTATCAATCTGTCTTGTCATCTATTTATGTCTATCATCTATATACCCATTTCTCTATAGAATAGAAGGATTTCCTTGGTCCCCAGCACAGAACTATTGAGGTAGGGATGGGTAGCCAAGAGAACGGTGCCTCCTCCCCCCTTGGCCCCAGACTCAGCCTTATTCCCTGAAGGAGAAGAACCCACCAAATCTCAAAGCCCTTCCCTCAACACAAAATGTGAGTCTCTGTGAAGGATATGGAGGGTGTTGAATCAATTTCAGATCTGAAATAAATAATATTATGTTAGATAATCCCAAAGAAGGGAGGAAAGAGAGAAAGAAAGAGTTTTATTATTCTGTTGGAATGTAAATTGTTGTCACTTAGGTTAAAGGAAAGCTTTGACTAACTCCCCAGTTTGCAAAAAGACCCCTGATTATTCTAGCCCATTGTACAGCAAAAGTCTGCCAAGTGGATGGTGAACATTCTTTTTGGAGATTTTTTGATTTACTGGCTGTATTCTGCTGGTCCAAAGATGAACTCTGGTTTTGTGTTGACTTTCTAAAGTATAGAATCTAGAAAATAGGAGATATTCAAGAAGCAGAATTCAGTTGTGTGGATGGATGGATGGATGGGTGGATGGGTGAATGGGTGGATGGGTGAATAGATGGATGGATGGATGGATGGATGGATGGATGGATGGATGGATGAATGGATGGGTGAATGGGTGAATGGGTGAATGGGTGAATGGGTGGGTGGATGGATTGAATTAACTGATGAATGGACTTATGGATTGACATGTAGAGACTTCCATGCAATAATACTAATCTGTGACACCTCATCTAACCATACATATTCTTCTTCGAAGCAGGGAGCCTCTGGTTCTAGTCCCAACACACTCCTCAGCAGTATTTAACACTCCTGCTGACCCTATAGTCTTTCTGCTCACAGAGCCCTAGCTAATACCAGGGTAGAAGACTACCTCTAGTGTTCTGACCTTGGTGCCCCATATTTATCACCTATTCTTCTCCCCTCTGAGCCACTGAATTCTAGACAAAACCATGGCCTCTTACTGACTCTGTTAACAGAGACTCAGTTTTCCTTTGCCAATACCCCAGTTTAGGAAAATATAACTGAACCTCACTTCTTATTTGGCTGCCAGTCTTAAGAGCCCACCTTATTGCTACCTTTCTCATCACTTCCGTTATCATCACCTACTTCAGTTCCTTATGAGCCAGGATCAACTGCTTCCAAATCTTGCTCTTTAATCTGCCCCCACTCCTCATTTTAACAAAGGATAGCATCATTTCATCAGAACTTGTCCTTTCAAGTAGACATCTTACAAAGGCCAGAAAGCAGCCTGGTTCTTCTGCACGAGCACCAGGGCAAGCATAGGATAGCCGGCTGTGCCATACCACTGTGATGGTCCTTGAGGCAGCTGGAGCCTCACTCCTGCCATTATGGTTGATGCTCTGGGTTGATGTGCCAGCTGCCTGAAGCTGAGGACTCTGAGATGTAGCAGTGTGTCCCATAGTCCTCACTGGGAAGTGGCTGTCCCATGGCTCTCAGGCAATGAGATTCCTCCCTTCAACTCCAAATAGCAGTGTTATCTGTGACAGCACACATCTGACATGACCCTCCAACAATGACTCTCAGAAGCTGCTGATGACAATATAAAGCTGCCAGGACAATTTGGTGGGCACCGTAACCAGTTCAATTCCAGAGAGGAGATCTCACTTGCCATCTTAGTCTCTGGGAACTCACAACTTTCGTTGATCATTGTTAGTAAACACTAATGGCAATTTAAGAACATATGTTTAAGTGTATATGTTGTTATATATAAGAGTCTTTTATTCTTTCAAATAGGAAGTTAGCTAGAACTCTTTGTTTAAAAATCAACTAAGGGCTGGCAAGATGGCTTTGGGAGCCTTTTGCTGTGCAAGCCCGGGAACCTGACTTTGATCCCTGAGACTACATAAAGGCAGAAGTAAAATCAAAACCCACAAATGTATCCTCTGACTTCTGCATGTGTCCATGCTGTGGCATACATGTCCCCTGAGCCAGTGCATGTATGTTCACGCACACAATAGTTGTAAATTTAAAAAAATAATCAATAATAAAAACATTAAATGAACTGAGAGTCTGCCTCATATCCACATAACAAACGGAGGAGAGTTACTGGCTTAGTCCAGTGGAAGAAGTATGGATTTCATGGAATTCAAGGGTGGTTTGATCCTTGCAGTAACTAACTAAGTCATCAAGGATCTGCTTTATTTTGTCTCATTGCTCCCTTTGTCTTCAGGCCAGTGGCAACATGGCTTTAGCAACTTCTTCTCTTCCAGCCATAGACAAGGAGGTTGGTTTGCTGATTTTCCCCCAACAAATTGGAAACTCTTCTTTCTCGCTTTCTCAGAAGCCCCATGGGAGTCAGATGAGAAATGAGTGGTGCGTGCTTGGCTTAGATTTAATTCACCCTGACCGGTTGTTGAGAAAGGGAGTAGGGCAGCTGATCTCTGTGTGGTTCAATCTCACAGCTGATTGGAGTCAATCTCCATTTTATTCCAGGGCTACTATACAATAGAAGAAAAGGCTTGTGGGGACAATTTTCTGCTTCCACTATAGGAAGACTTCATATTTCTATGAGCCAGAGCATTTTGAGTCCTTTCTAAAAGCTACAAGCTTTGCTGGCTTTTTGGCCATTGATTGCAAATATTCTGGTCTTGAGTTTCTGGATCACTGAAGTAACAAAGCAGTAACCAGAAGTGGAGAGCAGAAGACTAACCCAGTCCCCAAGCATTTTCGGGCTTGTTGTAGAATTATAACACTCACGGTGAGTACAATGTGAGTTCAAGTCACCCATTCAAAGCATCTAAGAGGGAACATATTTGCATTAAAAAGTAGGGGTCCCTGGGAAGTGCCTTCCTTCCTTTCTTTCCATGTGTATGCTTGATGACAGTGGTTTGGGGGAAGCTGTGCTCCCCAAGTGTGCTGGCCTATAACACACTCCACTTACCACGTGGCCCTTGGCTTCCTGCTCCCCAGAAAGCTAACAGTGAAGAGTAAACCGGTGTATTTGCTCTCTTCTCTTTTTCTCTGTCCAGCTCTTTTGCCTGGACCCTTTTCAAGAGAGACTCTTCTGCCTCTCAATTAGGAGGATATGTTCACTGTTTGTCTCAAAGAGGGAGCGGGGGAAGTCTTCTGATAGTACTTAGGCTCTATTGTCCATTTTCCAAAGTAGTTAAGAGAGAACTGATGATGAACTAGTCTCTGGAATGTTTTTCTGGCTTCATGCCTTCTTGAACATGTAGCTGCCTATCTTTGAAGTTTATAGATAAGAAAATCAGGAGTAGGGGCTGGGAGATGGCTTAGCAGTTAAGAATACTGCTCTCGCAGAGGACCTGGTTCAGTTCCCAGCCTCCTTATGGTAGTGTATAACTATGGGGGTTCCAGTTTCAGCAGCTCCAGCACCCTCTTCTGGCCCCCACAGGCTCCAAGCAAACATGCAGCGCACATACATACAAACCGGCAAAACATTCCAACACATGAAATAAGATAAATTGATCTTTGCAAAGAGAAAATCAGGAGTAGAAATGGTAAAGAAAGGGGTTTAGGTCACACGGGATCAGGATGACATCACTCCTGGGGGAGAGATACAAGACATGGTGACAGACCCAAGCAGAAAGCCTATCCCTGCATTTCAGTTCAGGCTTCCCATCTCCCCCTCAGTGGATTGAAGGATTCCATTGGCACGTTGGCTCTCTAAGCACCTGTGTCCACCAGACTGCCCTTGATGGATATTTCCTGGTCTCTGGTTTGGTTGACTGGTTTCTCCATGGTAACAAAAAGTGGGGAGGGGATATGGGGCCCACGCAGTCCATTTGTCACCAATTGCCACTGTTTTGTTCTGCCTGGTGTGCACTCACCATTGTGCCCCGGAACAGGCAAAGCAGAGCTGGGGGACTTGGCTGCTTCCACCTTCTGAAGCTGGGGTGGGACACAGCTCGCAGAATGAATTGCCTTAAGAGAGAGAAGGGAGGTGTGGGCACTGCATTGGAACACCAACCTTCTCTGGGAGAATACTTTTTCTCTAACTCAGGTGCCATGTTCGGGAGGGAGGGTGCATTTGCATCATACCAAAGACCTTCACCCTTTTGTTGGTGAATTAAGAGGTGAGGTATCAAGTGCACTGGTGTTTTGCCTGCAGGTATGTCTGTGTCATGCTGGAGTCGTAGACAGTTGTGAGCTGGGAATTGAACTCAGGTCCTCTGGAAAAACAGGCAGTGCTCTTAACTGCTGAGCCATCTCTCCAACTCCCTGAGGTACCATACATGGCATTCCCATGACATAGATTATGACATCTTTCCTTATTCTGGGTTAGACATTTAAAAATATCAAAAGCACTTGGGCTACCCAGTACCATTATTTGCAAGAGAGAATAAATTGTCCATCTTCTTTTCTGGTGCTGGGCACTCCTTGCCAACACTTCCAATGGCTGCCTTTCTGGTCAGGCATAATGGGGTCAAAGCAGAGCTTGATTGGAAGTTGTTCCTGATGGCTTGGGTAGCTCACACACTTGCCACTGTCTTAGACCCAGTGAACTGATCCTTCCTAAGTTTGTCCTCCTTGGAAAAAGCTCAGAATGAGCCTGAAGGTTGCCCTCTTTTTCAATTTTTGGGGAACATCTTGGTGTGGAGACATCTGTACCATTGACAACACATTGTCCCTATTTGGGTCATTTTTTTTTCTCTGTCTCTCCTGTCACGTGGAATGTTCTGTTGTCTTTGTCTTTCCATGGGCACCCATCTTACTCATTCTTAGCCGTTTTGATTCCTGCCACTCTTCTGTGTGTGTGTGTGTGTGTGTGTGTGTGTGTGTGTGTGTGTGTGTGTGTACATGTATAAGTATGTGTGGATGCATGTATGAGCATGAGTGCATGGAGGCCAGAGGTCAACCTTGGTATCTTTCATAATGTATCAACCACTTTGAATTATTTTTTGAGTTTTTGTTTGTTTGTTCTCTTTTAAGATATGGTATCTCTGACTTAGAGTCCTCCAATAGGCTGGGTTGCTGACTAAAGAACACAAGGGATTTGCCTATTTCTGCCTTTTCAGCTCCTGGATTATGAGTTCAGGCTACCACACCCAGCAATTATTTTATGTGGGTTGTGGGAATCAAACTCAGGTTCTCATGCTTGCGAGTCCTTTACCAGCTGAGTCATCTCTTTAGCCCCCTTGCCATGAGCTCCAGCGGTGGGGTTGTATTTCAGATGCATCAGTTTGCCCTCCTGCCCTGATAGTGCTTTGCTACTGCCCCAGGATTTCTACCTTTCCCTAATTCTTGCCCCTCCTTCCACACCTGCATCCACTGAGTCTGAGACTTCACCTTAAACCTGCCCAAGCCCAGATCATCCCTAAGCAAATGATCTGACAGATGGTGCCGAGCAAAGGCAGTCGGCTATGCAAAACAAGCTAGGCTTTCTCTGAAAATTCCTTCCTGCTGGGTTCTGCAGTTTTATCAACAGCTTTAGCCTTCGAATCTTCGCATCTTCTCTAGTTACGACCCCCGGAGACTTGAGTGCCCTGTGCCTTGTCTCTCTGGGATCCTCTTTTCTATCATCCACCCTCCCATCCCCCCATCTCAGTACTCTATTCTCTTCCCTCACCTGGCCTGGGTCCCAGTGCCTTCTCTGTTTCTCCTTTCTTGCTCTATCCTTCCTGCTTTCTCTGCCAAGTCATGACCTACTCAGAAACTTTCATGGCCCTTGGAACTCAATGTGGTCTCTGCTTTAGGCCCCACAAGGTACCCCCCAGATGTGCCCCACCTTCTAACTAGCTGTACTTTTCTTATATTTTTGCTTGTGAGCCTAGCCTTTAACGGCTGAGCCCTGTCTCCAGCCCTGGCTGTACTTTTCTTAAGGTGTGCTTATTGACTAAGACATTTGAACCCTGCCTAGGGCTGCTGGTAATGTAGGAAGGCACACCCTTCGACAACATGGTGAACAGACTTGGAAGCTGTATTTTCGGTAGGTCGATTCTACTTCCAAGAATTTGTCTTAAGGAAATAAGCAGCTGTACACAGAGCTGTGCAGAAGGAGGAGGAGTATGCTGTTGTTTGCACCATTGCTTGAATATTTAGGGGGGAAAGTGACAACTGATATTGTCATATGCAGCTCTTGTTCAGGCAACCATACTGTTGAAGTTTCATATTTTCCCTGTCATGCTTAGAGACAATAGGTGTCTTGGGCCCTTGGCTCTTACAATCTTTCTGCCCTCTCTTCTGTGATTTTTTTTTCCCTGAGCCCCAGGGGTATGGTTGGATTTCAGATGCATTTTGACCAGTTGTGAACCTCTGTAATAGTCTCCGTCTGTTGTAAAAAGGTGCCTCTTTGTTGAGGGGTGAGAGCCATACTATCTGTGGGCATAAGAATCCATATTTAGAATACAGTTAGAAATTACATTTGTTGATATGGTAATAGCATGTTCTCCTCTAGAGTCTATGACCTCTCCATGGGTAGTTGGCTAGATATATAGTACCAGGCATGAGTTCCCTCCTACCGAATGGGTACAGGGGAAATTCCATATGATCCAACCTGTAGACAAAGAATTATGGGTGGTCAGCGACTGCAGAGAGAGGGGGCTTCCTCCAGGGATAAGTTCCCGAAAAGGACTCCCGAAAAGGATTCCAATCTCGGTGCTAAATGGGCTTGATAGATTGTGTGTGTGTGTGTGTGTGTGTGTGTGTGTGTGTGTATGACAGAGACAGAGAGACAAAGAGAACATTGAGATCATCAGCTAGGAAAGGAACGTGCTATTCAAACCTAGTAACTGAGTTTGAACTCTGGAACTCACAGAAATGTAGATGGAGAGAACTTGTTCCACAAAATTGTCTTCCGACTCCACACGAAGCTGTGCACATTGCACATATACTTCTTCCCTAAAGAAAAAAAAAGAATAAAAATAGGATCTAGAGAGATTGCCCATCAGTTAGGAGCACTGGCTGCTCTCCCTGAGAGCCCAGATTCAGTTCCCAGAACCCATATGGTGGCTCACAGCCAGCTCCAGGCCATCTGATGCCTTCTTCTGGTCTCTTCAGGCATGAAGAGTATACATGTGGTGCACAGATATACATGCAAGTAAAACACTCATACACACAAAAATGAACTTAAAAAAACAGAAGGAAAATAAGACAAACCCTCCAGTGTCCAATAATATCAGTATGATGAAATGGTAGGAAACCATTTAAAAACAATAGCTATTTACTAATATGAAAAATGTTTCTAGTATTTTTTATGTTCAAAGTACAGAGTGATAGGTAATATTTATAATACTTATATATATTATTCATATGAATAAAGAGAATAACTAACTCTAGACGGTGTGTGTATTTGTGTATCTGTGTTTGCATGTGTATAGGTGTATTGTGTACATGTATGTATAGGTATATGTATGTATGCCTGTGTGTGAATGTGTGTATGTCTGTATATGTGCAGTCATGTGTGTGTATGTGTGTATGTATACATATGTGTAGGTTTGTGTGCATGCATGTATATGTCTTTAGCTGTTTATGCATATGTGTTTGTATGTGCATGTGTGCTAGTGTGTATGTATGTATAGACACATGCTAATAGCCTGTTGGTTTCATTTTTTTCCCCTTTCTCTTAAGTATTTTAAACATTTCTACCACATAGTAGACAAATTCTACAAAGTAATAAATAGTAAATTTATAGTGTGCTGAGGCAGAGCAATTTAAAATATATTAAAAAAAATAACAATATCCTGTCCTCTTCAGCCCCATGGCTTTTGTTAATCTTGTCACTGTGACTTCTAGTTTCACACCCCCACATGGCAGCAAAGCATTCTGCATCCATAAGTACATTTTGATTTTTTCTGCAAGGGAGGAGGACAGGATCTGCAGCCAGAGGCCAGGGTTGGACTCCTCCTTCCTACTAAGCCAGTCTCTTTCTCTGCAACTGAAGCAGGGGTTCCATGCACAAGCACTGGGTGAGGGTTGGACAACGATGGGAAAAGCATCTTGGGAATGGCAAAGCACTGTGTGGTATCAGAGACTCTGATTCATGGCCATTATCAGAACCTCCCCCCCCCCAGATTAACATGATGGACCGTTGCCATGTGAGGACCTGGCTCCTTTTCAGCCTCAGCCTGCTGTGGAAGCCGCCCAGGCTTCAGAGCCTGGCTTTGCGGATGAAGGGTCCTTCCTCACCGCCCCAGCACTTCCTGTGCTTCTGAAGCCTTGCTTCACTATGGAAGTCCTCGATAAGATGCTGTCTCAGACTAGCTTATCTGATGGCCACATGGAGACTTCAGAGCTGCCTTGCTGTCTCTGATCCTCTCTAGCATCTGAGCCGTCCCCAGGAGCTGAATCCCTTGGTAGATGATAATGAGGCTGCATTTCCCATCACAGGCTTGCCTGGGGAGTGTGTGTGTATGTGTGTGTGTGTGTGTGTGTGTGTGTGTGTGTGTGTGTGTGTTCTCATATGCTCTCTGTATGCAAACTGGGGCCCACTTGTGTCTTAAAGTGAGTCAAGATCCAAATCCACCTACTCAGGTTCTGAACAGTTTGAGTGGGAAGGAAAGTGTCTGGGAAGAGGTTGAGTGTGACCAGAGTATGTGGGGCGAGGCTTCATGCCTCCCTTTCCCGTGGTTTCTCATTGCCCGTGGCAGAAAAGATGGCCTGGAGATTGCCTTTTGGAAGTGTTGGAGGTGAATCCAGGAGGCCTTGGAGACACGGGGACATGAGAGCTGGGGACCACTTTTCTGCTCTCCGTTTGGCCAGCCTAGTGGAACCTGTCAACAGCTAGAATGTGAGGTCAGATGGGGCTGCAGGGCTCATTACTATCACTGGGGCTTCTATCTCAACCTCTTGAGTCATCCATGATGAAACCCTTTATCAGCCTGGGAGGAGGCAGCCTCAGGGGAATAAGGCTCCAGTGGAGGGCCTCATTTTGAGTAAGACCACATCCGGAAGGACTGGCCAGGATGACTTAGCCCCAATCCACACTCCAAGATAACCAAACAAGTTGCATGGCTGGAGGGAGTTATTCACTGCTCTCCATCTGGGATCAGGGGAATGGTGGTAAAGCCAAGCTCACTTAACCCTTTGAATACCAGGCTGCTGCCATCCTGGGCTTTATCTTCCTCCTCCTGGAGCCTTCAACCCTCTCTTCAGGATGAGTGCCCCCTGAAGGATAAGGCATTTGACTTCTGTGGAGAGATTAAGAGGACTGCCTTAAGGCTGGGAGTGATAACCCCTCGGGGGAATTGGAGCTTTGTCAGAGATATTCTAGAAAAAGAAACATTTGCTGTCCTCCAACAGGACACTGAGGAGATAGGGGGAAGGGAGAACACCCTATACCTTGTGTCTCCAAAGACTCCAAGGCCACCTGGAATTGCATGAGATGGTGGGGGGCGGGAGTGGGGGGGAGGCTGGTCTCTGGAGCCAGATTGTGAGTGACGGGAAGGTGCTTGCCACCCCAGATGGTTATCCTGGGCTTGGAATGATGAGGGAGGCTGGAATTCTGAGTATAACCTTGAAAGAATATTTCAGTCCACCACAGGCCTGGGGTAGGAATGATGTAGGAGGCTAGTACAAGAAAGAAGAGTCTGTGTAGGTATCCACTGGCTGTAAATTGCTACTTGAATGGCAAAGGAGAAAAGATAATGCCTGATAGTGTTCCTGGGCGCTTTTTTTTTTTTTTTTTTTTTTTTTTTTTACTCAAGTGTCCCCAGGCACCAGTCTCATGAGGGCTGCAAGAGGAGCCTCCCCACCCCCCATGGGAAATGAAGTATTGAGTTGAGGGAGCTCTGCATAGGAACCCAGGGGTCTTGTGACCTCCCATTAGGCTATGCCAATGCCTGGAGACCTTTGGATTCACTGCCCAATTTCACATAGGCAGCTAGTAAGCTGTCACACACTGAAAAAAGAAGATTTTGGTGTTTTGTACTATTTCATATTTTGTGCTTCAGAAGGAGACTCGGGGGATGCAGCTCTGTTGGCAGAATGTGTGTCCAACATAAACAAACAAGAGGTCTGATCCCCAGTTTCATACACAGCTGGCATGGTAGCACAAACCTATAATGCCCCCGAGGAAGTGGAGACAGGAGATTAAGGATCCAGGTCAAGGTTCACAGTCAGCCTGGGATAAATGAGATCCTTTCTCAGAAAGCAAAGGAGCGACTGGAAAGATGCTCACGGGTTAAGAGCATGTAGTGCTCCTGTAAAGGACCCCGGTTTGGTTCCCAGCATCCATGCCGGGTAGCTCACAGTGATGTATAACTAACTCCAGCTTCAGGAAGACCCAACACATCTAGGCTCCATGGATACCTGTACCCAAGTGCACACACCCACACACATATACACAATTTAAAGTAAATCCTTTTTAAGGGGACATTCAATTCATAGGTCATGGAAGTTGTTATGCCCAGACTCTGAATCCCCAACACCACTAAGAGACCAGATCGGATGCAAAAGCAAAGAGTCTTTTTAATGTATGAGTTAACAAGTTAACTGGCGTTAACTCGGTCCTCTGTCCATCAGTCACAGCTGGTGGAGTAGGAGGGACCATGAGCAGCACTGCTGGTGCAGGGCATGTATTGGGGTAGAGCAAGTGAAGTGTCTGGGGAGGTCCTCTAGTTGCATAGCAACAGTCTCAGGATTGGTGCACCTCTGGGCCTGGGCAACCTGTCCTGAGTTGATTAGTCAGCTGAAGCTTCAGAAAGGTTGCTGTACAGAGAGGCCCTACCAGGGCGGTTGCTACACCCTGCATTCCACTATTATCAGTAAAGCATATCCAGAACCCACCAGCCAACTTCTGATTGGTTCCTTGCCATATGGAGGGTATCTGGCTTCCTAGTGATTAGGGCAAGGTCAGGGGTCAGCACATGTTACTGAGTCAGGGGTCTACATCTTGCTGGGTCTTTTCTGTAGCCTGTCATGGCTGCCAAAGAAGGGGGCTGGGTGAGGGTCTGGGCCCTTCAAAAGTAACCCACTTGGCAGTTTTGTGAAAATCTGAATTGTTTTTGTTAGAGTTTTAAGTATGTTCTTTTTCCAGTGTCCATCTTACCAAGAAACCAGGGAACTAGCCAGAGTTGGTCCTCCACATCAGACCGTAGAATCTTATTCCTCCTCTGAGCCATTGATGGTGAAGTCTGTTTGTTGATTTAGAGCTGTCAGTGGTGATGTGTTGGACCTGATGCTCCAGGTAAGTAATCCCAGCTGCTCTTAAGGTTGAGGGAGGAAAATCACAAATTCAAGTCCAGCTTGATCAATTTAGTGATACCCTGTCTCAAAAGAAAAACTCAGAAGCTCCATGGTAGAGAGGCAGGGCTGGGGTGGGGGTTGAGGGCTGGCCACACTTGGCCCAGAGTTCTGAAGGACAATGGCAGTGGAGAAAGGGAAGAGTGTAGGAAAGAGGAAACTCCAGAGAGACAAGGGCATTGGTCTCAACAGACACACTCTGGTCAGCTTTCCTCTCCCCACCTAGAGAGCCAGCTTCCAGTTTTGAAGCCCAGGGGACTCTTGTGCTTTGTATGAATAAGGGAAGCTGTTTCCCTAACATCCTTTCAAAAGTAAATAAATAGAAGGCTGTTGTATCATTTTACAGATGTTGCTTGCAATGCACAAAGCTTTAGAGCTCTGGAATTTTTTTTCCTTCTCTAATAATATTTTTATTAATTCCCTGAGAATTTCATATGATGTATTTTGATTATAGTCACCTTTTCCCCCACAACTTCTCCCAGATCCAATGCCACTTCCCTACCCACCCAACTTTGTATTTTCTCTCTCCATCTTTTTTCTTAAACCCATGGAACCCAATTTATGCTGCCCAAATACTCTTGGATATGGGGCCTGCCCTGGAATGTGACCAGGGTCACACCCCTAAAGAAAACTGCCTCTCCCTCTCCCAGAAGCTATCAATTGCCAGGAGCTCCTTATCCAGGGGTGAAACTTATGCCCACCTCACCCCTCCATGCTGGAATTTTGTTTAGCTTGAGATCACACAGGTCTTGTATATGCTGTTCTATTCATTGTGAGTCCATGTGTGCAAATGACTTGTTGTGCCTAGAAAACACTATTTCCTTGTTGTCTACCTCCTTTTGCTCTTGCAATCTTTCCATCTCCCATCTGTGAGGACCCCTGAGCTTTGAGAGGAAACAGTATAATATAGATGTCCCGCTAAGACTGAGCCCTCCACAGTCTCTTATTTTCTGCACATTGGTCAGTTATGGGTCTGTGTTAATCGCCATCTATTGTAAGGCAAAGCTTCTCTGATGCACTCAACTAAGGGTATAGAAATGAATAATTTGGAGTCATTTCAATACCATGTCCATTTAACAGAATCAGAGTGGTGGGCTCTCTCCTAGGGCCAATGATACATCTAACCACAGGTTCTTGGCCCCCATGATTATTGAAGGGATAGGTTCCATCTCATGGAGCAAGCCTTACATCCAGTCAGAAGTGTATGGTTACTCCCACAACATGCTTGCCACTGTTGTACCAGTGAGCATGTCTTGCCAGGAGAGACACTGCTGTAGCTCACAGGGTCTGCAGTTATGTAGGATTGGTGAATTACTTTTCACATCTGGTAGTGTGCAGATCTTTCAGCCCTATCAAATCTAGCCAGTACAAATTAAGGCTTGTAGTTCAGTACTAGTTTGATTTCTCCATGTTCTATGACTCAAGTTTGTTATCTTCAGCAACAAGATCTTACTTTCAAATTCTGGAGAACAACTTGGAGCAATCTCAATACCCTATATAACATTTGAGGGCTTATGGGACCCCAGTAGCCAACAATTTTTTTTAAAAAAAGGTAAAACATTCTGGGTACTGTTTTGTTTTCCACTCAAAATCAGATCAGAAGGTCAGAAACAAGAGGCAAAGGAAGGTTTCAGAGATGAAGAGATTCCATTAACAGGTTTCATTGTTCCCAACACTGCTCTGTGTAATAAGAACAAGTTACAATCACCATCGCCTCCATCTTTACCACTACCATCTTCACTACAACCATGACTATATCATTACCACCACCATGACAACATCATTACCATCAACATCCATCCCCTCTACCATCACCGTCATCACTACCACTGAGCAACCTGATGACCCAGGACCTCCACCACCGCCACTTTCACCATCACCATTATCATCATTACTCATGTCATCATATAATTAACATCCATAACACTCATCACCTCTGCCTGCCATCACAATCACCATCATTATCACTGTTACCACTACCGCCATCATCACAACATCACCACCATCATGTCACAACACTACAAGACAGCTATCACCCTCACCATCACTAACATCGCCATTATCACCACCTCTACCACAACCATGACTGCCATCTATAACACCCATCACCACTACCATCCACAGCATCCATCGGTGCCACCATCACCATCATCTCCACCACCAGCACTACCACTGCTGTAAATGCTGCCTCATGAACCTCCCAATCCCTTTCCACCACAACCAGGTAGCCCTTAGAAACACCAAAGTTAAGGGCTGCCATCTTAACCAAACAATGTGTGCCAGACTGTTTGACAGATGGGACTGAAGGTGAGTCCTAAGGCAATCTGAAGGCTTTGGAAAACATTAATTTCACATTAAGTTTCTGGCCTTGGGCCTGAAAAGCATCTGTTCTCATTCACCATTTATCATCAGAGTTATCTTGTGAAAAATCCCATCTCTCTACTGTGGCCTTTCTATCATGTATATAAAATGGGGACAATGAAAATCCAAGGCCCTATAGACCTTGAAGCAGAAATCACTTGCAAAACACCCACCACATTATCCGATTTTAGGAGATGCTAAAACATCATCCTGTCCCTTTCCCTTCAGTCCCTCCCTCTTCTCGTCTTTGTTCTTCCCATTTCCTTCCTTCCATCACTCCTACATCGTAGGTCCTCATCCTTCCAAGCTCTCACCGCAGAGAACCATTAGTGGAGGATAACGCTAAAAGTTCATAACTGTTCCTTTAGCTCCTAGCATCTATGTGCATCGCACACTGGCCTTGTTCTCAAAGAACAGAGAAATGAAACCAACTTGCAAAGGGATGAGGACAACCACAGAGACTCAGAGGGGAAGGTCCCAGTTCTTCCTGAGAACAGTGTCAGGCCCCGTGGGGGAGGGGCAAACATCAAGATTGGGCCTGGATTTTGTGTCTTGCAGGAGAGCTGTGTGTGAGCAGGCAGGGGAAGGCTGAGTTTTCCCCGAAACAGCTAGCCAACTCTGTACTGCAGCTGTTCGCTGGAGAGCTGGCTCCAGAGAGCTGTTTGCTTTGACCAGATGCACTACACGGAAACGGTAGTAGGACAATGTCAGGGGAGTGGTGGGGACAGAGCAGAAGGGGCCCTGAGTCCTTTCAACAGAGAGAAACATTTTCTTTATAGGTGGCTTCAGTCCCCCTGGGCAGCCTCGAATTGTGACCAGAGCGCAAGACCCTGGTACAGGGGCACAGGGTGATAGGAACAGCTGCCATCTAGGTACAAGTTGAAGAGCAATGGGTGCTATGCCTTAGGGAAGCTGAGCCAGGGTCAAGGAGAACAAGACCTTGGCTTGCTTTGCCTGTCTCATTTGGGTTGAATTTTCATGAGATGGTAATGAGCTGTGGCTAATAGAAGATCGATCTCAAGTCAAGAGATAGATGGCCTTGGACTAGGTGTAGGGGCAGTAAGGCCAGGAGCAAGGGTGGTGTGAGGTGAGTGAGATGGGGGTGGGAGGTGTCTTAGTGGTCGCAGACCCAACAACAGCTACCAGATGACTTGCTTACCCTTTTTAACTCTATTGCAATAATACAAGCAGTAAGATTTGCTAAGCATTGTATGAACTAGGTGCTGACATCATCGCATGCAAACATCAGTCTTTTCCACCTGACTTTTTAAGACAGGATCTCAGGTAGCCCCAGCCTTGAACTCACTGTGTAGTCAAGGACGGCCAAGCTCTGGTTTTGATAGGCTTGTGTCTCTGCACCTGGTTTTATGGAAGCTGGGAATCAAACTCAGGGCTTCATGTGTCCTAGGCAACCATTACAACTGATCCATGTCCCCACTCTGACATAGTCGAGTTTCTTTGATCCCTGGGTCCTCAGGGATCAAACTCAGGTCCTTATGTTCAGGTGGCAAGTACTTTTCTGGCCAAGCCATCTTCCTAGTCTCCTGATCATAGACCTCGTTGTCCTCCGGAGAAAATGACTATGGAGGAGATTTCCCAGCTCACTCTGTTCTCTGTAAGGGAGCCAGGGCCATGGGGACACTGCAATTATTCAAGGGACTTGGGATGAGTGAAGAGGGGTTTAGAGAAGAGACCAGTGTGCCTGTCATTTGAGGGGAAATCCAACTGAATGGATTTCCTCTTCACTTCACCCCTCTTGGTGTTCCTTGTTCCATCTCGCTCTTTGTCCCATCTCTACAGAAGAGCTCAAAGGCCCCAGGATCTCTGTCCAGGGAACCAGTCTAGAAATGAAGGCTCTAGCCCAAGCCTGACCCCCACCTCGTGCTCTGTTGGAATCCTCTATTCTCCTTCTAAACAGAGTCTGTTGATGTTCTGGGGTTGGGCCTGGGGAGGGGGGGGGCAAAAGAAGGGTCTATCACTCTCCACAAGTGCAGGAACAGGGAGATGTGCCTGACACATGCTCTCTGGGGTGAAGAAGGACTCTCAGCGGGATACAGTTAATGGTCAGTGAAGAGGTGGGGGCTGTGACTGCTTCCTTTTTGTCCCAGTGTCCCTACTTCCTGGGCTACAGTAAGGTTTTATGGCGGCAAAAGAGGCATTTCAAGGACCCATAAGCAAATGACGGGTGCTCACAGGCCTCCTGCGGTGTTTGTCATTTCACAGTTTCCGTCCACGGATTCAGAGAAACACTAGGGCCCAGAAGCAAAGTCACCTGAAGGCAGGAAGCTCTCCAAAGTTCAATCTTTACAGACTCCTGGGCTGGGGGTGGGGGAGAGGGGAGCACAGAATCTAAAACCCTAATTTCGTGTTACTTTAAATGATCAGTATTATTTTTTCCACAAATGAGTCTCTGTTTGTAGCTCAGGCTGGCCAGGAACTCACTATGTAGCCAAGGCTGTCCTCAAACTCACAACCATTCTCCTGAGCATCGGGATTCTAGATTTGATTCACTACACTAGTGTTAAAAATCCAAGCTTTATAAAGAATATAAAACAAACAGCTAAGGACTCTGGAGAGTTTAATACTGGAATAGATGCCATGGCTTTTAAAGGTTGGAATTGGCACTAGACCCCGATGCTACGAGTTTAGCGGTGTGTCAACACGGTCTGGGGTTTTTTTTTTTTTTTTTTAAAGCTCCTTCACCACAATGCCCGGGGACAGGGAAATTACCCAGGTAGTCGGATGAAGGATCATCGAGGAGCAGTTTCAGCAGACAGCCAGGCCCAAGGGGTGTGCATAGGATCTGACCCTTCCCTTTCTCAGGTCTAGCTTCCTGTCAAGTCAGGACCTCAAAGCTTTTGCTATGTACTATGCCATGTAATGCATCCATTAAGGGCTCACCACAACCTAATGCAGTCTTTCTTAACCTGTGGATCATGACCCCTTAAGAGGCCAAACATCCCTTTCACGGGAGTCCCATTTCAGACATCCTGCAAGTCAGCTGTTTCCTAACAGTAGCAAAATTACTGCTAGGAAGTAGCAATGAAAATAATTTTACACTTGGGGGTCACCACAACATGAAGAACTGTATTAAATAAGGGGTTGCACCCAGCATTAGGAGGGTTGAGAACAACTGCTCAATTGGCTGGCAGAAGCCATGGTGCTCGTCCAGAAATTAAATGGGCAGGCATTCCTCTCTCTGCCCAGACCTTTCCCCAAAACGGCCATCGCCGCCCTAGAAACACCTTCAGCAAATATTAGCACAAGCTAACTCTGGCTGCCACTGCATCTTGCTTGCAGTATCATCCCAATATTTGGTGAGGCCTACCTTCAGGTGCTGGAACCCAGCAGAGATTTATAGAGAATTCCAGTACTGGGAGTGGTCTGGAAATGTTTTGTGTCCCACCTCCTCTCTCGGGAGAGAGAATGGGATAGTAGATGGACCCGCCTCCCTGCCAGGGTTCTGTATCCCGCTTATGTATCCTTTTCACTTGGACCAGTATATAAAGAGCTGTTTTATAAAGAGCTATTTTAGGTGTCTGAGCTTCTGAGCAGTAGAGGTTGAACAAAACTACTGCGGGTGGGACAAATCCTCAACCTTAATCTTGGCCCTTGAAGTGAGGGCTGTTTGAATACGATGTGCTGTTTATGCAAATCCCATGCAAATCAGGGCGACTGGATTAACTGAAGGGGGGGGTTGGGGTGAGCGTGTGGAAATCCCAAGCTTCCCAGCACCGAGGCCCAGCTTCAGTCAAGATGAGGGGTTTTTGTTTTCTTTTTAAAATGTCATTTTCTGTTTTTGAAACTCCTGCACCAGTAGCCTCGGCCAGGACAATGTCGCTGTCCTGACTTGGCTCTTTGCGTCTGTGGAGCCTGTGGGTGAAAAGGGAGGTTTGTTGTAAGCTCTGTCAACAGGGCCCTCTTTTGAGTCCACCACACCTTAAAGTGGCTGGCCAAGGTTCCTGCAGGGGGTGAGTGTGGGGAGGCGGCCAGCAACAGGAAAGGCTCTCTCTAGGGACTCTGGCTTAGGCAAGATCAGGGGGTCTCACCAAAACAAGGACAGAAGCAGCAGCCCCTTTGAGGTAGGAATCCTCTGTGTGTAGGTACTGAATATCCTATTTGAAAACACAGCCAGTTGCCATTTGACATCCTTGGAGACTTGGGCTCAACCACTCAGCTTGCATATTTATGCAAAACAAAATGCAAATGAGCCCATCGAACCCTTTGTCTCTACCCTGCCAGGCTGGAATCCTGGGTTCCTGACAGTATCTTCTATGCCTTTGTCCTCTCCTAAAGAGCCTTTTTTTTTTTTTTTTTTTTAAAGTAGGACATGGCATCCCGAAGGCTCCTTCGTGACATTCAACTCAATCACTGTGTTTACAGATACCCTACTAAGTGCCAAGCACCACAGTGGGTTGCAAAGAACTAAAGGGAAAAAGGCAAGTGATAGTCCCTGAAGAGTTCATGAGATCTCATGAGATTTCCAGTCCCTGAAGAGCTCGTGAGATCTCATGAGATTTCCAGTCCCTGAAGAGCTCGTGAGATCTCATGAGATTTCCAGTTCTGGGTAGTCTCTTAATCATTCGTTCAACAAACAGGTGCCTTCTGCATGCCTCACTAGCAGCTCAGCACTGGGGATCCAGTAGGAGAAGGTTCTGCCCTTATGAGCTCCCATCCTAATAGAAGAGACAGACAAATCGAGATGGTGATGTACGCAGGAATGAGGCATTTACAGAGAGAGATAATGACAAATAAGAAAATAAGTAGGGGGCCAGAGAGATGGCTCAGCGGTTAAAGGCTAGGCTTACAACCAAAAATATAAGAAAAATAGGTGATGTTGTACTATGGTGGTAACATGTGCAGGCCTGGGTTGGTAAGAATTAATGACTGTTAGATCCCGTTTTTAGATTTATTTAAAGCAGCCACAAAGAGGACAAAGGGTAAAAGGGCAGAAGACATCTTATTTTTTGCTTGTTATCTATACCTCACTGTTTGTTTTAAGTGATATGATGCCATTAGTCAAGGAATCCCATAAACAGTGTGTGTGTGTGTGTGTGTGTGTGTGTGTGTGTGTGTGTGTGTGTGTGTGTGTTTGTGTGTGTTGGGAAGGTGTGTATGTGTTCACGTGCATATGGAAGCCAGAGATAGTCCTGATAGTTTTTTTTTGAGTCAGTATCTCTCAAAGTCCTGGGTCCTTCCAATTCAGCTAGGTCGGCTGGCCAGGGATCCACCCATCTCATCTCTCTATAATTAGAAGTATTAGTACATACTGAGGACACCAGTTTTCTTCCCCCACTATGCCCTCACCAACACCCCCATCCTATCCCCCATCTACTCTCCAGGGAGGATGAGTCCTTCCATGAAGGATCATCAAAGAAGGACACCAGTTTTCTATTTCTTCTTTGTGTGTGTGTAAATGTGTGAGTGCATGTTCACATGGATAGGTGTGTGTGTGCTGTGGAGACCCAAGGCTGATATCAGGAATTGTCTATCAATCTTTCCCCTTAATTGAGGCAGGATCTGTCAAACCCAGAGCTCCATGATACAGATGGTCTCACCAACCAGACTGCTACAGAGTTCCCCGTCTGCTGCAATTATAACAGAGCTGCCACACCTAGCTTCCCACCCACCCCCAAGACAGGGTTTCTCTGTGTAATAGCCCTAGCTGTTCTGGAACTAGCTCTGTAGACCAGGCTAGCCTCAAACTCACAGAGATCCCCCTGCCTCTGCTGGGGTTAAAGGCATGCACTACCACTGCCCAACTCACTTAGCGTTTTTTATGGATTCTGAGGATCCTCTTACTTGTACAGCCAATGATTTAGTCCGTGGACCATCCCCCCTTTTTACATGGACTCTGAAGACGGAACCCGGAAGTCAAGATGTCAAGATGTACAAAGGTTGAAATGTGTCTTGGGAGCATGATGGGAGCTACTAAGAAAGCTGGAGTTGATCATTTTTCTTGAGCTCAGAGCACACACTGAGCTTGTACCGGAACCTGACACAGCTCTGATTTACTGCCCAGTGATTCATGAAGCCACAGCTCCAGTGGAGTGGGGACTTTGGAGCTCCTGGAAGAGGTGGGAAGGGACTCTTCTGTCTGCAAAGAACTGTGTGCAGACTTGGCAGTTTGGGGACACCAGCAGGGTGTGGCAAACCCTTGAAGCCAATGTGCTCACCTTCGACACATCTGCCAAGCTTATGTGTCAGAAGTGGTTTTCTGGACAAGGTGGGGAAACATGTTATTGTTTTTTTTTTAATGAATTTATTTATTTTTACTTCTCAATTTAAATGTGTGTGTGTGTGTGTGTGTGTGTGTGTGTGTGTGTGTGTGTGTGTGTGTGTCTGCATTTGTGTACAGTTTATTTAGGGCACATGTTGAGGTCAGAAGATAATTTTCAGGAGTCAGTTATCTCCTTCTACCACACTGAGTCAAGGCCTCTCTTGCCTTTGCACTGTGTGCTTGGGATTAGCAAGCCTCTGAGCCTCCTGGCGATTCTCCTGTCTCCACTAGGGATGCACAGATTCCAGATGTGTGCTACCACATCTGCGTTTTTATGTGAGTTCTCTGGCTGTCAGGGTTTCATAGCTAATGCTGTTACCCACTGAGCAATTCCTTGGTCCTATTTAGTTATTTTTAGTTATGTTTTAGGACAGGGTCTTGTGTATAATGCTTGCTATATAGCAGCTGAACATGAACTTGGGATCCTCCTGCCTCTGCCTTCCAGGTGTTGGGATGATAGTTGTTGCACCACCACACCCACTTTATGCAGCACCCACTTTAGGAAGTAGCCCCGGGCTTTTCCATGCTGGGTAAGCTCCTTTCCCACTGAGCTTCCTTGCCAGCCTACATGAGAGATCATTATTCTCCTAATCCCATGATTCTTCAGTGAAAGAACCAGCAAATAAAATAACACAAAGAAGAGCAGCACATGGATTTGGTTAAGAGCTTGAGTTCAATCGCCTTTGGGTAGAAGAGGGAATCTTAGCACTGTCCACTCACTGTGCCATATTAATCCAGCTGTTAAAATTGACTCTCCCTGTATATGTACAGTGAGTCGATAATAGTGTACTCTTTGCTGTTTCCAAGCAAGTCAAGTGACTGACAAAATATCCAGGGTACAGACATCTTTCAGGAAATAACATCTCCAATCATATCACGTAAAACTTTTCCCAAACTACTGCTTCTTCTCCTTCTCCTTCTCCTTCTCCTCTTCCTCTTCTTCCTCCTCCTCCTCCTCTTCCTCCTCCTCCTCCTCCTTCTTCTCCTCCTCCTTTTCTCATTATTATTATTATTCCAATGAAATGTATTTATCCTGTGTGCTCATATGGGTATTGGCATGATACAGCATACATACATGTTGAGGACAGAGGACAACAGGAGTTGGTTCTTTCCTTCCATCATATGGATCCCAGGGATTGAATTCAGGTCTTCAGGCTTGGCAGCAAACCTGGCCTCTGAGCCATCTGGCCAGCCCCTCTTGTTACTTTAAAAAAATATATTTGTTTATATTTTTATTGTATGTATGTGAGTACTTTGCCTGAATGTATGTGTGTGTATCACAGACATTTGTGGTACCCATGGAGGTCATAAAAGGCTGTCATATCCCCTGGAACTGGAGTTACTAGTAGTTGTGAACCACTGGTTGGTTGCTGGGAACTGAACCTGGACCATTTGTAAGAGCAACAAGTCCTCTTAACTATGGATGCATCTCTACATCCTCATCATGTGACTTTTTATGAATTAAAAGCAAATGAGTGTGGTGTGACATGTTAAACTCGCATGTGGAGGCATATCGCCCTCCACAGATCAATCCCCCTACCACAGAGAAGAGAGGACCCTTCTCCATCAAGAACTATAGACACACACATGTCCTTCTGGTCCTTGGCCTTGGTCAGCTAGTCTGCCCTTAACAAACAGCATTTTTTTTATCTTTTTTTTTCCCCCAAACCACATGGTCTCATTTGGTGGGACCTGAAAGTTTTCCTTCTCTAGGAGTTTGGGGTTAAAGTCCTGGGAACAACCAGAACCCAGAACTGGATTGAAGGGAGAGCCCCGATGTGAACAACAGAGAACGTCCTGCCCTTGCCCAGGAGAGCCTGGACCCACCCCTCTGGATGGAAGGCCGGTGAACAAGAAGCAGTGAGCTGGGATGCTTTGTGGTGTATTAATAACTGTTGCAGCTGTGCAAGCAGGGGTCAAAGATCAAATCAAATTTCAAACTGTGGGGACCTCAATCTGATCACCTGCAGAGGTCAAGGAAAGGAATTTCTTACCCCCCTCTCCCCCATAGAGCCTTGGGATTGGCTGAATTCCCAATAGGGAGTTTTGGCACTGCCTTTCAAGATCACATTACCAGCCACTGCCCAGAAGCAAGGATACATGGCCTCTGGGTGAGTTGATGGGACTAGTGGGGCCCACTCTGTTGCTCCCTAGCTGAGCATCTGCCAAATAGGCAGGAATCCAGGTACTCCAGGTTGGGGGGTTCCAGCACGGTAAGTGTTGAAAAGGCTGCTGTGGAGTGCCCACCTTTAAGTTTAACGTCTAAGGTAAAGATGACAACCCTTGGGCATATTTTACTGCCTTCGCCCATGTGCTCCGTCAAACAGAACATGAAGTTGATGAGCTTAGGGTGGGATGGGACCTCTGACAGATAGATCAGCAGGGTGACTTCAGATGGTTTATATCCCCAGTCTTTTCCATCTGACAATCCAATATGCATATAAGGAGATGGATGGATGAAGCTGGCGGATTCTGTATCCAGCCCCATGGGTCCTGGCTGTGTGTGCGCTGTTAGAAACAATTCCACCTGCTCCACATGAGCAGCCTGACATCCTAGCATAGCTGAAGAGAGGCAGGTGGCCCAAATTAGCTCTGAGTGGCCCCATGAGACTTGATGTGTGTGTGAGCGCGAGCACGCATCTGTGTTACATGTGTGGTGCAGGCATATGAATGTGTGTGCATATGCATGTGTGTGCACAGGTATGCATATGCAGAGGGCAGAGTGGGATGGCAGGTGTGCTCCTCTATAGCTCTTACTAGGTTGAGACATAGTCTCTCGATGAAGCAGAAACTTGCTGTTTTGACTAGGCTGGCTGACTAGCAAGCTCTTGGGATGTGCCTGACCCCAGTGCTGGTGTTATGGGCAAACACAGCCATGGCTGTTTGTTTTTTGTTTCTTTGTTTGTTTTGTTTTTGTTTTTGTTTTTCCTTTTTACCTGGGTGCTGAATTCAAACCCAGGCCTCTGTGGAGCTTCCTCAGTTTGCAACTTCTCTCCACTTTGCTTCTTTCTCTCCCCATTTAATGACATTCCACACTGTGGGGGCAATTAAGAAGATTTATGACAATGGTAGGAAGAGAGTTGAACAATTCAGTGATAAAAAGAGGAGAGTGGAATTTACTTCTTTGGATTTGCTAGATTGCTCTGTAAATCCTCCCGAATGCTACTTCCCTGGTTTCTAGCACAGCCGAGGGTGGGTGGAAGGAAACCCATCACCAAGTGAACCCAGAGGAACCAGTGAGGGTCGGCTTGGCCACTTGCACTGTGGATGTCAATCAAACTAATGTGTTGGGGGAAGGCGGGAGGAAGTTTGTCACCCGTTTTAATATCAGAAATTCCTTTACGTGGGTGGTAACTGGGGAACAGCTGCAGGTAGCTGAGTCACTGCCCAAATCCTAGAAGAAAAAAAAAAGAAGAAGAAGAATGAAGGAAAACTGCTAACAGGGACCCTCCCCAGCAACTGAGCAACCCTGTCAAGCTGGAACTCAGCAAGTAGCTGGGGTGGGGTGGTGGGGTGGAGGGTTTTGGAGTGGCTAAGGGCTGGGAAGAGTGTTTTTTAAAAGCTGAGTTTTGAAACTGGTACATATTTAATAGGATTAGAACACACCAGTTAGAGGCTGAAAATTCTCAACCTGCCTAGTTAAACAGCTTGTCTGTAGGAAGCCCAGTGAGTGCGCGCTGCCCGCCACCCGCCCTCCCCAAACACACACACACACACACACACACACACACACACACACACACACACACACACACGCCTGCTTCTTTCTCTTTAGTCTCCCATCTCTTGTCTATCACTCCCCTCCCTGGGTGTGGCATGGTGTCATGTGATGTGGTGTGCTCATGTGTGTGTGTGTGTGGGGGGGGATGAAAGAAGGAGGGAGGGAGGGAGGGAGCAGAGAAACACCAGGGTTTCTGCAAGGGGGAGTGAAGTTAGGATAGAGGGTAGCAACATGGGAGGCACCTCGCTCCCAGCCCCTTCATGCTCCTCTGCAGCCTGGGGCTCTAACTCTGTCCTCTTCCAGCCTCAGCTGAGGGCATTAACACACCCAGTTTGTCAACAGTGCTTGGGTGCTGTGTCTCTGTTTGATGTGGCCCAGGCTGGTCCACCCACTGGCCTGGTCAGCCTCGGTGGGAGAAGTATTTATTCTTCACACAGGGTGAGGAGACCCTGCCTGGCCTCAGGGTCTATTTAGGTCCTTGGCTGAAAGTATCTTAGAGGTCTGGGGTTTTCGTATAGTGGGTGTTGGAAAGGGGTAGGGCAATCTGGAATATTCTTTTTCCAAATATGGATCCTTATTTGTTTACCTGGCAACTTTAGCCCAAAGATGAAGAAGGCCACCCTCCTCTGGACGCACAGTCTGCTGGAAGGAAGTCGGGCGACCAGAGGGAGCCTGGATTGCCCTGGCTTCGGGTTCTGAGCTCAGTCACTGAATGACTGCAGATGGGACCTCTCACCTCCCAGGTCCTCTTGCTTCCTCATTTCCATCTAGAGGCCACAGGTCAGTTCAACCTTTCCTACGACAAAAGTCCACCGCTGAAATGAGAAACCAACCCCAGTGCTTCTGTAACTTTTGGCCCAAGGCACTATGCAAATGAAGGTCAGGGATTACCAAGGCAACTGTGTTACAAGACTGAGAACCTGGTGGGCGCTTCTGCTTGGTTGCCCATCCTTGTCTTACCCCCCGAACCACCTCTAGCCTGGTTCTTCGCCACATCCTATGAAGCACCATTACCACGGAGAGAGGTCAAGTGCTCTGAAAAGATTGGCTGCCAAGATGAAGGCGCATTTACTTTTTCTGGACTTTGTGTGTGTACATGTTCACGTGTGTGCAGGTGCATATGTGGAGGGGGTACATCCACACATGTGTGCCTGTACCTTTGGAGCCCTGGGACAAGTTATATATCATTCCTCAAGTGTTATTCAGTCACTTTTTTTTTTTTTTAAGACAAGTTATTTCATTGTCTTAGAGCTGGGTGGTGAGGCCATTGGGTTCATTGAGTCCCGTCAGCCTTGCCAGTCAGTGCTGGCCTTTTGTTGTCGATTGAGACAGGTTCTTATGTACCCAAGGCTAGCCTTGAACTCGAGATTCTCCTGCCTGCACCTCCTGAGTCCTGGGACAGCAGGTGTGTACCATTATGTTTGGTCATACCAACTTTAACTTCCTCTTCCAGTGTGAGCTCCAAGATTGAATTAGGGTTCTTATGTTCCCTAGACAAACTCATCGGACAACATAGCCATTTCCTCCTCACAGAAACCATCCCCTTCCTGTTCTATGTTGAAAGGGAAGTCAGCATGTTGAGAAAAACAACAGCCTACCCATGACTTTATCCCCAAAAGTTAGGCAGAGATCAAGAACCCACTTTCAAATTCTGGTCATCGTTTACTAACTGTCACACTTTATAATGTTAAATGGTGAGGACAAGTAAACCCCTTTAACCATTAGCCTTTTCACTCTAGAAATGTTTTTTTAATGGAGGTGGGATCACATGGGAAACCCCACCATATGCCACCTACTTTGTAAACAGGCACATATCTCCTATGTCTGAAACAGAGCTGTAGCCATGGTTATTAATAGTATACTAATAGTCCAGTGAACTGTTCCTGTGGTCCAAGCACTGTGGTTAGCATTGTCCATGATTCACTCCTCAGCCTGGCAGCTTGCTAAGCTGGAGGACCATCCTTCCTGGGTTAGGCAACATATTCCCAAATCCTCCTTCCCAAACTGACACCCAGGCCCCAGGCATGAGCTAGATGAGGTCTATTCCAGGCCTTAGGCAGCCTACACGTCTCTTCGCTTTGGACAATCTAAGAGGTTTCTCAAAGCCCAGGATGGGCAGAGTCCAGCCCCCAAGTCTGGGGGCATACTGGGTAGGTGGGTGGGGGATGGGTGTGGGTGTGGGCTCAGGAATTCAGGGAAGCAGAGTCCATTCCAACAGCTCTGGGGAGCCCAGAGTGAACAGTGTGTGTCCTGCTTGCTGCTGTGTAAACATGGTAACTAAATCCACGGATGGTTTCCAGGGCCCACCAGATGGCAACAAGGACAGGGTGATGTGGTTTCTGTTGCTTCTCCGCCCTACTTGTTTTCATTAGCACCTCATGCCCGGGGGTAGGACACAATCTGAGCTGCTCAGGAAACTCTGGCTTGATCCAAAAGCTGGGTAGATTTGCCTCTGCCCACACAGCGTCCTTCAGGGCTTTGCTCAATGTCACCCAGGGCTGTCTCCACTGTCCCATCTCTGGCCTATCTGTCCTATCCTCCCATGGCACTTACTGCCCGGCATCCACGCATTTCATCTCTTTGGTGGCTTTGTAATCTCTGAACTGTAAAATGAGCTGTCAGCTTGTAAACATTTTTTTTTTTTTAATCTTGTCAGACATTATCGTTTCTTGGGACCTACAGCAGAATGACTGTGTTTATTCCGTCTTTATTAATTTTTCAATATTCATTTTTATAATTTTTTTAACTGTTTGCAGGTATGTGTGCCTGTGTATGAGCATGTGTGTGTGTGTGTGTGTGTGTGTGTGTGTGTGTGTGTGTGTGTGTGTTCATTCAGGTTCCTGCAAAAGGCCACAGTTAATGGGTTCCTTAGAGCTGAACTTATAGGTGCTTTGGAGTTACCCGCCATGGGTACTGGGAACCAAACTCAGGTCCTCTGGGAGAGCCAAAAGTGCTTTGAAACGCTGAGCCATCTCTCCAGCCCCTTCCTCTATTACCGTTTAAGATAGGATCTTTTGTAGTCTGGGTTGGCCTCAAACTCTGTGCGTAGCCAAAGACGACCTTGAGCTTCTGATCCTGTTCTACTTCTGAGTTGGTAAGTGCAGGTGAGGAGTCTATGTAACCCAAGTTATGCAGTGCCGTGGATCGAACCCTGAGCTTCATGTGTGCTAGACAAGCACTCCACCCGGTGAAGTGCATCCCCAGGCCCTCGGTGCTTTTGAATGAAAACACGCCCCTCTAGGACAAGCTGAAGCATTAAAGTCAGGTCCCATCGGTGTATTTCCCAGTATTTGGAGGATACCAATTGTTCTATGTCCATTCTGGATCTGGACTACACTGTTCAAAATAGAGATAGCTCTCCACATGAGAGCTTTTTGATAGAGAAAGTTTTTGCTCAAGTGCAAAGTCCTGTAAATGTCCTCGAACCTTTAGGGGGGCACAGCCACCCCAGTCTCCCTCTATAAGTCATTTATTGAGAGTCAGTCTACCCAGGAAGAAGTGGCATTGTAAGGTGAATGTTCCTGGCCCGGCAGGTCCCCAAGTCCTTGAGCCCCAAATAAACACACAGATGCTATATGAATTATGAAACTGATGGCTGATGACTAGGGCTTCTTATTGGCTAGCTCTGTCTTAATTATTAACCCATTTCTATCAATGTATGTATTGCCACAAGGCTGTGGCTAACCCAATAATGCCTGGCATTGTGTTACTCCTCCGGCAGCATCATGAATCTCTACCTTTCCCAGACTTCTCCTCTTCTCCTAGTCCCACTTACCTTAGTGCCCCATTGGCCAATGACCCAACAGTGTTTTATTCATCAACCAATAAGAAAAACATATGCAAAATGACATCCTCATCATTACATCAGCTGTTTATAAATGCGGTCGTGGAGTGTTTTTCCTGACACATCAGCTCATCTCCCCTCCTGCCCATCTCTCACTCTTACCGGAGAACAGAGCTGCTGGTGCCTCTGGCCTTGCCCTCCTTTAGACAAAAGTCTGCTGGAAGCCCCTTTCCAGCCTCTTCCCCTTTTCAATATTTTCATATCCACCCCTCCTCAGAAGGGGGATGTGCTTGTATAGCTTACTCTATGCATGTAGCTTTTACTACCCCTTGGTGACCCTTTGGTGACAATAACAAAGGAAAGTTAACTGTGGCTAGTGTCCCTGGAGGTAAACTTAGCATCAGCATCTTCTAGTCATGTGCTCCCTACAGGAAATAGCAAGGAGGGTGAAGAAGACAGGAGAAGGAGACACGGGGAGGGAAGGAGGAGGAAGAAGAGGACAGGGGAAGACGGGAGAGAAAGAGGAGAAGAAGACCCATCTGGCTTTCTTTTATTTTTAACATTTATTTATTTGTTTATTTTATGTATATGAGTGCTTTGTTTTCATCCATACCAGAAGAGGGCAGCAGATCTTGTTCCAGATGGTTGTGAGCCACCACATGGTTGCTGGGATTTGAACTCAGGACCTTTGGAAGAGCAGCTGGTGCTGAACCATTTCTCCAGCCCTCCCTCCTGGTCTGGTTTTCTAAACAATAGTCAATAGTAAAACTTCCGCCATGCTTCTTAGGAGAGTAGATAGGATGGCCAGCTTTCAGCCTGCTTACCTTTATTCTCATTTCTGCCCTGGCTGAAATTCTAGTCCATTGCTGGAAGCCTGAACTCGTTCTGAGCCTTCTCATGGCTGACATTCACATATCAGTGTCATTTTCATATGTGGCACATGCAGCAGGGAGCTGTGACTTGGGACACAGCATGCAGCATGAAGAAGATTTCACGTCAACTTGAAGAGCGTGTCCTCTGTGGAAGAAACTGGACCCATGACCTTCACAATGGCCTCCGGGGCCTCCTGCCTCCAGGAACCAGTCTTGTCTTCTTCTCTGACTCAATGTTGTCCCTCCCCATGGCATCTCAGCTTCAGGCGTCTGACAATTGCCTGTCTTCCTGATGATGTGGTGGTAGCAGGTTCTACTAGTTAGAGACCGGATGACCTATTCATTTTTCTTTAGTTTTTTTCTTTTTGAAGATAGGTTCCTATGTAGCCCAGGCTGACACTGGACTTTGCTAACTTAGTTAAGGATAACAGTGAACTCGTCTCTGTGCCTCTACCCTCAAAGTACACCACCACTGTGCCCCGTTTATACAGTGCTGGGAATCGAACCCAGGACTTCAGGTTTGATCCATTCACACTAGGCTCAGTGAGCCACACCCCCAACTGTTTGCTCATTCTTTATAGTAACAAATGGAAGTGGGAGAGTGAACAATGTGAGTAACTTGGAGAACTTACTAGCTCTCTTAGTTCAGCGGCTCGGCCTTTCAAGCTAGGATTCCAATAAGCTGTCCAGGATAGAAAGGGTTAGAACCCCCTGCCATAAAGCGTGCTAGCTCCTCGGCAACCCAAAGGACTATTTAGATTTGGTGACTGTGGATCTTGCACGGGTGGTATGGTAGGTGTCACTCTGAAGCCTTCCTAATGTGGAACCGAGCAGAGCTTCCCATCTCCATGGACAACAAAGGTGTCCCCATTTGCAAAAGCAAGACATGCATTTTAAAAAGCCTGTCCAGCTCAACACATGCCGGTCACTGAAAAAAATAAAACAGGCAACTCACCTACCACCAACTCTGCAAAATGAAGACTGGGATGAGCACTTTCCACCAGGAGGACCGTGTTCAATAGCATATGAATTTTCTCCTAGCCAGGGGGCTGATCTCCTGCAGAGGGGGTCTGAGTCTAGAAAAAGGCTGGAAAGGCAGTCCCCGTGCCTCCAGAGAGAGTCAAGGCCTGGGTTTATAGCCCTGTAAAGCCCTCCTTATCGACATGAACTTCCTCTCGGCAACTTTCATCTTTTTACGTTATTTGCCTTGCAACTTTTTAAGCCTGAAAGGACCTTGGAGTTGGAAATAAATTCTTCAAAAGATAGGACACGTTTGAATTTGAACTGGACAAACAGAGCAAAGGTAACCTGTGGAAGAACCTGGGTCAGCCATGGCCTGTGGGCTGGGAGGGGTCCATCTAAACTTCTTTAGCGATTACTAGAGAATGCTGGATGTGCTTAGGTTCCAGAATCTTGTGTCTTAACCTTCATTCAGCCCCTGCTTCGAGCTGTATTTAGGTCCTTAGTCCTTAGTTGCAGGTTGTGTGCGCAAGTGCACTCTCCCCCCTGAATATGCATGCCCCTGTGTATGGGGTCCAGAGGTCAGTGTTGGGCTTTTAATGACTCATTATTTTTGAGACGGAGTCTCTCGCTGATTAGACTGGCTGGCCAGCGAGCCCCAGGGATCTGCCTGTCTCCATCTCCCTAGAAATGGGATTACAGATGCACCCTGATGTGCCTGGCTATTTACATGAGTGCTGGGGAGCCAAAGTTGGGCTCTGATTTTGGTGTGGCTAGCTCATTCCTGACCAAGGCAAGACCCCAGGTGGCCCTGTTGGTACTATTTTGTGTCAACACAATCTACCCACTATAAATGGTCCACTTAGCATGTAAGCACCTTTTCCAGGAGTCAGGGCTCCAACTGTGAGCGCTTGCCTAGCAATGGTGGGAGGGGTTGGGGGGGGCATCTGACAACCAGGCATGGAGGTTGTGATCTGCTGAGTTGTTGAGCCATCTACACTGGAAGTCCAGCCCATCCCCCCCCCCACACACACACTCCCAAGTGCCATCCCTATGTCCCAGGAGTGGTTGCCCTCACCTGAGGAGGTGCTTTCTGCAGGGTTTCAGGTTCAATGTCTTTGAAACAGGGACAGCTGGATGGGAGGAAGTATCCCACTCTTCCCACCGCTGTCTGCGGTGTTGCTGACCCCATGCCCAGGGCCAGAGCAGAATGCCTCCATTCTTTTGTGTAAGTTGCCTCAGATCTAAGATCCTTTGTAAAAACAGCCCATGTCTCTATTTACAGAGGTGTGACAATGATGGTATATGCAAAGGTGTGTGTGGGGCCCTCATAAATAGTGTCTGTGCTGTGTATATATAAACGTTAGTCAGAGTCTGCCTTCATGCCTTGCTGTATTGCTGCATCGCTGTGAGAGTGGCTTTTATGAGCCAATACCCCAGCAGGGGCTGGAAGGCAGGGCTTTGAGGGCCAGCATCCAAGCGCACATACTGGGTTTGCATTCCATGAAATACACTAGTTCTACACATCGGCTTAAGATGGGCACGTAGGCAAAGAGAGGTATGGGTTTGCTGAATGATCAGAAACTTCTTCCTTCTGCTCCTTCCTGCAGTGCCCCCACCCACCCCTGCCGCCCGCCCACCTTCTTCCTACCTTGGCTCGTCACTCTGTGAACCCGGAGCATAGAATATCTGACCTGACCCTTGTTTACTGTCGCTGAACTGCAACTGTGGCCTCCGAGAAGCCAGAAGGCCTGAATTAAAGGCTGTTACCGAAGCCAGAAGGTTGCAATCAGGAGTCGGCTGGTGAGGCTACGGGTCAGCAACAGGGTCACCCCTGACTTATTTCCATGTCCGCCTGTCCTGTCAGGAGGTCTGAGAGGCACTGAAAGCAAACAGAGTGGAGGGTTCCAATCTGAAACAATTTGTGACCTTCTGGAGGGCTAGAGAATTCGTGACATCAGCCCCTCCCGCAGTTCCCCCGAGGATGCCGAAAGCAGAAGAATCCAGATCCATGTGTCTCTGGGTTCTCTCGCTTTCTGTGTGTCTGCATGCCTATCTGTTGGAAGCATTTGTGTCCCCATGTGAGCCTTCGACACTAGAGGGAAGTGAGCTTTCAAAGGACACAAAAGCCTGTACACGTCTTGGGTGTGGTGCTGAGGAACTCACACAGAAGTTCTTCCTGCTCTGTCTCTGTGTCCCTTGCTCTTTTGTTGGGAGGCTTGAAGGAGCCATCTTGAGTAGCGTGGCTAATGTACAAGCAGATCAGCCTGCCTCCCTGTCACTCAGCTGACTTGACCAATCAATCACCATCAGATGTGATCAGGATAGGAGGGCCAGGAGGGAGAACTTGTTTGGAAGCTGTCTTGACAGGGATGAAGGGGAGACAGCCATTGTCCCCATGTCTATTTTTCTCTCTGTTGCCATCTCACTGCCCCTGCTTGGCTGTTTCATGCTTGGTGGCATTCTTTGACAGTAGAATCTCTTGTGACTGTGGGGTCCCTTTAAGAATGAAAGGTCCCTGCTAGTATTAGGAGCCTCTCCTGGATCTTTGGAAGCTGTTGCTCTGTACTTTTAACATGCATGGTACCTCACCTATTGACTTCATAGAATGGATTGATTTACATATTCTTTGCATGTGATTTGCATTACATTAGGTCATTCCTCCTTCCAATGAATATTTATCAGCAGTCACATACCATGGAAGATGCTATATAATGTGAACTGCTGAATAGGATGCAAAATCCTGTATGCCAAACCTTTGTTGCTTTTCACTCTCAGCATCTAGCCTTTTTCCAGTGCACTAATCCATTTCCCCACCTCCTATTTTCTTTTTCTTTCTTTTTTCTCTTCATTTCTTTCTTTCTTTCTTTCTTTTTGGACAATTTCTTAATAAAAGATGATCTTGAGATAATCACTGGTTCAGCTTCTTGAAGTGTAGCCCAGCCTGGAGCATGTACCTAAGAAATCAGAAACACTGGTCCTTCAAGTCAGTTTCCCAGTAACACTATGGACTTATTTGGGCCTTTCCTTTTAGATCCACCAGGATCCCAGTGTCTGGCTTTCGTGAGCATTGGGAAAACAGCAGAAAGAATCTGGACTTCATTCCTCTTACGTTTAAGAAGACAAAGTGGAGCCACGGCTCTTAGGAAAAATGTTCCAAACATTACTATCATACAGCTCCCACCAACCTCCACCAACTTCAAGCACAACCTGAAGCGACATTCAATGCAATGAAATGTGTATTTTCCAAATTCTGTTTTGTTCAGGGGCTGAGTTGGCTGAAGAAGAAGATGAGTGGAAAAGCATGCCTGCAAGAGCTCATGGTGTGTCTGTCTTCTTCATCCTTATGCTGCCCTCCTCCATTCATTTGATGGTGCTTCCCTCCCAGTTACTGTGTCGGGCCTGTGAGCTTGTGTAATGCCTGTGTCTGGTTGCTTCAGAGGATCCCCTTCTGGCATAACATGGACTCTGTAGGAAATGAAGCCATTGTAGAAATCAGAATGGTTTTGGTCATTCTTCTACAACAAATCCACTCAAGATGATGAACTGCATGGTCCAAAAGGATGAATGGCAAGCCCTCTCCCAGATGGCAATGCAAAGGTCTGGCTCCTTCCATCTTCCGATTACTCCATCTCTCAGTCTTTGCCCTCCAGCCACAAGAACAGGAACTGGCAAGATACTTCACTAGTCTACTGCAAGGTGTTGGATGTCACTTCAGTCCATGTTCCAGGACCAAGTAACAGCATAGTACAGTTGGAAGGAAGACTGGGTACTGTGCATTGGTATGACCACTAGTCTACATACCTCACGGTGGGCTCCAGAGCGGTCATCTCTGCTCCTTCAGCCTTACCGTCTCCTCTGAAATATCCCCCAGCCTGTGGGAATTCCTGTGGGATGATTAATATTGTAATGAACTTGACAGGCTCTAGAGTCACTAAGAGTGAAACCTAGGGCATGACCATGAGCGAGTTTCTAGACTAGGTAGATCCAGGTGGGAAGATGCACTCTGAATATGGATGGCACTGTTCCATGGGCCGGAATCCTGTACGGAATAAAACCGACAATGAAAGCCAATTGCACACTGCACGGGGGTGTTCCTACCTTTCTGCTTCCCGACTGTGGGTATAATGTGACCAGTTGCCTCAAGCTCCTGGCCCCGCTGTGACTTCCTACTATCACAAATTGTCTCCCCTCAATTGTGAGCCCAAATGAACGTTCCCCAAGTTGATTTTGTGAGGTACTTTCTTCTCTCATGAGAAAATCAACTCGTGTATCTTGATCATGTGAGGCTCAAAGGGAATCTACTTCTAAATATACCTATCAGCACAATGGCAGGCACAGAAGGGAGCCACAGGAGTGCTCCCTACTCCTCCTCTCTACTAGTTTCTTCTTAGGCACGTAGGGAAAGGCTGGGCAATATGGGCCACAGATGGTTTCAATTGGGTGAACCAGAGTATGCAAAGATTGCTTGCTTGTCTTCTCAAGACAAATTAGTACCATGTCACTGTTTGAAAAGAACAAGTCCTCCTCGGCCATTCTGAGTCCTTCCTGATGTTTTGTGTCTGGGTCACAGGAACAAAGGACACTGCCCGTGGAACACTAGGGTGCTGAATTTTAAAGCTATGGCAGCTGACTGGGTGTCTACAGCAGTTGACCCAGTATCTCTATCTCTTGTGAGACACACACACACACACACACACACACACACACACACACACACACACGGAGGAGGTGTGGCCTCCAGATTAGGAACCCCGTGCCAGGAGCTGACTCAGTGAGTCTTTGTTTGTTGGGGAAGCTGGAGGTGGGTGGAGGTTGTGTGTACAGATGGGCTCTCTCTGACTCAAGTCTCTAAGGTGTCGACATCCAGGACTTTGGGAAGCGCTGTTTAGAGAGATTTGGCTGATGCCTAGATTGCACACTTACAGACAGAACATGGCAGAAACATCATTCGTAAGGGCAGTCTGGCCTTCCCTGCCTTCGTCTCCTCAGGCCCACCTTGTCACCTTTGCTTGCTGGTACCTAACATATTTTTCTCTGTTTGACATTTTAGGGTTGTTTGTTTGAAACGATTTGAGATCCAATTAAAGCAATTTCTGAAATTAGTAAAGGTCCCAAACCTAAGAACTCAGTTATAAATAGTTACGTTAGAAATACTGCGAGTGGACTGTGCTTGCTGCCAAGGCTAACATCCTGAGTTCTGTCCCTAGAACACACTTAGGGGACCAAGAGAACCAACCCCTGGAAATTCTCCACTAACCTCTACATATGCCCTGTGACACACAGACACATGGACAAAAATACACACACTAAATAAATAAATAAACGTAATACAAATAAAAAAAATAGAGACATATTTTGAGCTACAAATAATGCAAATTGATTGGTGGTGGTTTTACAACTTAATTTTTGGGGGCTAGGGAGATGACTCAGTGGTTAAGAGCACTGGCTGTTCCTCCAGACGACCTAAGTTAGGATCTTAGCTCCCATATCATAAGGGCTTTGAACTGCTGCCAACTCCAGTCCAGGAAATCTGATGCCCTCTTCTGGCATCTGAGGACACCTGCACACACATGGGGCACTCACCCCCCAACATACACATACACATACACAGACACATACACACACACATACACACACATGTACATACACACACATACACATACACATAAACACACACACACATACACACACACATACACACATACATACACACACATGTACATACACACACATACACATACACACACACGCGCACACACACACATACACACACATACACACACATACACACATAAACACACACATATACACACACATACATATACACACACATACACATACACACACACATACACATGCACACACACATACACACACATACACATACACACACATACACACACATACACACACACATACACACACACACATACATATACACACACACAACATCATTTAAAAAAGTGTCTTGTAAGAGCTGGGCCTGGAGGTACATGCCTTAAATTCCAGCACTCAGGAGGCAGAGGCAGGAGAATCTCTAAGTTTAAGGTCAGACTGTCCAGGATAGCCAGGGCTACACAGAGAAACCCTGTCTGAAAAATAAAATAAAAATAAAAGTAAAAGAAGTCTTACAAGAAAGAAGGCATTTGGTTGTACAGGGCTGGCTTGGCAAAGAATGATCCCCAAACCTATGTTTCTCCTACTTCCCTATAATTCCTTCCTCAGCTACTTGATGACTTTTCATCCTCCTGGATACAAAACAGCTTCAGACATCACATCAGGACTCCAGGCAAGAAGAGTCGAGAGCTGTAAAGTAGCTACTGTTTATCTGTCCATTTTACCAGGACAGCAAAAGCCCATTACAAAACAGACTGGGAAACAACCTGCAATAATCTTCAAGTAAAGCCAATACGACCTAGCTTTGGTTTCAAATTTGGAGTTTATTCACCTACTTCCCTTTCTTTGGCATGTCTGAAAGATGGAGGAAATGTCTAAAGACAAGAGAGAAGTATGTCGGTCTATTTTGACCAATCTCCTGTCTGGTTACAACCATCAGCTGTGCATTGAAAGACACCCAGTTGGGCTTGCCTGATTTCCAATGCAGATCATTTCAGAATCCAGGGCTGGGGCAACAAAGCCAAGGGCAGGTGTAGGTGGCTGGAAGGTCGATCTGCCTAATAGATCATTTTAGGGCAGCAAAAGTGAAATCAGTTTGCTGTGTAGAAATCAGAGTTGACCTCATTGTCTATGACTCGGCACAGCGCTTGGACAGGGGATTTCCACACCTGCTTTAACAGGCACGCATAACCACAGTGTGGGGGAGGGGAAGTGGGCACACAGTTTCACCCCCATTCAAGAAGATACAACTGATAGCTGCTGGAGTGGCACTGGGTAGATTAATTCACTGCAGGGCAGGCCTCACACTTAGGAGTACTGGCCAACATGAATCAGACTTTAGGTTTTTGTTTTTAAGAGAAAGACTATGAAGTTGGGTGGGTAGGGAGGTAAGGAAGAATCTGGGAGGAGAATAGAATTCTCAAAGAATAAATAAAAATCTTTTTTTTTAAAGAAAAACTATCTTTGGGCATTGCTTCATGCATCTGCCTATTAAAACATTAATTATTCTTTTTTCACTCTGTATTCTGTGATATTTCTTAAAGAATTATTCAATGATACCCCAAACGACTCTATTTAAAAAAAAAAAAAAAAAAAAAACAAGAACTTTTATTTTGTAATGTGCATGGCTCATAGCCAAGACTAAGGCTTATGGTAGACATTGCTAATCACCAGGAATACTTCACCATTCCTAAGGCAGACATTGCTAATCAACCACAGATGATCTTACTCTGGTTTATGACTTCATCATTTACATAAATTGCATTAGGAATCAACCACCAGCCCACTATGGTTACTTGCTGAGTTGCAGTTGAAGCTATGTGTTATATGTTTGTCAGCAAAATCTCTCAGCTTTATTGAAATGGATCTTAAAACTAAGATGGGATTTCATTTACTCAGTTAAATTCTGCTTACTGTTTTGTAAGATGAGGAACTTCTTCCATTTGAATATATTTTACTCCCCACATCATCAAAATATGTCTGGGAAGCCATGGGTAGACAAATTGTGTGGTACCTTCTTGAGCCAGTTGGGGCTGCCTTGAGATGCACTCTGCTTCAGACTGAGTGGCCTAGGGATTGCCTTCATTAGGGCAACAAGAATGAACAAATGACAGACACGTATGCAGAAAAGAGAGGATTTGATAGAGGCCGAGTACTTTGATGGAGACAACAGTAATTTGGAAACTCAGTGTCTGGACATGATGGAGGCGGTTGGCTAATCTGGGCAGGGTAGGATGGGGGCATCTCTGTAGGGGAGCAGTCTGGGCTTTACACTGTCTCTGCTTACACTGTCAACATCTGTACTTGAAAAAAGGGAAGGCCTTGCCATTCCCAGGGGTCTGAGGCATTAGGGTCCTTGGTATGGCTATGCTCATGTCAATAACACACATTCACAAAGGGCTTCATCCACTCTTTTCCACAGCACCCTAACTGCCCTATAGAAAAGCACGATGAAGTTCTAGCCAAGGAGTTCCCCCAGAATGGAAATAGCTAGTGACAAAGAATGTGTGTCTTCTCTTTGCAGGGTCATTAACTGTTCTTTCTAAAGCTAGGGCTACCTACTGGTGGGTGTGATGTCTTGTGTAGAGGAAACTCACCCAGGAATTACTGATGGCATCTCTTCTTTCCCATGGGGTGAGGGTGACAAATGTCTGGCCTGGGGATTTGATCCCCATGAAGCTTACATATAGGGGCCTACAAGACTGATCAAATGGAATTGGGATGGAGAAATCTGAGAATTCCAAGACTTCAGACTAGGTAATAAGAGTAGAACAGAGCTGACTCTGCTCAGAAGGAATGGTAGCCTTTTGGCGGTCAAAGGTCACCAGATAATTCAAGAGCAGTCAATGTAGAGCCAATTAAAACATAACATAGCCACTAGCAAATGCCACATCGCATTATAGGCCTACCTGTCCTCTCACAAGTCATTTTTAAGTCTCCTCCCTTCCTCACCTGGGTGGCTGAGAGGAAAGCTAGTTTTGCAACAGAGTGAGCAATGGGGTGACTGGAATTTGCATACCTCTGGTTAGCACGAACCTCATTTGCATGTTACCGTTACTCTTTGACAGAGAGACCTTGCGTTCTGCAGTGTGAGCACGCAGCTGCTTCCATGCTGTGGGGTGTCTAGTTATCCCTATGGATCCATATTGGAGCAGCAGTTGATAATCCCAGGCTTCTTATTCTTGCCAGCATTGTGCTAAGAGCATTGCATGAGACTAGTTAAGTCCTTTAAGGCTACTGTTAACCCTCCTCTATTTGTAGCTGAGAAAACAAAATCCAGAGACACCAAATGACTTGCACCAGGTCACAGGACATACAGTGGAATCTGGATTTGAACCCAAGTTACGTGCTTTCAAAGTCAGTAACCAGGCTCCAATACGTTACTATCTCTTTCGCCTGTAAAGTACACTCAGTGGTTTTGAGACAGTCTCATGTAGCTCAGGCTGGCTTTGGACTTGCTATGTAGCCCAGGAGGACATTGAACTTTTTGAGACTGTAAGAGTATGCACGATGCCATCCCTGGTAAGGACAATAATTATTACCTAACATCTGTATATCTTGAACCAGCAAGGCTGGTTCTAGGTATCAATCCCTTAGTTTGATTTTTGGTCACCTTGGAGACTATTCCAAGTGCTAAAGGCATTTATTATTATTTTTTTCCAACTCATTTTAAAGATCTTTAGTATGTGTATGTGTCAGGGGAGGGGGTTCTCTTGGAAGTCAGAAGAACATGTCAGAGCCTCTGTCGCTGGAGTTGCAGAAGGTTAGGAGCTGCTTGATATGTGCGTGTGTTGGGAAATGGACCCCAGTCCTCCTCAAGAGCAGCAAGTGCCCTTAACGACAGAGCCATCTCTCCAGATCCCCTCTGCTCATTTTCGTGGGGTTCTTAGTGGTCCTTCTACTTCCTGACCATGTCCACTGTGCCAACATTCCAAGGGAGCAAAGCCTTTAGCTGGGGAGTCACAGTTGTTGTTTTCAACTTCCTTTGATCCTATTTTGTGGTTGACTTGGCTAAAGTCCACATCTGTCACCAACGGGCCGTCAGGAGGCGGTGCCTCAGAGCCCAGATCATATTTGACCTCTACACACCCAGGTCTGAAACCTCTGTTTCTTTTCAGTTCTTGGGAGTTCATTTTGTTCAGCCTTTGTCTTCTTGCTCTCTGCTTCTCATCCCTGTGTCTCCCACCCCCAATAATCCTTCAGCCTCAGGAAGGACCCTGGTCCGGTAAAGTGTCTGCACCACATATGTTGCCTTCTAATCCTTCCTGTGTTTGCTGTAGGTATGGCGGTTCTCCAAGACAAATTACCAGTGTTGTGGAGGAGGTCATGCGGTGTCATTCTGGTGGGGGATGGGAAGGGAGATGGCTCTCAGGACATACTTCTATGCCCCCCCCCTCCGCCTCTGCCTCTTGGCCTGATTGGTGCTTGTTTGAGGCTGAAATGCCCCACCCTGAGCCCTCAAGCTGGGACCTGGCAGAAGGGAGAGGAAGAGAGGGGTTTAACCCAGTGGTCCTGTCATTTGATGAAGGCAAAACTCATATGGGGCAGGCCTCAGGCAACAGATGTTGGTGGAGGATCTGCCAAAGCTGTGTGGAGGGCAAGGGAGTGATGCATGTGTTACTTGACACGGGAGGATTAGGGAAACCATGAGGAAGCATGTCTCGTCCCTTCATGCCGTGACACCTCGGAGAAGTGAATTATGAGGGCAGAAGAGCACAGTCCACGCACAGACAGGGTATAGGCTAAGGTCAGGCAGCTTGAATGAGGCCTTTGCTTTCCTCTTCCCCACCAACCACAACCCCCACTCCCCTGCTGGGCCGATTGGCAGGCGTGGTGAGAAGTATTGTACGAGCTGCAAAATCAAAAGCAGGCTTCCTATGATGGAATAGCTGCCTTCGGGTTGTCTTCCCTTGTTCTGCCCAGTATTAGCCTTCCCCGCCCATCGCTGCATTGATAAGGATTGTGATGTGATGCCCAGTCTTTTTCCTGGACTTTGCAAATGAAGTCGTATGGAAGTCGGCCAATGGGTCCAACCATCTGTCTTTGTTGATGGCACAAGGGAGTCTTTAGGAAAAATGAACACTATTCAACAGGCTCAGGTCCTCAAAGGGAGCAGGCAGTGGGACCATGGAAATCTAAGACCAGGCTCAATGAGAACCAGGCAACAAGTGGGAAAGAAATGGGCTGAATTCCATCTCTCCTTTCTTTCTCTTTGTGTTAGGTCTGTTTGGTCTCTGAACTCTCCTGAGGTTGGAGCAAAGCAGGAGCTCCAACCCTTGTCTGCATTCCTCTGTCTCTGAAACGGTGTAGGGGGAGCAGAGGGTGTTGCGGGGAGAAAGGAAAGAATAAAGAAGGCTAGCCTTGGGTACTTTGGGAAACAATCCCAGGATTCCTCTTTCTTTCCTTTGCTATCATATATATCCTCTTGGGGAGGGGAAAAGGCAAACCAATCAGTATCCATTGCTAAATCCAGTGAAGTCATGGAAACACTCCAGGCTGGGGTGGAAAGAGAGGGCAGGACTCACCCAACCACGTGAACCATGCCTCTTAGATAGATCATGGTTGGCTTCCATGATTCTACCTATTGCTAGTGGAGATCCTAGGGGGGAGTTGTTAGCTTTTCCATTGCTATGACAAAACACCTGAGAAAAACAGAGAAAGAGAAAGACATTAGTTTGGCTCGTTGTGTCAAAGTTTTCAGTCCATGGTGGGCTGCCTCTGCGGTTTCCAGGGCATGGAGAAGGAGGTCATGAGAGATGGGTGTGGTAGAGCAAAACTACTCACCTCATTAGGGCTAGGGAACAGAGGATGCCCACGATATTGGGGTTCCCCTTTCATCTTTCTTTCCACCTGGGCACCTCAGTCTATGGGGGGTGTTACTACCTACATTTAGAGCAGATCTGCCACCACATCCCAGTCCTACATGCCAGTTAACTCTGGGAATAACCTCATGAACATATCCAGCAGTGTGCCTTAGCAATCTTCTCAGTATCTCTCAATAGTCAACTTTAAGGTCAGGACTATCCACCACAGAGAGGGAGGGAGGAGGGAAGAGAAAGACGAAGAAGAGAAAGAACTGGAAAAAGCAGACAGCTTGCGGAGAGAACCTGACTGTGGAAATAGATGGAGAAAGGGGTTGAGAAGATGACAGCAATTGAGTAAGGAGGAAGAGGGGCAGGGCATAATGGAGAATTAATGCCAAGGCAGGATGCTGCCCCAATAACATCTTGCTCTCATGTTGATCTTCTTACACTGGTTCCCAGACTTAACATCTGCAGTTGCAGCTGGAAACAGTTTTTAGACACTGAAGGCAGCATTTCAATCAGATGGAAGATCCTCTAAGAGTTCATATATTTCCCCACACTTTTCCTACCTTCTTAGAAATCTGACCAATGGTTTGTTCTAACCTTCAGGCTGCATGGAAAGCGCGAAAAGCATAGTTTTAGAAGAACAGTGTCAAAACCTGCTCAGTTGTGCACACAATAAGACTGAGCAGGGTGGTTATTCCATGGCTTGGCACTATTGATGGGTTCCTCTCCAAATATTTCGATTCCATTAGATTGCAAAGGTGTTCTAGAAATTGCTATGAAACTGTAAAGACAATTCTAGATGTGTTCATTTTCTATAACAAAGCATACCAAGGCTATGTATGGCAGTTTAAACAGCAGAGATTAATTTTTCTTAGTTTCCAAGTCAGGATACCTAAGGTCAAGGTTTAGTATCTGCAGAATCGGATTATTCTGAGGCCTCTGGCTGACCCGTTCTGTGTTCCATATGTTCAGCCTTTGTGTATATGTGTATGTATGTGTGTGTGTGTATAAGTGTGCGCGTGTGTGTATATGCATGTATATGCATGCATATGTGTGCGGTGAATGTGTGTGCATGTGTGTGGTGTGTGCATATATGTGGGGGTGTGTGCACATGTATGTATGTGTGCAGGTGTGTGCATGTGTGTGTCTTTTAAGGACACTAGTCAGGACTTCATGTTGCCTTAGTCCCCTCTTTGGATTCTAAATCTCTAACACAGCTCTGTTCTGAGGGATGGAGGTTAGCACTACAACATATAACCTGGAGTGTGTGTTGGGGTTGAGGTGAGGGGGGCGTCAGGGGAGTACAGCAAAATCAGTCAATAACCTAATAGTCTGTCACAGATCTGACAGTGTGTAGGGAAGAGGTCTGGGCAGGATTCCCAGACTCAGAAGAGTTCAGTCACCTACCAAAGGACACATAGTTTGTCAAGAGAAAAGATGGAATAAACATACAGGTTGGAGGACTCAAATTGCTTTTTTTTTTTCTCCCTCCCTATCATGCAGAAAAAGAATAAGGAGAGAGAAGTAGAAGGGTTGGGACTGTGAGGAGATATCTCAGCTCCTAGATCATCTTTCCCAGACTGACATTGACATGTCATGATTTAGGAAACTACTCTCATAGCTTTCAAGGGTGTCATGTAGAGACACCAGTGCCCCTTTATTAGTCAGTTTCTTTGCTATTGTAATTAATTGTATAAGGCCAGACACTTTATAAAGGAAGGAGGATTACTTTGGTTTGTGGTTCTTGATTCAAAATCCAAGGTTGGGTAAGCTCTGTTCTCGACCTCTGGTGATGGCCTTTTTTGGGGCAGTCTTAATTTGATGCATGGTTGTATGTTATAAAATCCCCAGGATTCAACCATAGCACTCTGTCCTAATGAGTGTTCTGACCCATATCACTTCCCCAAGGTGCTTCCTCTGGACCCCGTAAGTCACATTAAGTTTCTAACTTCTTAAGAATCCACGAAAGAGACAAGTTCAACACATGGTCTTGAACAACATTTAAACTATCCAAACCACAATTCTATATCCACTCACTATATATATATATATATATATATATATATATATATATATATATATATGTATGTATGTATGTATATATACATATATATTAAATTTTCATGTTAGTTATTTTCAGTTTTAATTTCTACACTTCCCATGTACTTTCTCATATCAGTGATTCTACAGAGAAATGAACTGAGGTCTGGGTTTTGTTTTAGTGCAAGGTTATTGAAGTACCAAGTTCTGGGGTCTAAGGGAGGGTGTCCATACTGTAGTTTAAAGTAAATGATAACATTATTATTATCACTTTCACTGAACCTGTTGTAGGCTGGACACAAAGTCTGTGTCTCTTCCAGGTCTTAAGCCAAGCCATCCTTTCCTGTGGGATATTTGTTCTTATTGCCTCACTCAGGCTGGTGTGTTGGGAGATGTTATTCTGTAAATATGTTTCTCATACTGGTTAATGAATAAAGCACTGTTGGCCAATAGGAAAGCAAGATAGGCAGGTCTAGGAGACAAGGAGGAAAGGGGAAGGAGGAAGGAGGAGTCAACATGGAGAGACCGGAGAGATAGAACTCCAGCCGCTCTGGCCGGTAAGATGAGACCACGTGGAAATACTTAGATTAGTAGAAATGGGTTAATAATTAAGACAGAGCTAGCCAATAAAAAATGATAGTAACTGACCAACAGGATTGTATCAAATACAGAGTCCCTGCGTGTTATTTGGGGCTGGTGTGGCTGTGGGACCAGGCTGGCTGGCAGAAAACAACTAGCTATACTGGTGAACTTCCCTATAGTTGAAAGCTTGGTTCATAGTCCAACCCAAGCTTTCTCAGCCACAAGCATGAAGACACTGTAGCTGCATCATTGACTGGGGTGGGTCTGTGCTATACTATACATGGTAGAATGCTAGGAAACATCTCTGTCTGTCCCCTATCCAGTGGATTCTAAGGAGACACCATGCTTCCCCCACAAAAGGGACACTAAATGTTCTCTTAAGAGCCCAAGTCACCTATAATTGAAAACCTGGATTCTGTACCCTTGACTGACAGAGCACTGACCATGGAGATAAAGTAACACACTCTTCTGCAAGTGAGGCTCGTCTAACATAGTCTCCATGAGAACTCTTCTGTCCAGCCAACATATCTAACCTGAATTTTCATTATCATAAAACTCAGAGGCCTGAGGTCCAGAGAGATGGCCCAGTGCTTAAGAGCACTTGGTGCTGTAACCAAGACCAGAGCTTTCTTCCCTGTACCCACCTGGCATTGCCTGTAACTCTGGGTCCAGAGAATCCAATGCTGTCATTTTCTGGTCTCCATGGGCTCTGGTATGCACATGGTGCACATAAAGTTACACAGCATACACACATACATCTCAATTAAAATTAAGTAGATGAACCTTTAACAAAACAAAATGAAAACTAGGATGGATTTAGAATGAAGTTATAAAACTTTGACCAAAATCTTGATCCAACAAGAACAACAACAACAATAACAACAATAATAATGATAATAGTAGTAATGGTAGTAATAGTAATTATACTATTAAAATACTCATGGTGTTGTCACCAGTTAATAGCAGCCAGCACTTATTTGGCATTTTCTTGTTCTAGAGCTCATGTTAGGTACTTAGATTTAACTAACTCCATCTTTCACCAACTCTGAATGTCTTGATCACCTATCTTCAGTGTTTCACTGAGTAGAGGGTCAAAGCACAGCATGATTGACAGCATTCATAGATGGAGCTAACTGGAGAGATGTCTCAGTGGTTAAGAACACTTCCCGGTCTTGCAAAGAACCCAGGTGCAATTCCCAGTAGCAACATGCTCCTCACAAATACCTGTAATTCGAGTGCCAGGTAATCTACCTGTCTTCTGATGTCCATGGGTATCAGGCATGCATGTGGTACATATACATACATGCACACACGCTTAAAAACACAAACAGGCCATAGCTAATTGACTTGCTCTCTGATAGTGATGCAGTACACTGGGCCTCTAGTGGGTGAAAAGTGGACAGGGCTGCTCTTGGACCTGGGGCTTGGGGGTTTGTTAGTTTGGGCTACATACTTCTGATATATAATTGGCTTTTATAGGACAATTACAGCCAACCTTTAGGTATACCTGTTGGATACATACAGTATTCTAAGTCTAGGAAGGTATGGATGGTGAAAAGAACACTCGGGACATGAAAGGGACTTTGAAGTTGACCTAGAGAGGCTAAGTGCTCCCTGGGTGTGGGGGCAGGGGCGGGTGTAGCCACACCACTTGGCCATTGACACATGGGACTTGTCTTCTCTTGGGGCCTCAGGGAAGGAGGAAGCTGGGTAAGGTGTGGGTGAGTCTGGATCTAGTGGAGGTGGCCCCCAGCTTCCCTCTGAAGTTTGACGGAGAGAATAGAAGAAAAGCAGAGGAATTGCAGCTGGTGTTAGCTAACCCTCCTTGAGAAAGGGCCTCAAGCTGACAGTACATGTGGATGTGTAGTGGGATATTCACTGTGTCTGCTTCTGTGGCACTGACCACACCCATTGAGGGGTGGAGCCAGGGGCGGAAGTGACCTGTGGAGTTTAGCCTTGGGAGGAGGCGGAGAAAAGCTTTTTCTGGCGGGACACCGAGAGAGGAGCATCCAGTTTTAACTGCTGTGTTCAACTGTCTGTGTTGTGAGTTGTTTCTCCCTTAATAAACATCTATTCGACCTATTTGTTTATCCTGACCCTTATTGAACCGCAATATCTGGTGTCAGAAGCGGGATCAGGATTTTCACCGCACCTGGGTTTTACCCAGGTGCCACAGCAACCCTTCCCCCACCTTCCTTGAACGGGCAGGATATACCCTGCCCTAGAACTCCTTTTATCTCCATCTTGGCCCTGAGACTACTGCTCATCTTCCGCCCATTCCCTCAGATTGTATTCGCACAGAGCCCTGCGGCATTAGCCCTGCCTTTTGTGTTGTGGCACTAGGCCTGCTCTGTTTGTGTGCTTGCAGGCTCCGGCGGCTGCGGCAGCTGCGGCCAGTGGACTGGCGGAAAATATACACACTGCAGTTGCTTGCGGCTCCTGTTTTCCCTGTGGTCTCAACAATTGTACAAGGCTCGTTTCACTCCTTCGTTTAACAAAATTTTGCTTGCCTTAGTTTGTTAAAAGCTATTCTACAAGGACCGGGATCAGAAGGATCGTTTCCTGCCGGAGGCTATTTGGCGGACACTCTTTGGTGGTACAATTCCGGATAGAACCGGAATTGGAAGGCTCCTCTGCTGCCGGCCGCTTTTTACTGCTACACCTCCGAGTGTAACTACAGCAAGTTGAGATCTACAGCTAAAAGCATCAAAGCTCCAGGACAGCGGAATTACATCTAAGGTAATTGTAACATCTTTTGCAACTTAAGCTGATATAATATCTGAGATCAATTGTTCCATAGCTATGGCAGATAATTTTACAATGCAGTACTTTAGGAATTTTTTTACTTTATATATAGAAGGAATCTTAGCAGAAGAAAATTATGACTGGATCAATATATACACCTTTTTTGTAATAGTAATGGGTTTTATCATTAATATGATATTCTTAAAGAAATGGTTTGAGATTAGCGCAAACAATAAGGAACTTGTACAAACCATAGGAGACTTGGTAACAAAGATTCAAAACATTGAAAATGACAGAATGCAAAACATGGAATGTTTAGGAAAAAAGTTTCAGGATATTGAAGATGGCAACAGAGAGCTGACAGGTAGAATACAGAACATGGAACATAAAAATGATCAAATAGAAAACAAAATTTGTTCCATGTCTGATGTTGCCTCAACAACCAAAACAGAAACAATGCAATGCATTAACACGCTAGCAGAAACAGCTCATTCCTGGTTGGATGAAGCTACTAATAAGGTTAAAAAACTGGAATATCAGATGGCAAGAATAGCAGATAGAATCTCTTCCATGTCTGAAGATAATGGCAAGCTAGCAGATAGAACATTGTTTTTAGAAGGCAGTTTACATGCCATTCAGATAATATCTAAGGATGAGAATATCAAAAACATGGAATCATTTGTAGTTGGAGAAAGTAAGAAACTGACAGATGCAATGAAAGCTCTAGAAAGGGATATGCTTCAAGAAGTTCAGACACTCAAAGAAGCAATAATTAATAGACTTTAGGCTTTAGAAGACCTTCAATCTGATACATCAGAAGAAGAGCTCCAGGTAATAGGGCATGAAAAAAAACTTAAAATTTTCCACACCATTTAGGGTCAGAGGAGCTTTCCCTGTATCTGTTAATGGAAAATCAGCAATGAAAAAACACCCAAAAGGTGTTGTTGCTTATCAATGGGAACCAATATGTATGAAAGATTTAAAAAGTATAAAGGAAGCAGTAGTCTCTTATGGCATGCACTCACCATATGTGAAGCAATTAATAGAATCATGGGCAATGAATAACAAGGTAACCCATAAGGATTGGGAACAATTAATATCAGCTGTCCTTGAAAACTCCTCTCAATTAGAATGGAGGGCTTTATGGAGAGAAGAAGCAAAGGCTCTTGAACTTCAGGGCTTAAAGAAAGGTTATGAAGCTCCCAAAGATAAAATTCTTGGTGAGGGTATTTATGCTGACCCAGAAACCCAAGCTGCCTATGATGAACATATCTTGTCTCTATGCAGTACGGCAGCTCTGAATGCTTGGGATAAGGTTCATGAACTAGGGGAGAGGATAGAATCTTATACCAAAATAAGGCAAGGACCAAGAGAACGTTTTAGTGTGTTTCTAGAAAGGCTGTCTAGAGCAGTACAATTAGAGGTAGCTGACATAGATTCTAGGCGAATACTCATAGAATCGTTAGCCTATGAGAATGCAAATCCTCAATGCAAACAAGTGCTTTGGCCATTAAAAATTCAATCAGCACCTTTGGATGAATGGGTCCGATATACAGCCAACATTGACTATAATAGCAATAACACTGAAGCATGGGTAGGAGAAGCTATATCTAAAGGTTTGAGCAGTAATCAAGAGAACAGAAGTTGTAACTATGGTGACATAAAAGCTTGGATAGGAGAAGCCGTCTCCAAAAGTTTAAAGAGCTATCAACATGTCAGATGTTATAACTGTGGTAAGTTAGGACATCTAAAAAGAAATTGTAGGCAAAGCATCTCTAGAAATAATACTCCCAAGAATGAATCGAACAGAAGGCCTAAGCCTTCTGGGTTATGTAGAAGGTGTGGCAAAGGCAGACACTGGACAAATGAGTGTAGATCAACTAGAGACAAGCAAGGAAACCCTTTACCACCGGGAAACTCCTTGGGGGGGCCTCTCGAAGGCCCCCATGTCAAAGGTGGTCCGAACATTCCCAGTCACAGTGGAGGACAACCTCCCACAGGACAATTGGAAAATCCTTGGCCTATTGTAAAAACTCATACCTCTCTGGCTGACAAACTAGTGACAGAAGTTGAATCAGACATGACAGAAGAAAATAAAAAACGTATATTTTGGCAAACCTCTATAAACAGTCAAAGGCCTAGATTGATAGTTAAAATGAATAACAGACTGTTTGAAGGCCTCCTGGACACAGGGGCGGACGTAACTATCATAACTAATAAATCCTGGCCTCGAAATTGGCCCCTGAAAGAGGTTAATGTTCAATTCTTAGGGATTGGAACCCTGTCTCAGATAAAACAAAGCATGAGATGGATTGAATGTGTAGGACCAGAAGGACAGCGAGGAAGGTTAAGACCATATGTGGCTGATGTATTAATAAATTTATGGGGTCGTGATCTATTACAGCAATGGAATACACAGATTAACATTCCTCCAGTATTAGATAGGAACCATAAACGACCTCATGATTGTGGAAAAAATGCTATAAAGTACTATACAAGACAGACACCATATATCCAGGCTGTACAAAGACAGAATGCAAGTGCTGAACAAACAGATGGACCAAAAGCCTTACCCTTAAAATGGTTAACAGAGGAACCTGTCTGGGTAGGGCAGTGGCCTATGACTTCTGAGAAGTGAGAAGCTTTAGAAAACCTGGTTCAGGAACAGCTAAATGCTGGGCATATCGAGGAATCAACCAGCCCTTGGAATTCTCCTGTATTTGTTATCAAAAAGAAATCTGGTAAATGGAGAATGCTTACAGACCTGAGAGCCATTAATAAAGTTATCCAGCCAATGGGCTCTTTACAGCCTGGAATGCTGTTGCCTTCTTTGATACCTAAAGAATGGCCTATTATAGTTATTGATTTAAAGGATTGCTTCTTCACTATACCTTTACAAGAATAAGATAAAGAGAAATTTGCCTTCACAGTACCTAATTACAATAATTCTCAACCATTGAAGAGATATCAATGGAAGGTTTTGCCACAGGGAATGCTAAATAGCCCCACCCTGTACCAATATTTTGTACATAAACCACTGGAAATAATCCGTAAACAGTTTCCACAATCCATAATCTATCATTACATGGATGATATATTGTTAGCTGACTCTAAAGCAGACATATTAGAAAAAATGTTTGAGAAACTGAAGGAAGTTTTACCTCGCTGGGGATTACAAATTACACCTGAAAAAATACAAAAAGGAGAGTCAATCAACTACTTAGGATATAAAATAGGTCTACAGAAAATTAGACCACAAAAAGTACAGATCAGGAGAGATCGCTACCAGACTCTTAATGATCTTCAAAAATTACTAGGAGAGATTTCTCAACTGCAAACTATTATTGGAGTTGAAGGGCATGATTTGAAAAACTTGAAAATGGCCCTAAAAGGGGACAAGGATTTGAATAGTCCCCGAATACTATCAGCTGAAGCGGAAAAGGAATTAGAATGGGTAGAAAAGAGGATATTAGAAGCACATGTGGACCGTGTGGATCCAAATCTAGACTGTATTCTGGTTATATTACCATCTAGAGAATATCCTTCAGGGATTTTGATGCAGAGAGAAGACATCATATTAGAATGGATATTCTTACCACATAAACAGAATAAAAAACTAAAAACATATATAGAAAAGATCTCTGACTTGATTTTAAAAGGTAAATTAAGACTTCATCAATTAACAGGAAGAGATCCAGCAGAAATTATTGTACCTTTAACTAATGAGGAAATTTCCTCCTTATGGAAAGATAATGAATATTGGCAGAGAGCATGCAGTAATTTTTTGGGAATAATTAGCAACAATTATCCCAAAACTGAAAGAATCAAATTCATAAAGAAGACGATTTGGATCCTTCCACGCATTGTAAGACAAACACCTATCTCTGGAGTTCCTACATTCTACACTGATGCAAACAAATCTGGTAAAGCAGGATATAAATCAGGAGAAATAAGCAAAGTAGTTCAAAGCCCTTACAATTCTGTACATAAGGCAGAATTGTATGCCATTCTCATGGTACTTATGGATTTTACAGAACCCCTCAATATAGTTACTGACTCTCAATATGCAGAGAGAGTAGTCTTACACATCGAGACTGCAGAATTTATTCCTGATGGTACAGACTTAACTTCATTGTTTATACAGTTACAAGATACTATCAGAAAGAGGATTCATCATATATATATAACACACATCAGATCCCATACGGGTCTGCCAGGTCCTCTAGCACAAGGCAATGATGAAATTGATCGGTTATTGATAGGAAGTGTGCTAGAAGCCTCAGAGTTTCATAAGAAACACCATGTGAACAGCAAAGGATTGAAAAAGGATTTTTCTATCACTTGGCAACAAGCCAAGGAAATAGTAAGGAAATGTCCTACTTGCTCATTCTATAACCAAACTCCTTTACCACCAGGCAGTAACCCTAAAGGTATAAATAGAAATGAAATATGGCAAATGGATGTGTTTCATTTTGCAGAATTTGGAAAATTAAAACACGTACATCACACTATAGATACATTTTCAGGGGTTCAATGGGCTATTGCTCTGAGTTCTGAAAAGGCTGATTCTGTTATCACACACCTTTTAGAGGTAATGGCCATTATGGGCATACCTGCACAAATAAAAACTGACAACGCTCTGGCATATATTTCCAGCAAATTGAAACAGTTTTTTGAGTATTATAACATAAAACACATAACTGGTATACCACACAATCCTACAGGACAAGCAGTAGTTGAGAGATCTAATCATACTTTAAAGGAAATGCTCCATAAACAGGCAGGAGGAACCAAGACACCCAAACACAGATTACATAATGCTTTATGAACATTAAAGTTTCTTAATGCTGATGAAAAAGGAAAAACAGCTGCAGAAAGACACTGGACAATAGAAAAAACTTCTGAACTACATCAGCCGGTGTACTTCAAGGATGTATTGACCTCAGAATGGAAACCAGGATATGTGTTACGTTGGGGTACGGGTTTTGCATCTGTATCTACTGGAAAAGAAAAGCTATGGATACCATCTAAGTTAATCAAGATCCGGGTTGAACAAGAGTAACATCTTAATGAAGAGAAATGACAAGTCATCCAATAAATAAGGTCCCATGAGATGTGTGGAGACTTCTCAAAGGTAGGGGAAGTGTTCTGTTCTTGTCCTTACAGGAAAACAGAGAACACCTTTCTTCAAACAACCAAAGGACACTAAACATGTAGGTACCTACAGAAGAGAAGACAGCTCTCCAGAAAGAATCACTTAATGAAGAGGAATCTGATTTATGGTAAAAATATTTAAGTCTAGTAAACTGTTTCTATACTGAAATCTAGTTTTCTTTACTATCTAATATTTCTGTAGTCCCGATTCATGTAAACCAATGCTGGCTTTGGAGTTGGATTTGGCTTTCCTTCTCTAAATTCAAGCATGTTGTTAAGATTAAATTCACAGTTTCTGCCTTATATCAAGAAGCCAATTGGTGTAAGGCAGAAGAAAACAAAATCTAAGGACTCATTCACTTATTCGCAATTTTCTGTCTGAAATCCTAATTTTTTCATTTACATTTTAATGCTTACTGTTGCCTTTCCCTAATGCATACCGTAAAATTAAAAATTTTACCTTGATATTGATATTTAAATTTTCCACAAGGACTATAACAGTTCTCAACAGCAATCTTTGAACACTCTGGAAAGGAGATGGGGCCCCAATTGGACATTTCCACTTGACTCAACCTGATGCATCTGCACTACAAACTGCACCCTAAACCGGTTTGAGACTGCTTTTCTCGAGACAACTCATGACTAGCTAGCTGTATTGGTGCACCTTCTTATTACAACCTGGCCAGAGTTTCAAGTAGAATTCCAGTCAAGCATTTTCTGCCATACAATGACTACCTACATATGTTACAGCCAGTTCTGTTTAGAAATTTGGTTGCTAAAAATTTTTTTCCAACAGGATCCCATGGAGAAATCATCGTCTCATTTCAGCAGGAAGTAATCTTAAGATAACAACGCCCCCTTTCCCCACTCTTGGAATTTAGGAATAATATTCATCTTCATAGGGTTGGTTTTAGTTATTTGGGGTTGGGTTTGGAAGGTGATACTTAGACTTGGTTATCTCTTTTAGACAGGAATAGGGTATGGTTGGGAAAGGTATGATTCAGAATGGATATAGGTAGATTAGCCTATTTTCTTGTGAATTATTCAGTAAGAATGAGACATTGGTATTACATACATTGTTATATATTATTATTTGTGGTAACCTATGTAAAATTAAGTTTATTCCCTTCCTGGAAGAATTGTATCTTATATTTGTTGTATTGTGTGAAATCTTTCCATTTATGATGTTTTATGTACATTATACTTGCCATATTCTATGTATGTATACTATTGCTTGTGTTCAATACGTTTTGTATTTGTTACAATTTGGGATATTTGTCTTGCTGCCCTTTAGAGCTCTACCTCTTGTTTAGACATTTTTACTCTACCTCTACTTTAGGAATTTACATGTGAGATATACATATATATACATGTACATTGTTTAGGTATTTATCCTTGCTTTACTCAAGGAAGTTTTATTCAGGCTTGTTAGCCAAGTTCCTGAGTATTACAGATTATCCTCACCCATGTTTCCTTTGCCTATGAGATTAGTCAGACATAGATTCTTAATCTTCAATCACTTCATAGACCTGCAGAACATGGCATTTAAATGTTTTATATATTAGTACTCTGTTGACATGAGACACTGTTGCTCCTGACTGCACCGTGCACTTTCCCGAAAGTATGTTGGACACTGTTGTTGCTCCTTCTGGAGTTCACCCTCACTTTGGCTAATGGCCTCTTGGGCAAGGAACTGCCTCAACCTTGACCACTGATTTGGACATGCGGTCTTAGGTGCTTGCAGGAGACAAACATAGAAGACTGCTGAACCTTGCCAAGTCAGGGTAAGACTGCCTTTCTACCTCCCTGCTTTTGTTGTGGTCTGTCAAATACTCCTGGCCTTAGTCATATCTGGCTGTACCAACATTGCTGTGAGACCTTGGGTGACTGTCCAGGTAGCTTGCTGTTTCTGTCCTCACTGCACCTTTTGGAAGTTGCCCATCTGCACTTCCCGTCTACCCTAGTATTGTAATTTTCCTTCTCAGGTCTTGATGAGGTTGTAGATTAAACTATCTTAGTATTATTCTCTCTTCCTAGTTAGATATTAAGTACTAGACTTAAGCTTTTCAGCTTAGGACAACTCTATTGTAACTTCCTCATGCCTTCACCCTAGGACTAGGTATGTTTGTGGTTTTGGTCTCGATTTTCCTTTTCTTAGAGCACACTTGTTATTCACTGTTTTGTATATAGTTTTGTATCAAGCTTAAATCTTTTCTTTAGACTAAAAGGGGAATTGTAGTGGGATATTCACTTTGTCTGCTTCTGTGGCACTGACCACACCCATTGAGGGGTGGAGCCAGGGGCGGAAGTGACCTGTGGAGTTTAGCCTCGGGAGGAGGCGGAGAAAAGCTTTTTCTGGCGGGACACGGAGAGAGGAGCATCTAGTTTTAACTGCTGTGTTCATCTGTCTGTGTTGTGAGTTGTTTCTCCCTTAATAAACATCTATTCGACCTATTTGTTTATCCTGACCCTTATTGAACCGCAATATGGATGGGCCTCCAGGATGTTTTGAGAGCCCAGCTGAGGTGGAGGAAACATGGATTCATTTGGAGAGCAGCCCAGTGATAGAATTCTCTTCAGAGCTCATGCTGCTGGTGGGGGCTTCATGGGGGGTGGGGAGCATGCTCCTTGAACTCAAGCTCACCCTCTTGACAATCGTAGATGACTCTCTGTGCCCTGTTCTGATACCCAAAGGGCCCCAGGAGTCTCACCCCTATATCCCCAGCACTTTCAAGGATGAGGCAGGATGATCTCTGGGAGTTCAAGGCCAGTTTGGGCTCTAGTGAGCTTCTGAGCAGCCTAGGCTACAGCGAGACGCTATCTCAGAAACAAAATCATACAAAACAAAAGAGATAGGTCTAGACAGAGGGCTCAGTGGTTAAGTGACCCTGCTGCTCTTCTAGAGGACCTGGGTTCAATTCCCAGCACCCACATGGCAGCTCACAACTGTCTGTAACTCCAGTTCCAGAGGATCTGACACCCTCACACAGACATACATGCAAGCAAAACACCAATGCACATAAAATAAAAATAAATCTGTAAAGAAACAAAAATAAAAAAATGATTCTGAGGCCCAAATCCAAATGAGGGAACAACATGGCCATTCTCTCTCTCTCTCTCTCTCTCTCTCTCTCTCTCTCTCTCTCTCTCTCTCTCTCTCTCTCTCTCTCTCTCTCTCGCCCTCTTCTCTTCCCCAAGCCCAGCTACATTCCTTCAAGCTTCCTTTCACATTTGTAAAGAAATGAAAAGTGGGTTTCTCTACCCAGGTCAGGGACAATACAGCCCAGCTACCCTGGGCCGGCAGCTCCCCCCTCCCCCAAGATTCCATCCATGTTTATTCTTTGTCAACGCTGGGGTCAGAGTGGACACAGCCCTGCCTTCTATAGAAGGAATTAGCTGCAACTATTTACTCCTAAATCTCCTCAGTAGGTGACCTTTGACAGGCAGGTAACACAAACTCCCTCAGACAATTACGTGCACCTTTAAGTCTTTATAATGATGTCTCAACTGACCAATCAGAAAACAAAATACCTCTTGGGAAATAGAGGAAAGGGAATGTCTTCTCCTTGATTTTCTCCCTGGGTCCAAAGTATTTACATTCAGATTTGCATACTATTTGCATATAATTTGTGACTGCCTACAAAGCCTGTCTGTTGTTGAGATAATGTGGAGAGCAGCTAATGTTGATTCATGGTATGTCCCCCACCTCCACCCCATCTTCCCTGACCATGTGTGCTCAGTTGTGGCAAGATCCTTGGGGACAGGTTGAACATTTGGGAGTTAGGCCTAGATCGCATGCCTTCTGTAGGTAGCCACAACGTATGACATTATACTCTTTATTGTTGCTAAACATTTTGGTCAGGAAAAGACTCTTGGATGGATTGGAAGCAATAAACAGAGGAGAGAACTTGGCTGAACGGGAAAGAGAATGGTGAGCTGGGTAAGCCAGGCAAAAGTTAAGTTTGGGAAAAGGTATTAGTGTGTATTAAGGGTGCCAGCAGTGTGGCAGGCGATGGTTCTATATTTAACACATTCAGGGGCCAAATGAGCCCTGTAATTCTGTGTGAAATGAGGACAGTAGCTAGCGCCAAGCTATAGGCGTGCACACAGACTTGCACAGTGTAATTAGCTTCCCCTGAGCCACACAGACAAAAAATAGACACGCAGGATTTGAGCTTGGTCTTCAGACCCTAGACCTGTCTGCAGCGAGTCTGTACCTCGTGCATAGAGTAAAGGCTCCAGCTGGACACCAGGGAAAGGGCCAGCTCCCTACTCCAGGCCACGGTGGGGAGAAGTCTGGGTGTCTAAGGGTTCAGTGGGAGCAAATAGGGTGTTGAGCCGTGGCTGGGCCCTCACTGTCCAGTCTTTCTCTTGGCACTAACTAGGGTTAGTGCTGATGGAGAACTCCCTACATGGCCACAACTAGCCTAAACCGGTGCTGGTGACCTGGTGGCTGAGCTTAAGGCTGCTGGCATAGAGGAGCATGCCTGTTTAGTTCCTGCTGGAGAACGTGGGGTTGACAGCACACACAATGGCAAGGATGAGTCACTCGAGCTCATCCCCAAGAATCCATCAGAGCAGCCACTGAATGATGTCTGGAGAATACGGCTTCCAGAGGAACCCTGGGCGATGCTGTGGAGATAGAGTGAACCGGAAATTCCAAGAAAAAATTGTCCTCAGAGGGCCGCCAGCCGCTTGGTTTCTGTTCAGTCAGAATCTGCCTGGTCTGAGTCTGGACTGTCTGTCTCTCAGCTTTTATTTACCTTAGGGCATATTTTATTTGGTGGACCAGAGAGGGCATCAGGCTTCCCAGAATGAGGGAGCAGCTGGGAAGTGAAGGGGGCTTTGGCTGAGAACAAGCCTCGCAGGAGTGAAGGGCACAGAAGTAATTAATGAAAGATGGCGAGGGCGCTCGTTCCTATTGGCTGACACAGTGTGAGAAACTTTCCAGTGCCGAGGCAGTGTTGTCGAGGAGAGAGTGTTGTCATCTGAATTCATTTGCATGACAATGAGGCAAACTCTTATTATGCATAGGGATGCTAATGGGCACCAGCTACCGTGCAGTTCCATGGGAAAGCTGCTTCCCTGGAGGAGGCAGCCTCTTCCTCCTCCCCCGTCCCGCCTCTCCTCCTCCCTTCCCCTTTCCAAATTCACCCACCCCTCCACCCACCCACCCCCTGCATGGCGGAACCACTAGATGCTTGCAACCTGCAACCTGTGGAATACTCCCCTGCCCGCAGGACTACTTTTCAAAATCTCCCCACACCCACAGTTCTCCCGCCCGCCTCGCACAAAATGACCAGAAGGAGGTGACCAAGAATGAAGAGCAAACGAAGTCAAAACAGTGGGTCCTGATAGCGCTAGACCTTCCTCGCTGTAATTGCTGACACTGGTGGGAACGCGAGAGGGAAAGCAGGCCGAAAAGAAGACAGCCTGCACAGTGTGGGGCTGGCTGTGGAGGGCCGGGGTTTGAAAGGGCGTAGGAGAAGGAGACACGGGCTTTTTATTTCTTCCAGGACCTTGCAATCTGTCAGGCAGCCGGGCTGTTCTGTAGCTTTCCCAGCAATCCTGCCTTGAAAAGAGACTTGAGTTTGGCAGGGTGCAGAGCTCTGTCTAGCTCCCACCAGCGCCTTTGGGGAAGCTGTAGAATCCAGGGCAGGGCTGGAAGCCAGGTTATTTGGATTCAAATCCCATCACCACTGCTGTTTACCAACCACCTGACTTCCGGTCTGTGATCATTTTGCTCTGTTTTGCTCTGGCTTCCTTACAGGTGAAACAGAAAACAAATGTGTTTCCTTTGCTGGGCTGTTGCTTGGTACACGTGGCATATTGTAAGCATCCAGTGGGGGCTTGGTATCACCATCTCCCTTCCTTCTCTAGCCGCTAGCATCTTCATATTGCTTAGGCCATCGGTTCCCAACCTGTGCATCATGACGGCATTGGAGGTTGAATATCAGATATCCTACGCGTCAGATATTTACACTGCTATTCATAAAAGTAGCACAGTCACAGAAGTGACAGCAAAAATAATTTTATGGCAGGGGTCACCACAACATGAGGAACTGTACTTAAGTGTCACAGCATTAGGAAGGTTGAGAATCACTTTCTTAGGTGGACATTTCAATTCAGGTGACAGATGCCGCTGAGCAGCTCCCTACTCTCCAGCCTTTGTCTCCCCTCCTCTTCTGCCTTGCAAGTGCTGCAAGATGCAAGATCTCATCCCATGGGACTGGGTTCTCAAGTCCGTAGGACCCCGAGGAAGGGACTGCCCTTGTTATGTCACGGATTGCTGTAAAACCCACAGGGCTTATTCCATATTTGTCTCAGGGTATGGGACATTCATTCTTTCTCCCCCAGAAGAAGATTCCACTGGCAGAGTGGAATTAAAGGAACCTTTGAGTTTTCTCCCTCTGCTTTGCTGCGATTCTGGAAGACCTCATAAGCAAAGCAAGCTTGTGTCCTACCAGGCTGGAAGGAAGGGTTCCGTTTTTTTCCCTGCCATTTAACCCCCCCCCCCCCCGACACATTAGAAACAAAGCCAAATAAAATAAAAGTTCTTAGCTAGGCATAGTAGCTCAAGCCAATAATCTTAGCCCTAGGAGTCTATCTAGGCACAAGACTCAGGACCAGTTCTAAGCCAGCTGGTGCTACATGGTAACCTCAGGGGTGCTGTAGCCTATGGAGTGAGAACCTGTCTCAAAGGGGGAAAGGGAAACAAAACACGGACAACAAAAACAAAGCAACATACACAAAAACAAATACAACCCCCTTGCTTAATGTGGAGAGTTATAAATACTGCCTTACCCGTACTGTCATTTGGCATTTCAGAATAGAAATTTTCCAAGACCTTCATTAGAAAGGCTTGGGAAGAATGCAGCCCCACAGTACTATGGCAGACTATCAACACGGGACACTTTAACATGCTCCCTGAGGCAATATGGAAACCCTTCCTTGCCCTCATGTTTTGAATGGCTCTTCATTTTATTTATTTATTTGTTTATCTGGGGTTTTTTTTTTTTTGTTTTTTGTTTTTGTTTGTTTTTTGAGACAGGGTTTCTCTGTATTGCTTTGGACCCTGTCCTGGAACTAGGTCTTGTAGACCAGGCTGTACTCGAACTTACAGAGATCTGCCTGCCTCTGCCTTCCATATGGGATTAAAGGCGTGCACTGCCCAGCTATTTATTTATTGATTTATTGATTGATTGATTGATTGATTGATTGATTGATTGATTGATTGATTGCAGGTATTCACTGGTAGGCTGGCATCAATATCTGGGTGGATAGATTTCCAGGAGAGGATCATTTGTTCTCTAATTGTCTTACTTTTGGGTCTGGCCTGCAATTTGCTATGTGAAGAAGATGGCCTTGAACTTTCAGGTCCTTCTGCCTCCTCCTTTCCTGTGGTGGGATTGCAGCAGGGTAGCATCGCACCCAGTACACCTAAAGGATGCTTTAACCAAACAAAGCATACCATTGAAAGTCCTCAAACAAATGCTGATGAAATGTATTTGCCAGGAACCAAAATACCAAGTCATCTGAGGAGTTGGTAGCCAGGGGATCAGAAGTCGGGCTGGAGAGATAGATGACTCAGTGCCAAGTTTGCATCTGGGACACCAATGTCAAAAGCTGGATGTGAAGGCCACCCTCTAATCCCGTGCTGGGGAGGCAAAGTGAGAGCATCCTTGGGGCTTGCTAGGCAGCTAGTCTTGATGAATCATTAATCCCCTGACCAATGAGAGACAATATCAAAAACCAAGATGGCTCGCTCCTCAGGGGTGACACACAAGGTTGACCTCTGGCCTCTGTGTGCATGCATGCATGGACATAGCCACAAACTTTGTGAGTCTTTTTTTTTTTATAGAAGGTGCCGCATGAGCTTCGGCAGGTGAAACGTGAAGCCACAGGAATTTTAGTTTTTCGGGTCAGTCCCACCATGGCGGAGGTGAGCAAGAGCGTGCAACTGGGTTACAGCTTTGGCAGGAGTCAGGGTATGTGCCTTCTGTAAGAAACCAGCTTCGAATATTGACTCTAACTTCTATGGCACATTATTAACAATAAACGTAATTTCTGCTTTCAAAATGCATGGCTTCCTAAGCCTTCATCCTCCACTTTGTTGTGTGAAACATGGGATGCTTTTTTTTTTTTTTTTTTTTTTGACTGTTCTCTGGGAGCCCTGTTATACATTAGCCAGGCTTTGATACAGCCTCAGTCAACATCGAGCTAACAGTATAAATAATAACTTTGATTCCAATTTGCAGACAGAGGCCTAATTGCCTCCAGACGTACAGCTGTTTGCTCTTTTTAGTCCCCCCCAGCCCCTGCCCCTCACCTCCTTCTGCTCCCTTTGCTGCAATGTGACCCATTTGTCTCTGTGCAGCTGGCCTATGAGTGGGAGGGAAGGTGGTTCCCACAGCAGCCACGGTGAGGAAAGATCCGGAGAGTGAGGCAACAGAGGTGGCAAAATCCAGATGCACCCCAGGCCCCGTTTCGGTAAAGGCTGTGTTAGATCTGCTCATGGAACAGGATTAGTGATAGCAGGCAGAAGGTTAGAATCTGCAGATCCCCCACAGGAGTTTAAGGGCTGCCGACACCCCACTGCTGCCTGTCAGTCTGAGGTGATTTCCCCCTGAAATCTGTGGGCAGTTTCCAAACCAAGGAAAGGCCTTTGCAGCCTTTTCATGGCTCCTAGTTTTTAGAGGGTTGACTATTCTGTCTTGCTAGATCTGCTGGCTCATGCCTGTGATCTCAACACTAGGCAGGAAGGGACAGAGGGAGGGAGGGGGAGGGAAGAGGAGAGGAAGGGAGAGGAAAAAAAGAAGCTAAGGGGGAAAGGAAGGGGGGGAGGAGAGTGGAAGGAAGGGAGAAAGAAAGGAAAGGAAGGAAGAGAGGGAGGGAGGGAAGGAGAAAGGAAGGAAATATTTCTTAATCAGAGAGAATTCAGCATGGTCTACCTTATTTACCTTTTTACTTTCTGTTTTTCTACATCCATAGATTTTGGATATGGTCCATATTCCACATGTTGGGCTAGAGTTGGCTCAGAGGGTTAAGCATGATTACCACTTTGCCAGGGGAGCAGTTTGGTTCTCAGCCCCTACATGGTAACTCACAGAGATTTGGAATTCTAGCTCCAGGAGGAGACCTGACCACCTTTCCACCTTTTCTGGCTGCCAGGGTACCTGCAAACACACACACACACACACACACACACACACACACACACACACACACACACACACACATGCACACACACATACACACACACACACACACACACACACATTAGTGGCGTGCCCACACCCGCCACTAATAAACAACATAAATGAACCCCTGACCTAGGTACAGAGAAGATGATGTGTCGTTACAAAGTCATGCCAGGATTGATCAGAAGGACAAGAGTCCCTGTCCCTCTTGAGGTATTACTTTTCCTTTCTGAACTTTTTGAAGAGATGGGAACCTGGACAATTAGTACCGCTTTATCCATGTTCTTATTTGCCCCTGTGACACTTTAAAGGTGACCAAGAAAAGTGATGCTACTCTTTGCTATAGAAGCAAAGGTGACTGCAACATTACCACCAAAGGCTCCAGTGTGGGGGTGGAGGTGGAGGGTGGGGGTTGGGGGGGAGTATGAAAACAGAGACTGGGATGCAATGTAGTCATGATCAGTAGAAGTGGCACCCAAGAGCTCTGGGGGCAGAGAGGTGAGCCAGCTTAGGAGAGAGGCTCCCTGAAGGCCATGACTCACAGGAGCTGGTGGAGTGGGTGGGAGGAGAGCCCAGGGGATCAACAGAGAGCACTGACTTACTCACATGCAGCCACAGAGAACCAGCAAGGAGGGACCGGTTTCCTGGTATTGTTTTAATCACCTGTGGAGGCTGGGGTTTGATGTTGAGAACCATGCTGCATGCTGCTTCTGCCTTATTCACTGAAACACGGTTTTTCAACCAAACATAGATATCTGATGAGCTTCTTAGCTAGCTTGCTCCAGCTTGCATTCCTTGTCTCCACATTCAGAAGCTGCAATTACAGGTGCGTTGCTGTACCCACTCTGCAATAATGTGGTCTTAGTTAGTTTTGAGATCTGACACTCTTTTGGCAAGTTCTTTAACCACTGAGCCATCTGGCCAACCCCAAGATTGTGTTTTGTTACGTAAATGTTGGCCAGGGTGGAGAGAAGCCTTTGAAATATTTTAACAGGGGATCAGTGTGATCAGAATTGCTTTAGAATGATTGCTCTTTTAGCAACATTCCAGATACAGTGAAGGAGTGTGAGCTCGGAACTGGGATGTTCCTGCCATAATCCCGGAGGAGGACTTTCTGACTAGAAAGGACAAGGGGTTCACATTAAAGGATGTACAGAGCTGGGTGGTGGTGGTGCATGCCTCTAATCCCAGCACTCGGGAGGCAGAGGCAGGTGGATCTCTGTGAGTTCAAGACCAGTCTAGTCTACAAGAGCTAGTTCCAGGACCACCTCCAAAGGAAAAAAACAAAAAGGAAGAAAGGAAGGAGGAAAGAAAAAAATAAATGTACAGCGGTGGAAAACCTAGGAAGTCACAGTGACTGAGTGAGCAAGAGAGGGATGGGAAGAGAGTTGAGGCTATTTGTGATTCTTCTAATTGGAGAAGTGGCGGAACCCTCCACCACAGTAAGAGTTAAAGACTTCAGAAGGAGGTGATATTGGTCAACGAAGCTGTCTAGCTAATGCTATCTATTTGCAGGACTGCACAGCCACCTTCTCCTAAGCAGGCTAGCATTTGTGCTGTTTATTATTATTAAACCGTGTAGGTTTATTTTAAATCAGGATGAAATGAACATGGCACATCTTCAGGAAACACACAATCTAAGAAATGGAGGAGAGGGGTACAAAGATTGAAACTTAAAAGAAGAGCTCTTAAAGCTGTAAAATAAGATCTAGAGAGAATAGTAGACATTTCCCTAAAGGAGGCTGTGGTTAGAATCTAGACCGAGCTGGAATATGCAGACTCTGGGGACAAGCATCCCAGGAGGAGGGAAAGACATTAACAAAAACAGATGCAAGAGTTTGGGGAATGAATGGGAAGAAGGGAGGGGAGCGGGGAGGGGCAGAGAAAGAGGGAGTCAGCGAGGGAATTGGAGGATTTGGAGAGCTGAGGAAAAGAATGAGTGAATGGGTCTTGAGATGCCAGTGGAGCCTGAGGTGGAATAACCAGTAAGGAACCAATCAGTAGTGAAAGCTGAGGTAGGATTGTGCAAGGACTCTCTGTTAGTGGTCTATATACATTAGACCCCCATCGTCTCGGTTCACAGAGTCTCATTCTGCATAATCACTAGTCTGGCCCCTCCATTCCTTGGGATGATGGGTGTGTTTGCCCTTGGCGTTGCTCTCATGATGTTTGGTTGGGATGCTCATTCTCTGAGTCCATGGCCAAGGATGCCAAGGCCAAGTCTGAGAAGCTATTATTATGTGCTGGTATTTCTTCAGCTTTGTCCCCAAGAAAGATTTGCAGACTGTGCAGACTGCCATCCACTCTGGTGCCCTCAGCCACCAACAAGCATATCGGCTTGTCTGTTTCACTCTCTGCCCCCAGGTGGGTGCATGCTGGCGTGCAACTTTGGAGAGGCTGAAAACACTAGAAGGAAAAGTGCAGGCTCCAATAGTACAGCTTAGTTCCACAACTGGTCCAATAAAGAGCTTTTGAGTGAAAAAGCTGGTGGTTACCATGCTTTGTAACTTGGGTTTTCATGTGCTAGACTCCCAGATGTTTCCCTTTGTCTAGCCAGCTCCATCTTTCTATTTAGACTTCCTTCTCTCTCCACAGCCTCCGAGAGAGCCTAGTCCCAAGAGTCAGGAAGCTTACTAAGTTTCCTTAATGCAAAGGAGTTTGGACATGAACTTGAATGGCTATTGAGCTGATTTTCCAGCTGACAGGAGATGGTTAATGGTATGCAGTCTATGGGGGTCTTAAAAAAAATCTGTCTAGCCACATTAATAGCAGCTTGAAATTTATGGCGTGAGACTATTGAGGGTGATAAGGAACTCAGGACCCCGGTGACTCAGGATAATAGCCTCTCTGGTGGAAATGAAAGCCCATGAAGGAGGGCTTTGCAGATCCCAGATCCCTGTAAAGAAAGACAGCAAAGCCAAGCAAGGTAAAATTCAGCACATCCCATGGTGTATGCCTGTCTCTCTAAAATATCTACCTGTTTTGACGCATTTATGTCACATTAGGTGCAGGCTTAAAGCTGGGGGTTATTGCATGGTCTGTCTATATGCCATAAGGATGGCAACCTTCTCTTTCGTGTTTTAGTTTGTGTGTCTTCTGTCTATAGTAGACACCCACCATCATGGCCTACAGAATCTACCTTTAAATACTCACTAGTTCTCACTAGATAGAAGACACATATATTAAAATTCTTAAAACATATAAGACCAGAGAGTATTCTACGTCTGGAGACTGAGACAGGCTCAGGTAGCAGAGCCGAACACCAATGTAAGAGTCTCTGTAGCAGAGGAAAACTTGTATGGCCAAGGATGGTACTGAACTCCCAACCTCCCTGCCTCTGCCTTCCAGATGCTTGCATTATATACACCAGCACATGCTGCTTCTGAGGTAGTTTTTATTTTTTTTATTCTAATAATAAAAGGTAAGAAAATTGACTCATTGTGAGTAAATGAATAGATAGGTTCCCCCTTTGTGTGTGTGTGACTCCTGAGTCATACCGTACTAGTGTCCCTCATGGAGGGGAAAGACTCAATCACCTTGGAAAGACTCAGTTTCCTTAGAAAGAGTTATTCTCTCAAGTACAGGTTAAGGACATTTAAGAATTATTCTTTTGGTATTTTGTTTTCGATGTACCTCAGACCAGCCTTGAACTTCTCAATTCAGGCAAGTTCTGTCTCTGTACGCAATCTTGCCCAGACCTCATCATGTAGCTCAGGCTAGCCCAGAATTCCCGGCAATCTTCGTGATTCAGGAAGTATTGGGATTAGAGGCATGAGCCACCACACCCAGGTAGAAAATTTTAAACTCAGCCTCCCGCAACAAGGCAAGCATGCTTACTGCCTCAGCCGCTTCCCAGCTTGGCCTTAGGGTCTGCTCTGGAGTGTGTTAACATATGCAGTGGCGCTGCGCTGGAGAGACTGAGCTTTTCTTTCCCAGCGGCATCAGTTGCAAGTAGATTCTTGGTTAGGGGTGGGACTTCCTGCTCACTTGGCCTCCTCAGTGCTGGGATTTTTTCTACTTAAACTTAAACCTATGCAGGTCCTGTGTGTGTCTGTGCGTTCTTATGGATATCGGCCCTTTAGGAAATTGACTTTGTAAACATTTATTCATTCATCATTCATGTTAGGTGTATTGTTTTTGTCTGCAAGTGTTTGTTCACTACATGCATGCCTGGTTACAGACAGTTGTGAACCACCATGTGCCTGCTGGGAATTGAACCCAGGTCCTTTGGGAGAGCAGGAATCTCTCTCTCTCTCTCTCTCTCTCTCTCTCTCTCTCTCTCTCTCTCTCTCTCTCTCTCTTTCTCTCCCTCCCTCCCTCCCTCTCTCTCTCTCTCTCTCTCTCTCTCTCTCTCTCTCTCTCTCTCTCTCTCTCTCTCTCTCTCTCTCTCTCTCTCTGTGTGTGTGTAATCCCAACTACCGTTTCCCTACCTCCTCTCTACCACCCTCACCACCCTCATCCCATCCACCCTTCCTACATTTCTGTTCGGAAAAAGGCAGGCCTCCAATGGATATCAACAAAACATGGAATATCCAGTGTCAGTAAGACTAAGTATTAAGGCTGGACAAGGCAACCCAGTGTGAGGAATACGGTCTCAAAAGCCAGCAAAACGTAGAGACAGACCCTGCTCCCAGGAGAAGATCAAGGGCAAGATTAGTGGAAAAAGACAGTGTTGCAGCAAGAACTTGATATGGGTGCAAACCCCAGGGCAGTGAGAGGAATCTGTGGGCTGGGGAATGGTGAAAGGCAAGGTGGGAGAGGGGGTGTGGGCGGGGCTGTACTTTGTTATGCAAATAGTGGAGTACTAGTAAAGCTTTGCGGTGGGGGTGGGGAGACAGTTGGGGCTGCTCTTCTGAATCTACTTTCCCGGCACCCTGGGAGGCAATTGGGCAGTAGGGCGTGACGTGACTGGGAAGCTGTTAGAACAGCCTGGTAGGGAAATGAGCGCAGCAGGGGAAGGCCCTTGCTTGGCCCCCTTCGGGACTTCAGGCATTCCGCCTTGGGCTTTTCAAGCGACCTAGGCAGTTGCTGGGAAAATGGGGTGAAGAGACCACCTTCATCCCCCAGCCTCTGTGATTCCCCTTGGCCCTTCTTACGGCTTGGGGAACCCTGCTTCAAGTCTAACAGAGCTGGCTCCTTGCGTGAATGCGGTCAGTGCTCCTGCCTTTCCGTTATGGGTCTGTGTCCTGGGATCTGCAGCCTGGATCTGACTCCCAAGACCCATCAGGAGGTCCATGGGTCACAAGGTCTGGCCCCTACTTGTAGCAGCGATTACATGTGTTCACCAATGGAAAAATAACAATAAAAAGACAAGATGTCACCCTTTTGGTATCTGCATCAGGGGAGGTTTCCAAAATGGGATTTGTCATTTATCCTGCTGGTACCCAGGCACATCGTCAAGGTTTTCTGATGACTTCTGGGACTCGGGAAACAGTTTCCAAAGGCCAGGAAATACAAAAGCAACTCATATACAACTGCCCATTGTCCGTAAAGGAAGTCTCCTATATGCCTTTCCCATTCCTACCTTCCACTCCTCCCTCCTCTCTTCCTTCATCCTGAAGGCTTACCCTGTTCCAGGGATTCCAGGAGGTCAAACACCCTGTTGACCATACTCAGATTGATGCCATAGGAGAGGTCTCAAACCTGGGACAAATGGCTGTGGTGCCAAATGTATCAAAGTCAACCTGCCACCAAGTTCTCCCAGCATCCCTCAGTCCTTACCTCTTATAGGGTATGGCTGGCATACTCTGCCCCTACCCCTAAACTTCTCCAGCCCAGGGGTTGGGCTGCCTTTCCCCCAGCTGCTCCTCCCTATATCATCTGGCTATTTTGGTTACCTGGTCTGCTTTGGTCTACCCATTAGCTTCCCAGCCTCTGGGTCTGACTTCTCTCCTCCCCTAGCCCCACATGGCTCAGGGTCACTTTCACTCTGGACTCTCCCAGGTGTCCCTGTCTCTGGCTACGCTCTCCCTTTTATACACAATAAACTTTCTCCTTGAGCATACCAAGGAGCGGTCATGGCGTTTCCTTTTGATTTCCTTGTTTTCATCCAGGCTGAAGTGTGTTAGAAAGCTGCTAGCCTCATAGGAGAGAGCTGGGATGCTTTATCAAAGCAAAACAATGGGCATACTCAGGCTTCAGTGGACTAAATACAATGGGAGAAAGATCTTGGATACAGGAGCTCAGGGGTGACTCACTCAAGCTCTTCAGAACATGAGCCAAATCCTCAAAGTTTAAAATAAGCAGAGCTAGTAACAAAGTCCAGACCAGGAATCATATGAATCTCAACTAGGGTAGCTCTGTCCCTTGCCCCCACTATCTGGTATCCTAGAGATACTTTGGGAGGTAAAAGTGGAAGGTGTTAAAATACTCTGTCATAAAACAACTTCAGAGGGAAAGGATTTATTTCAACTTACAATTCCTGGTTGCAGTCCACTGCCATGGGGATTTCAGAGAACGTGAAGGGGCTAATCACATTACATCTATGGTGAGCAGAGACACGAGCACATGCACACATGCCTGCCTGCCTGTACTCAGCCTCCTCTCCACACAACACAAGACCCTAAGAGCCGGAGCCTGAATGGAATAAAAGGGGAAAGGAAGAAGCTAGCAGAGCATTGGGAATTCCCATTCCCAGCCGATGATTGTATGAATTGTTCTGCCTTACCAGAGTCCTCCACCGTGATGGACTGAACCCTCTGAAGCCGTGAGCTAAACCTTTCCTCCCTTTTAAGTTGCTTGTGTCAGATGTATTGTCATGATATGTTGATGTGAAAAGTGACTGGTAAAGATGGACGTTTCTGTCCTGCCCTGTCCTGCAGCCATTTAGTCCCAAATGAACACACAGAGGTTTATATTAATTATAAACTATTTGGCCTATTACTCAGGCTTATTACTAACTAGCTCTTACAACTTAAATTAACCCATACTTCTTATCTATGTTTAGCCATGTGGCTTGGTCCCTTTTCCCAGTAAAGCATTCTCTCATCTCACTTCCTCTGTGGATGACAACTGTGTCTCTGCCTTTCCTCTTCCCAGAATTCTCCTAGTCTGATAGCCCTGCCTATACTCCCTGCTTGGCTGCCAGCCAATCAGCATTTTATTAAACCAATACAATGACAAGCCTTTACAGTGGACAAGAGCATTATCCCACATCAGGCTGATAAGAAGGTACTAGAAAAGGAACTATAGGCTTGCTTGGTAGTCTTTAGGGTTCAGGTTTTAGGTTCTTGGACGATCCAGACCCATACAAAAGTCAGTGTTCCAAATGCTTAGATGGCAGCAGAAGCAAGGGAATGATTGTGTAGACTTCAGCATGGAGGTATCTGCTCTTTGTAGATGGGAGAACAAGGACAGACACAGAAGAGGGTCAGAACTCAGGACTTTTGCTACAAATGAAGAAAAAAAATATAGGGCAAAAAAGTCAGATTTGGGTGCTCGATGTAGCAATGTCCTCAAAGATCTAACTAACTTCTGCTTTGGGGTCTTGAGAGATTAGGACAGGCTTTTTACAATGTAGCTTTTTGTTTGTTTTGTCAGGCTCTCACAAAGCCCAGGCTGGCCTTGAACATGAGATTTAGCCTAGGATGACCTTGAACTTATGATCCTCCAAGTGCTGTGACTGTAGGTATGTGCCACCATTCCAGATATGTGTTGTACTGAGGGTGGAAGGACAGAACCCAAAGTTTCTGCATCTAGGCAGACACTCTACCAACTGAGGTACATGCCCCAATACTTTTATTTTCATTGGAGAGCTTACCCCAAATCAAAGCGAAGCAGCAATTCCTCTGAGGAGGAGACACCAGATTTTCAGTGGGAAGGTTTGCTTCTTTGTTGGATGCTCTCCTTTGAAAGCTGAGGATGCCATCTTGTCCCAGGCAGCCTCTTCTAGCATCCTGGAGTGCCACGGGGGATGATGTTCACCTCTGTTTTTGATCTCCATTGCCATCCAAGGAGTTTTGGTGGTCCTCTGTGGAGTGTGTGTGCACGTGAACATGAAAATGATGTGCTTCTGGGAACAGAGAAATGGGAAGAGAGGAACAGATGGGTCCCCTGAGCTTCTTCTTGACCCCCCAAAAAAATGAAAGGCAGAGAAAATCGTTAAAAAAAAATGGAAGCAGCTGTGGCTAAGAAACAGCAGCTTTTGGGATGGATCCACACTCAAGGGGGTTTGCATTCTATTAGGACTGACTCTGCTAGGAACAGGGGGTTGGGGGATGCCGCTCAAACCAGAGTCCTTTGCAGGATGCCATTCACCCACAGGTCCTGTCCTCATCGCCACTCTCCAAGGCAGAAGGTCTAAATGGGGATGCAATGACTCTCAGTATGCAGGGAAGATTGGCAGGTAGTCAGCCCCCAGTCCACAAACTCTTCTGGTGTTTGGCTGCCTGTGTGGTGCACGGCTCTTTCCTTGAATCTCTCATAAATCCCCTGACTTTGTTGGAACCTGTTTTTTTTTTTTTTTTTAGTTCTTGGCATGTAAAGGCAACAGCAGGTTAATATGCCATTTGTCGACGACTGTCCGGGAGGATGCCCTGAGTAAGCAGAAAAGACCTGTAGTCATGGTCGCTGGCTGCCATTCAGCAACAAGTAGACACTTTCCCAGGGGGACATTTGGACTAGATAGCACCGAAAAGTCAAAAATGAAACAGGAGTGACTTGAGGGAAGGAGGGAGTGTAGATAGCCTATCAGGAGAGGTGAGGAGTTTCTGGGAAAGTAAAATATTTGCTATTCTCTAATCTAGTTTTCACTATAAATGCTTGATTGATAATAATAATAATTTCAATTTCAATTAAATCTCAGAGGCAGACACAGGCTATAACCTTGTTAGGGAGAATCGAATGGATGATAATTAGATGTTGGATGCACATCAGAATGTTGAGTTTGCTTCTGATAGTCTTGTTTTTGCATTTACGTGTGTGTGTGTGTGTGTGTGTGTGTGTGTGTGTGTGTGTGTGTGTGTGTGTGTGTGTGATGTGCAAGTGCAGAAGGACAGAAGACAACTTTGTTTTCTCCTCCTATTCTATGTTAGTCTGAGAATCAAACTCAGGTCACTCATCAGACTTGGGTGCAAGGGGTGTTTATGCACTGAGCCAGCTCGTTGGCCCTTTCATTTACTTTAGAAACACAATCTCGCAATCCATTCTTTGGTGGTACCCAGAAAACTCTTTTTTTTTTTTTAAAAAAAAATAGATTTATTTGATTTATTTATATTTTATGGATATGTTTGTGTTTTTTCCTGCATGTATATTTATGTACCATGTATGTGTAGTGTCCAAAGGAGCCAGAAAAGGGCTTTAAATCTCCTGGAACTGGAGTTACAGCTACTTGTGAGCTCACATGTAGGTGTTGGGAATTGAACCTGGGTCCTCAGGAAGACTAGTCAGTTCTCTTAACCTCTGAACCATTCTTCCAGCCCCATCCTAGCGAATTCTCGATTCTTAAGTTTCCTTTGCTCCCTTTACTCCCTTGAGTACTTAATCCAGAAACAGAAATCTCCAGCTTCTGTTAACATACCAGACATGTTGTCCTACCCCGAGTTTGGGGGTCTTATTTACCACTGTACCATGAGCTTTCTGCTTTGAGCTTGTAACATGGGAGATAAAGCAGGAAACATGTATTGTCATGAGTACTCTTAGGCAATGTGGCTGCGCCAACTAGAGTATGAGAACAGTTTGATTAATAGCTGATCTCCATCTGGGTAGTCTGAATGTCATTTGTCCCCGGGTCCATTAACTGGCTCCTGCTCATGGCTAATTTCAGATCTGGATCGCTATTCATTCAAAATGTTTCATTACCATCTTCATTTGGGAGTCTAGCATGAGGTGCAGACTTGATGTTGACAATGGCCCACTCATGCTAAGGCTAATCCAAATGATCAGATAGCAGAGATGAAAATCAGAGGCAAAAAGAGTCTTGGTAGAAAGAGACGATGAAGAGGCGGGGGGCAAATCAGGGAGCTTAACAGTGCTATGTCATTCTTTGCTGAAATCCCAGAAAACAGCTGCAGGTGGAGAGTAGACTGGATGTCAAGAATTCTCCATGGAGGCTGGGGTTCAGGCAGGGGCCAGCTGGGTGATGAAATCACTCAGAGGTCACATGTTCCCTCATGTTTGCTGAAGGCTTCTGAGATTTCTGAGATGTTGAAAACTGGCTGGGGGAGGTGGGCGACACTTCTGTGGTCTGGGGAGATACAGACTCTAGCATGGTCATTATGAGGTCCACGGACACAGTGTGAGGGAGAGGTGCATTGGGGTACCTTTCTCCATCTCTGATTTGGGGAATCAAGGAGAGAAGCAATTGTTCTTGTGTCGGCCTACAGTGACAAAACCCTTACCCTTGCTTAAAGGGTTCGAATCTACAAATGTCTCTCTCCAAGGCCCTCTATCTGTATTTAGCAGCCCATAGGTCCAGGGATGAAGATCCATTTGTACAAATGCTACCTCCAAGTTCAGCTGTTTGCTTGACTTCCTCCACCTCCCAAGTTGTCATAAGTGGTCCCAAGACACACATTAGGCATTTCTGGAGTCCCTGCTCTGTTTGTCTCCAGCTGGACCTGGAAGGACATTGTAGTTTACTCCCTCCCAGATCTTGGCATGTCCCCATCTAGGGCTGGTTGGACTGAGACATCATTGAGGCAGCTGCAAAAATGAGAAGTCGGGGGAAAAAAAATGGATATCCAAAGCCATTTCCCTGCAAAGAAAGAGAACAAGTATCCAGGCTCCAAAATAATATGGGCGGTGGAGGGTGGTCATCACTTCCGGTGTCCCTTGAGTTCTGAAGCACCAAAAACAGTTGCAAGGGAGCTCCCTGGGGTACTGAGGAAGGGAACATGTTGAAGAAACACTTAAAATACTATAAGGTTTCATGTTGTCAACTTGGTGACAAGCCTCTGGGCACGGCTGAGAACAAGTATTTAAGGCTGGTTCACTGATGTGGAAAGACAGATTCTAAAAGCAGGCAGTGCCTTCCTATGGGCTAGGATCCTAGGCCAAAAGGAGAAGAGAGGGTGAGCTGAACACCAGCATTCTGACTGTGGGTGCAACACGACCAGCCACCCACCTCCTACGAACACAAACAAACAAACAAACAAATAAAATCAGGTGTTCTCCACTGAGCTGAACTATACACTGAAACTCTGAACTAAAGCAACCCTTCCTTCCTTAAGTTGCTTTTTTTGTCTCAGCAGTGACAAAAGTAACTAATACAGATACCATTTCACACTTGCAATATGGAGCATGAAGTGTTGAAGATCTGATGGCAAACCTTAGCAAGGATGTGTAGGAGCTAGAATGGTCCTTTGTTGCTGGGGGAGTTGAGATGATCTGAGCGTTTTGGACAATGGATTGGTAGTTCCTCATAAAGTTGAACATTTATCTTTCCCATGACTCAGCAGTCATAGTTCTAAGTTTTGCTCAACAGAGAGGTATATGGATCTTATTCACAGTAGTCTCAAACTGAATACAGGAAAATGTATAAGCAAACGCTTTCTTAGTCACTTGTGCAATGAAATACTACGCAGTTGTGCAAGGAAAAGCTACTGACACACATGGCATTGGTGGCTCTTGAAACATTACAGTGCATGAAAGAAGTCAGGTATAAATGGAATCATAATGTGTAATTCCAGTTAAGAACAGTGTCTGCATGGTTCTCATCTGGGCCCTCTTAATATATGTGATGGTTATATAGCTTTGTATTCTTGTGTGACCCTTAACAGTGGGAGAAGGGGCTATCTCTGGCTCTTTTTTTGCTTCTGAGACCCCTTTCCTCCCACAGTGTCACCTCGGTTAACCTTAACATGAGAGGAAGTGTCTAGTCTTATTACAACTTGATATGCCTTGTTTGCCTGATATCCTTGGGAGAATTCCTCCAACTCAGTTTTATCCACTCTATGTTTATTTATTTAGGGAGTCACAAATGTACCAATCCATTGGTTAGGTCATAAGGCTTATGCCTAATCATCTTCCAGGGCTTGGATCCACCTGCTAGGTACCAAACGTTCATCAGTTTCCCTAGCCTTTCGGAGGAAATTTATTTACAAATTATAATTCTCATTCACTCCCAAACGAACAACCCAAGACTTAAAAAAAAAAAAAAGTTAGCAAAGCTTTGGAATAAGTTCCTGCAGTGAAGAAACACAGAGAGCCTGTGCCCAAGCTGAATCTAAACACCTAGGTTGACATGAGGGCACTTGTCACTTCTCCCATGTAAGGGATGTAAGGGATGTGCTTCTGTTACTTCAATATGAAGTCCCTGGGAGAGAGAGTGATAATGCTCTCAGTTTGTGCTTAGCATGGTTGCTGGCAGGAACAAGGAGACCTCAGTAGAAAGAGGCTGGAGGTGACTGAACATGCTCATCAGTAGGGAGGTTGAAAACTGTCGTCCTAAGAATCATACATCTCAGTACAGACAGGTGTTCCTATGGGGAATACACATGAGGCCTCCAGTTTTGATTGAGAGCCTGGAACACCCAGGATCCTGGGGCTGACAGTGTGACACAAGCCAGATAAATGTCCCTGTCCCTGCCTCAGCTTGTCTCTTTCCCTTTGGTTCTGTTGGGCAGACATGTCATAGAGAGAGAAGGCAATAACGAAGGATGAGACCACACTCTCTCAGCAATCACGAGTTAAGCCACTTCCAATATTTCCTGGGACGGACATTCCACTTATTGAAATGTGACTTCAAAGGACAGCTACGAAAACATGGGACTTTTCGTTTTCTGAGAAGGATAAAAACAAAAAACAAATCCATGTCTGGCCCCTCTGCCTGCCCCGTGCTGGGATGTCTGTCCCAGGAAATATTGTCCAAATGGCATTCTGTACACACCTTAACACTCAGTACTGTTGCCTGTTTAGTACACTTACACCCCTTTCTTCTGACCTCGTATTCTATTGCGTTTGTAGTCGGTAACCAGACCCACAATGCATAGTTAAGTTAGCTGACGTAACTGGCTGCCTTATGGCAGAGTAGGTTTGCGTTTTAACCTCTCAGACTCAATTTCAACTTAGGATAATGGGAATAAAAGTGATTGGATGTGTCAATGAATTCTTCAGTAAGTTCTTCAAGAGCTTCTGACTGGTGTCACTTTCTCTTCTGATGGTAGAGATTGGTTGAGAGACAGGGCAGAGCTCACAGCCTCAATGGGGAGAGTCCAACATGTAGACATAAGTTTCTGTCCTGGTATCATTTGTTGATCAAAGTTTCTGTTCTGCCCAGTTCTACAGCTGTTTAGTCCCAAAATAAACACACAGAGACTTATATTAATTATAAACTTTTGGGCCTATGGCTCAAGCTTCTTATTGGCTAGCTCTCTCTTTATTATTAACCCATTTCTATTATTCTGTGTTTTGGTTTTGGTTTTGGTTTACTTGTGATGCCCGGGTCTCTTTCTTCCTCAGCAGCTACATGGTGTCCCCTCGAGCCTCACTCCTTCCATTTCTCTTCCCAGAATTCTCCTAGTCCATAGTCCCACCTATATTTCCTGCCTGGCTACATCCTGCGTGTCCATTGGCTGAAACAGCTTTATTCATCAATCAATAAGAGACACGTGTTTGCAGCATACAGAAGGACATCCTCCATCCTAAACACGTTCATGACAAAGTTCATGAGCCAATGGTATCATGAAATTAGAGAGTGGGCTAGGGAGCGCCTGGGGTGAGGGCAGCATCTAAGATGGGCAGTTAAAAGTCCTTAGAACAGGGAACTTTGAGCTAAGATGGGAAGCTGAAAGGAGGTAACAAGAAAGATTCTGATGAAAGATCTCGTCAGTGTCAAGATGGTTGCCTGTGCAAATGGCCCTGAGACAGCGAAGGGCTTGAGAGATTTAAGAATAAGAAAGAAGGCAGAGCCGTAGGAGTCTAGGGAACAGTACAGGAGCCGGACTGTAGCATCGGTGAAATGGTCGCTAATCCTCTCCGTGGAGAGCCAGACAAAGAGTACTTGGGCTTTGCAGGCACGAACTCACTGTTCAGTAATGGGAAGAGAATGTGAGCCGTGTCCCATGTGAACTGACCCTCCGTCCCCAGCTGGCAGTGCTTATTGGGAAGGCTGCAGAACCTTCCAGATGGAGAGCCTCAAGGAGGAAGTGGGTTCCTGGGGGTGGGCCTTGTGCTTTTCTGACCGGGCCTCACTTCCTATTCATTCACACTCCTGACTGGATGGAATGATATCATCTGACTTCTTGTTCCTGTGGCTTCCCTAACACAATGGACCGCGAATCCTGGAGCTGTGAACCAGGGTAAAGGAATCCTTCCTGAAACAGCTTCCTGGCTTTTGTCATAGCAACAAAAAAGGGACTAATACACTTCAGCAACTCAACTTGGCCACCAGAGCAGAACCACAGGTAGATGATGCACAGATCAATGTGTGTGCAGCTGTTTTTTACAATAATATGTGATGTCATAGATTAGGGATGAATGTAGGCTATAATTTGTTCCAGAGTAACACAGCTGGATAGCAAAGAATTTGGATTTTATTCAGAGGGATAAGTAGCTATTGGTTAATCAGCATTTGCTTTAACAAGATTTCCTGAGATACAACTTACAACCTAAAGTTGTATTTTTCCTTCTGTTCTTCCTTTGCTGTTACAGACTCTATTTCAAATGCTCTTTTGGAAGCTGATGGAGTGTGTGTGTGTGTGTGTGTGTGTGTGTGTGTGTGTGTGTGTCTGGGTGTGTGTGTGTGTGTGTGTGTGTGTGTGTGTGTGTGAGTCTGTGGTGCTTGCCTGTGGCTTTTAGCAGTAGTGTGACCTTAGGTTAATTGCTTAATATCCCTGTGCCTCAGTTTCTTTCTTTGTAGAATGGTAATAGTAATAGCAATAGCTGACTCTAAGGGCTATTAAATGGATTAGACACAATTGTACATATAAACCATCTGACAGAATAGAGGCTCAGTCATATGAATCCATTTTCTTTTGCTTATTTCTACTGATACTGTGCCATCCTGTTGTCAATACAGGAGTAAATATAGACTTAGTAATTGGGTTCAACAAATAAATCACTGGACTAAGGAGGTAACTGGTAAGTAAAATATTTGCCGTTCAAGCGTGAGACCTGGAATTTAGATACCTACCCACTCCCATAAAAGCCAGGCATGTGTCTGTACCTTCAGGGTTAGGAGTACACGAACAAGCAGATCCCCAGAGCTTAGTGCAAGGAAGCCTAGCCTAGTGTTCGAATTTCTAGGTTCAGGAAGAGATCTTGCCCAAGAACATAAGGTCTACAGTAATTTAGGAAGACACCAACATCAACCTTTGGTCTCTTTACACATGAACACACACACAAGCACACATACACACACAATAATAGTATGTGCAAAATTGTGGATTGTAGAATAACTAGGTGATTTGTCTACTGTATGAGCTAGTACAATTGTATCTTAAAAAAAGATAGCATCCCCACTTCTTCCTGACTGTGAATGTAATGGAACTGTCTGGCCTCTTGCTCCTGTTGTATCTCCTGAAGCTATGGTGAATCTATGCTTAGGCAGTTTAACGGGAGAATATGCCAGCATGAAATAAGCTAATTTGGTTAAGGTCAGTTAAATTATTGAAAAACCCAGGATGTGTCTAACAGTTGTATCATCTTTTTGTACATGTCCCATAAACATGTCTGGCTGTTTAGAATTCATGCAAATTTGGGAGTTCCTCATCATGCTGTATCTGTTCTAAAAAGAATAGTCCCAGTGCTGGGGTGATGTCTCAGTGTTTGAGAAACACTAGCTGCTCTTCCAAAGGACTTGGGTTCGATTCCCACACCCACATGACAGCTCACAACAATCTGTAACTTGAGTTCCAGGAGATCCAACACTTCCTTCTGGCTTTCATAGGCTTTATGCATGCAGGTTACACATAGACATTTGTAGGCAAGACATTCACACATGTAAACAAAAATAAATCAAGTTAAAACAAGAATGCTCTCCACAGGTCCAGACTAAAATAGTTCTAATCTATGAATGGTGGAGTAATACCCAAGTCAGAGCTCTGCAAATTGTCTAGCTGTAAGAGTTTATGGAGATTCTAGAACAATCTAGAAGAAAGGAGGCATAAGAAAGGAGAAGTTGGCAGGAAGAGAACAGTATGAAAATGAGATCAAGGTCACATTTCTTCATGGCTTTCACTAGCTTAAGCTCCGTGGTGCTCACAGGAAGTTATCACTGCTGATGGAGACCATGTGAGTCTCAGAGCCACGAGCAGTTTGCATAAGGGCCAGTGATAAAATGATACTCATTCTTGTTTAGTTTCTGTTCTGTGTGTATTCTGAAGTAGCTTGGGAAGGAGAGGGTTTATTTCATCCTGCAGCCTACCATCCATCTTGGTGGGAAGTCAGGGCAGGAACATGAAGCAGGAATCACTGAGGGATATTGCTTACTAGCTTGCTTCAGGGTTCATGCCCAACTGTCTAATACAGTCCTCCCTTCCAGCCCTTAGTGGGCTGGCCTCCTTTGCATCAATCAGCAGACATGCCACAGCCCAGTGTGATGGAGGAAGTTCTTCAGCTTAAATTCCCTCTTCCCACATGTGTCAAAGTTGACAACCAAGATGAGCCATTAGAATTGTGTAGGGTTCTCTTCAATACAGAGGGAGGGAGGGAGGGAGGGAGAGAAGGAGGGGGGGAGGGAGAGAGGGAAGGGGGGAGGGAGAGAAGGAGGGGTGGAGGGAGAGTGGGAGGGGTGGAGGGAGGAGAGAGAGAGAGAGAGAGAGAGAGAGAGAGAGAGAGAGAGAGAGAGAGAGAGAGAGAGAGAGAGAGAGGTTGGCATTAGTTAAAGACATGCTGAATGCCAGGCATCAGGTTTACAGTATCTGATGGCAGGGTTTACTGGTCAACAGCTATGGTCATGGTTGCAGGCAGGCCCAGCTTCACCCTTTAGAGAAGGGCTCTTGAAATAAAATAATGCAGAAGGCTATGGAGATGGCTCAGTTGGTAAAGTGCTTGCTGCACTGGCATGAAGTCCTGAGTTGGAATCCTTAGCACATAGATAAAATGTCTGACCTGGCATCTCATGCTCGAGTCTCAGTGTTGGGGAGGCAGAGGCAGGAGGATCCCTGTAGCTTACTTGGGGACTAAATTAACCTATTGGTAGTGTTCCAGGCTTGTAAACTCAGGCTTCATCTTCTTCATAGTCAATCTGTCCCTGGCTATAGTGACAGTTCATCTATCAAGCCAGTGTAAAAAAGATGCCCCATAAAGATAAGGCCATGGGAAAGGATGAGAGGATTGGGAGTAAGAAAGTCAAAACACAGCTCACTCTCCTCCATGTGGTTCAAGCTTAACAAGGGGCAAAGACACCGAATCTAAATTGTTTGTTTTTTTATTCCTTTTTGTTGAAAGGAAAAACTCCTATTTTTTGTTTGTTTGTTAAGAGAGTTAGAAAGGCTGAAGATGAACACAAATAAACACGTTCCCTTAGGTCTAAATGCAAGCTTTTTTGTTTTGTTTTGTTTTGTTTTTGTTATGGTTGTTGTGCAGGGCTCTCCAGGTTTCCAGCCCATGTTAATGTTGCCAGGGTGATAAGCCCCGTGGTTTTGGATTTACCATAAAACTCTCTGTAAAATATTTCATACTGTGGTGACATTGGGCTTTGGCTAGACCTATCGAGTGTGTGGGTGGGTGGCAGTGAGAGGGACTTTGAAGAACACTCTTGGGACCCTCTACTGTGTTCTGGGTATTTAGTATACAGTGAAGCCACTTGGAGACCTCCTAAGGAACTCTTTATGAGTCTTGCTTTATAAAATTCTAGTACAGAGTGACTGCTTTTCAGACCAACAGTCTGCCATAGTTTATATCTGGAGTAGTGCTGGCTGAAAAAAATCTCTCCCAAACCAACCCAGTTGACTATAAGGAGCAGTTGTAAACATTCTCAGAAAAAGGGGAAACTGAGGCATCAGGTGGTTCAATTGCCCTGGGTCACCCTAATAAATGTATGTCACAACAGAACATCCCGACTCTTAAGAAGGCCCAACCAGGGTACCATGGTAAGGAAAAAGGCAGGAGAAGTTAGACAATGGTATGGATTTGGCCCATGGGAGACTCAGTGTGTGAGGATTAGGATGAGTAAGGTGGACAAGACGTAGTGCCCACGGTGGTCTTTTTCAAACAGGACTTTGTGAGCGTTGGCAAGGCTGGGGGAAAGAAGAGGTTGGGTCAGGGTGGTGGACAAAGTCTGGACCGTTGCATTAATAAGGATGCTGAGAATCTGGTATCTGGAGGCAACAGAGAGAGATCCTCAGAGTCCCTCCCCCCACAGATCCCAGGCCATCAGTCAGCTTTTGTGGGAGGAATTTGCAATGGAGGCCTCAAACTATTGCTGCCTCGATTTGATAACTATGGTTTTCCTGGTTGCCCTGATCCTGGTGTGGGAGGCTAGCCAGGAATGCAGCAGGGCCTAGGCCTGAAGTAGTGGAGGTGACTTTACCTTCTTAGACACTGGGGCCCCATCAGCTGTGGGGGAGGTGCCTGAAGGAGGTGGGAGGGAGGGAGGGAGTGACTTCATCTGTTTAATGAAAAATGACCTGAATGTCTCTCAACCTGGAAACTCCCCATCGAATTGGGGCCAAAGAAAACAGGATTAGGCCATATTTCTTCTAGGATGGTTCCTCTGCATCTCTCTCTCTATGATGAGTTAAACTGTAGGAACACCACAGGCCCTGTGGTCTGGGGGGTGGGGGGAGAATCTCTTTTCATTGTCTCTGCAGAGAAATCAGAAGAGAAGGAAATTATTTCAGGGGTTAATTGGACAAGATTTCCCCTGTCTCCCCCATGTCGCCTATAGGGAGGTAGACTTTCTTTCCCTCTGACTCCGTTGCCTGGCAAGTGCACCACCCATTTCTTTGGTATGTGCCCATAATGACACAAACTTTGCCATATGGCATTCAGATAAAAGAGCCACCCCTCTGGCATTTGGTCTGACAGGCCGCTGATGTCCAGCCTAAGTTCCCTCTCCCCTCTGACCTCCATTGGGGAACAGTATCTGCCCCGAAGTAGAGGGTTTTTAAAAAACTACAACATTTTGCCAGAGTGGGCAACACTGACATGACATTCTCTGTGTGGCTTGCTGGGGTGACCCTTTCCAAGAGGCTTTGTGCTCAGGTTTAGTGGCATGGGGACTGTCTTTCACTGCCCAGTTTAAAATTGGCAAGGGAAGCCATCAAATCGAAACCATCAGGAAGATCATCCTTTTGCAATCTCTTAGTACCCTGGTTCTTTAAGTCCCTCTTTTAACAGGAGAACGTGGTAAATAAATCCACAGGGCTGTTTTCACTTTAATGCAATGTATATTTATTGTAAACAATAATATACAAAAAAGAAAGGAAGGAAAGAAAGGTGAGTTCCACAGAGAACAAAGTTTGGAGGGGGAAACAAACAAAACACAAACACAAACCAAACTTTACCTACAGAGAAAATACGACTTAAATGTCAGGCTTAAGTTACAGAAATACTTTTTAAAAGGTCTGTTTTTATACAGAAATCAAAAGATGCCATATTATAAGAATGCTTTAAGGTTTTATTCTACTGACTTCTAAAACTGTTAATATATCTTTTTTTTTTTTAAATTAAAAAAAAAAAAAGTCTGCTGTTGTTTAAAAAAAAAGCAATCCTTATACCCTCCAGCCACAGCAGTAAGAATTAAGGTCTGTCCGAAGTCTTTCTGCAGGAGAGTAGGCAGGGAGCTACCCATGACACACGCTTGCAGGGGCTTGCATTGTTCCTTCCACATGCAATCCAGGCAGCCCAAAGGCCTGTGGCAGAAAGCTCTGCAAAGGACACTGATGTACATACTGCATCTGTAACCACTCATTTGTACAAGACAGAGAGGAACAGGTTTCCAGTTTGTTATCAACAATAAAAACAACAAAGGAAAAAAAAAAAAAAACCACAAGACAGACAAAAAGCATTTGTACAAATCTAGAATGAAGAATCCAAAAAGGCTTGTTTTTTAATAATAAAAAAGATTAAAGATAAATTAAAAAAATGGTTATAGTTAAGAACATAATTTAACAGATGACCATACCCTTTGAGGAAGGCGCCAACAATCTACCTTAAAGACAGTAAATTTAAAAAAAAAAAAAAAAAAGGAAGGAGATTTTTTTTTTCTTAAAAAATGAAAACTCCTCCTTACAAAATAAATAATTTTAGCACGTGGAATGTCTTGAAGGTTAAACGCTGGTGTCAGGGAGGCACAGGTGACAGTCTGAGCAGGCACACTCCAGCATCTGCTGCGCACATGGGGCCCAGGCAGGCACCCAGGAGGCAATGAGCTTGGGCACTTATGGGCTGCTTGAAAAATCTTCCCCAAGAAAATGTGGTCTCCTTAGCTTGCTGTTGGCTTTCCTTCTGAGGCTGCAGCCGGCAAGCAAAGGCACAGTGAATTTTCTAGGAACAGCATTTGTATTTTCCCAGCAGCGGGGGTTTTAAGGCTCAAAGGTGTTTTTCTTCTTGTTTTAAAAAATATATATATGATAAAGCTCACCAATGTTCTCTATACTGTTTATTCCCCTTACTGCAAAATAAGGCTTTTCTTTTCTTTCTTTTTTCTTTCTTTCTTTCCTTTTTTTTTTTTTTAAGGCAGCTGCTCCTGAAGTCCGAGAGCCTGGCGACTTAACTAAAGTTCACCCCCCCATTGATGATGTAACAAAATTCTGTGTATTTTTTTTATGTTACAATAACAACACACTTTTTTCTTTTTCTTTTTTTTCTGTTTTTTTTTTGTTTGTTTTGTTTTCTATTTGTTTAGAGAAAGCAAATCTGTACACAAATATTCTGTTTGCAAGGAAGGCTAGGGGACACTGTTGAACTAGGAGTAGTTAAGCTGTTGGAAAAATAAGAGCATTTAATTTTTTTTATCTAAAATATGTATAAATCCCCTCAAAATGGTAATGAATCATACACAGTACATACTAAAAGTATTTAAAATAGAGAATATTCCTCACAGAGGACTTTTGTTTTCTTTAATTACGGCTAAAAAATAATTACAGAGTCCAAACAGGCAGGGAGATTCCCCAATTGTCCACCACGTTGACTCTGAAGGAGCCAAGTCCTTCCTCGATGATTCTGGTGGGTCCATCTGGCCACGAGTGGCCTGGCTATTTGCAATAATAGGTTGGCATGTGCTCAGTAATGTCTTAATGTCTCTCGCCTGAAATCTCAGCACTAGTTACCTTCGCTTACATGTCTTTAAGAAATAAGGACAATGACGAAAAAAAAAAAAAGTGTCCAAAGGAATTTCAATTGGTTCTTGATTTCTTCGGCTATTTCTTTTCTTCTTCTTCTTCTTCTTTTTTTTTTTTTTTTTTTTTTTTTTTTTTAAATGATCGGCTCCATCACCATCCCTCTTCAAGGGCTCCTCAGGGTCTGGTGAGCTGTGTGTAGACCGGTTGTTCCCAATGCTGCGGGCTGTGGGTTTGCGGGATGGAAGGGACTCCGGAGGTGTCAGCGATGGGAGTGTACATAGGGCGCTGCGCCGGGTTCATGTAGGTGAATGTGGAGTAGAGCCCCGCGCCCTGGCCCGCTGCGTGGCTGTAGTAGGAGCCGGAGTTCTGGTGGTCTGTGTAGTCGTACTGCGAGCGAGTGATGGGCGGGTAGGAGGGGCTGTAGTGCGGGAGGTTGAAGGGGCTGTAGGCGATCTGCTGCGGGGAGTGCTGCTGCTGCTCGCTGTAGTGGCTGGGGCTCAGCTGCTCCGTCTTGATGTGTGTTCTCTGGGACTGGCCCGGCTCGCTGCTCAGCGTAGTGAGCGTGTGTGCCTGCTGCTGCTGGGGTGCCTGCTGCGGCTGCGGGGGTGCTTGCTGCTGCGGAGGCGCCTGCGGGGCTTGCGGGGCCTGCGGGGGCTGCTGCGGGGGAGGGGGCGGCGCCTGCTGCTTTGACATCCACACGTGGCCCGCGGTCGCAGGGGTGGCGGCGGCGGTGCTGCTTATGCCGTAGCTGCCGGTGTAGGTGACCTGGCCGTGGGTGGCCGGCACCCCTGGGTGGCCGTTGGGCGGCAAGTATTGGTCAAACTCATTGACGTCAAAGGTCTCGATGTTGGAGATGACGTCGCTGCTCAGCTCACCGATGTCCACGTCGCGGAAGTCGATGGGGGGCTGTCTGCCCCCCTCTGCCAGAGGGCGCCCCTCTCGCTTCAGGTCAACTTTGCCAGCTTGCACGTCGGTTTTTGGAGTGGTGGGTGGGGTCGGTGGACCCTGAGATTGCCCTGCAGGCAATAAAAGGGAAAGACAAACCGTAAAAAATCAACAAGGGCTGTGCAAAGCCCCTGGTCCTAGGAGCCCCCTGGGGAACCTCCCTGGTTGCTAAGGTGTCATTAGGACCCGGGCCCGCGCAGAAGGCCGGCTGCACTAACGATAAGTCGCGGAATGATTAACCCGCAGGTACACACTAGGCGAGCTCCTTTTATCAGCGGAGAGGTCTGAGGTCCCAAGGGTCCGGAAGGCTAAATTGCTACCTGTAGAAGAGTGTGTGCTTTGGGGGCGAGGCGCAAAGTGAAAAGTGGGCAAGTTTCGTGAAGCCATTAATACGTGTTACCTTGCAATAAAGAATCCAGCTCAGGATGCAGGGGTTGAGGGGCGTCTGTGTGTGTGTGTGTGTGTGTGTGTGTGTGTGTGTGTGTGTGTCTCGCGTGCCCGCCTATTTCGGTGGGCTCCGAACGAGGGAGGGAGTGCAGGGAACAGTGTTTCGGTACCCCAGGGAGCTCAAAGTCCCCACCCAGATCCTGGGGAGGGTGGGGGGGGGGTTAAGGCTGTGCCCGGAGGGGCCCAGAGTGGCCAGGCCTAGCAGGTCACTTGTGCTTTACTCACCGGAGTGCTCTCCCGGAGAGTGCACCTCGCTCATCCCGGAGGAGGAGTGAGGCGAGTCGGCTTGCAGCGCCTTGAAGATGGCGTTAGGAGAGATGTGAGTCTGTTCCGTGGCCTCTTCGGCTTCTGCCTGCCCGTTCTTCACGGACTTCCTCCGCCGTGGCTGGTACTTGTAATCCGGGTGGTCTTTCTTGTGCTGCACGCGCAGCCGCTCCGCCTCCTCCACGAAGGGTCTCTTCTCGCTCTCGTTCAGCAGTCTGGGAAGAGGGGCGGGAGAAAAGACGGAGAGGGGGTCAGTGAAACCCCAGGAGCGGTCATGTCCCCACCCCTCCTTCGCGCACATCCCCTCCTCCCTCCGTTCTGCTTGCGATCCTCCACTGAGGCTCAGAATTTTTTTTTTCTTTCTTTCTTCTAAGTGCTTGGAGTCGACCTGAACGGTCACTCTTCGCCCCGCCCCGCCCCCTCCCCTGGCCGCCTATTTTGGAAACCCTGAAGATGAAAACAGCTCCCTGCCGAGGCTGCTCTAAACGCCTTTGCTACCGGAGCGGTCCACCCCCCTCCCAACACCCTGTAAAACCTTCCCGAAAACCCACTTAAATTGCAAGAAGCTCGCTCTGTCGGTCCACGCCCCTACCGGATCTCAGTAGCTTTCCCTAATGCCTGCCTGGGTCACCTCCAGCCCAGCTTTCCCTTCACCCCTTCTTCCCAGGAAAGAGAGTAGCTTGGCGGCGGCGGTGGTGGGTGCTTTCTCTAATTGTTCCTTTCAAGAGGACCAAGTTGGCACACTCCCCTCGCAACCCCCATTCGCTCCTAAAAGCAATCACATTCGTGCCACACAACTCTCCCCCTCCCCTTCTGCCCCCCCCCACGCCCCGCGCGCCATTGCCAAAAGCAACCCCAGAACTTTCTCAGACTCTGAGCCAACCTCCCCTATCGGCCCCATATCCCGCATCCCGGCTCCTCACATCCCAAGCGGCAACTCCTGGGCTCAGGGAGGCGGGCCGGGTTTGGCGAGTGCAGCCCCGGTCCCGGTAGCCACAGAGCCCACCCGACGTTCAAGCGCGCTCACCTCCAGAGTTTGCCCAGAGTCTTGCTGAGCTCCGCGTTGTGCAGATGCGGGTACTGGTCCGCCAGCTTCCTGCGCGCAGCCTGCGCCCACACCATGAAGGCGTTCATGGGCCGCTTGACATGTGGCTTGTTCTTGCTGGAGCCGTTGACGCGCACCGGCATGGGCACCAGCGTCCAGTCGTAGCCCTTCAGCACCTGGCTGACCGCCTCGCGGATGCACACGGGAAACTTATCTTCTTCGCTCTCCTTCTTCAGGTCCGGCTCGCCCTTGGGGAACGTATTCTCCTGGGGCCGCGTGTTCTCCGTGTCGGAGCCCGAGCCCGAGGGGCAGGGCGAGCCAGCCGAGTCCTCGGACATGGTGGGGCTGGGGGCGCCGGACAGGCCCTTCTCCTGCTCGTCGGTCATCTTCATGAAGGGGTCCAGGAGATTCATACGCGAGCCCGGGGCAGGGGGCGCGTGGCTGGGAAAGGCGAGAAGCCGCGGCGGCTGGGGCTTCTCTTCCCTCTGCTGCCCGGACGCGGACGCCGAGTGAGCGGCTCCCCGGGAGGTTGGCGCGTCACCGGGCGGCAGCCGTGGGCGCTTAGCAGAGGCACTGGCTGGGTGGCCGCTGCTCAGCTGCCCGCTCCAAACCCGGGGAAGGCGAATCGGAGAGGAGGAGAAGGCAGGGAAGACAGAGAACGGAACTGGGGACACTTGCACCCCGTCTCTCTTGCAAAGAAAAGCTCCTGGACTGAAATTGGTAAAGTTGTCGCCCCACTGAAGTTTGCAGGCAGTTCCGAGCAGCGCTCACGGCTCTCAGACTCCCAGCCCAGGGTCTCTTTAATAAATACTCCCCCTTCACCTTAGAGACCTCCGACCAATCGTGGCTCGGCAGTCATCGGGGTTGGCAAGTCGCTGATTGGACGGGATTTTGGAGAGGGGGGAGGAGGATTGTGGCTCCGGGTTGGATGACGAGACACGAGGGGTGGAGAAGGGAGGGGAGCGCAGCCCGGGGTGGGGTGGGGGGTGGTGGATGGTGGGGTGAGGGGACTTGTGGGGGGGGGGCTCCACGGGGCAGGCAGGGGACCCGGGACGTCCGAGTGTGTAAGTTTACTCTACTCTAGGAATGTCAGTTTTGGACAGTTTTGGAACTGTCTCAATGTGAATCGGTTGTGTGTGTGTGTGTGTGTGTGTGTGTGTGTGTGTGTGTGTGTGTGTGCGTGTGTGTACGCGCGCGCGCGTGTCTAGACTAGGATCCCCCCCCCCCATCCCACTACTTTTCGAAGCTGTCTCCGCGGTACCCCGGGCTTCGCTGGCGTTTACAGCAGTGGAAATTGCAACAGCCGCGCCTCAACGCGGAGCTCTGCTTCTGCGCCCGGAGCCTGCCGGTTTCCAAAAGTGCTTAGAAATGGTCTTTTGGAAGCAAATGTTTGGGTGACTCAACGCCCGCCGTTCTTCTGTAATAATCCATATAAATAGATTAACGCGCTCTGGTTCTCCGAGAATGGTGTGGTGGCTGGAGATTCTGCAGCGCTCTCGCAGTGCGAATCAATGAAAACCAAAGCTGAGTGCCAGCGAAGGCTGGCGGCGACCGGGCAGTCCCGAGTTCTCTTGGCGGGTCCGGTGGGGCACGCCGACAATGAGCTGACAAGTCCTTTCCGGTGGCCCTCCAGCACTCGCACGCCCCTCGGTGTTAGGGTTATTATATTAGAGTTTTGCTTCTTGCCTCTTGTCTGAGTCACAAAGTCAGCTTGGTCACCACCGGGCTTTGCAAAACTGCTCTGGCCCTGAGGGTGAAGTTTGCAAAGGTGGCAGCGCCGGGCGGCGAGGCCCAGGAGGCCGGTGACTTGGACTGAAAAACTTATGACAAAACGGGCTATTTGGTGAAGTCCTGTGGCTCTCTCGCTTGGGCCTTCCTTTACCTGGGAGGGCCAAGCGGTAATTGTCTGAACTTTAGTACTGTCCTTTTAGATCTGAGCACAGGTGGGCGTTCTGGAGGAGGCCACGTAGGTAGGTGTCCGTTGTACTTTAAGAGTGCTGGGAGCCAGAGCTGGTGTTTTCCAGAACTCTTAGAACAAGGTTAGGTAAGGGAGGAATTATCTTTTCCGGAACGAAAAAAAAAAAAAAAAAAAAAAAAGAAAAAAACTCAGCTGATACCGGGTGACAAACGCGCAACGGTGTAAAAAAAGAAAGACAACAGCAACTTAATTTAAAACCCCTACTTTCTGATTCTTGCAAAACTTCGTTTTGAACTTATTCAATTATTGATGAAGTGAATTGGCCTGTATTATATCAAAGGCAGGTTCTCCCTCTAATTTGCCAAGCGTGGACACTTAGATGTAAACGAATCTTTTCTTTGGGATACTTTTGAAAAGCTAGTTTTCCCCTCCCTCGTTTTCTTCCCAAGTGGGCATTTGTTATATAGGGAAAGGAACCCGTGAGGAGGGAGTAGTAAAGTCATAACCCTGTTCAGTCGGGTTTTCTTTTTAAACGAATGTTACTCGAATTTCAAGTCTCTGGGACCCTATAGTCTGTTTACGAGTTTAAGAGACGGACAAACATTAGCCACCTATTTGTAGCTCGCATTATTCTCGCAATCTGTAAGAAAAAAATTATCGTTTTCCAGAGTGGGGGGTCAAGTTTTGTTAGTGTGGACATATTTTGTGTCCTATGAGGACCTATTTTTGTGTGAACCTCAGACACCCCTCTGGAGAGCAGAGACCACGGGCAGATGTATTAAACTAGCGAGTTGTAATTCGTTGTAATTATCACGTTTTCTGGCACAAAAGCAATGAAAACGACAGTGGCCTTAGGCATTTTGAAATATTTTATTAAATATTTGTTCGTGAACACATACATCTATAAATATGCCTACAACACAACATATGGTGAGATGTAATGTGTTACGACATTTTAAATCAAGCAGTTTCTTACATGTTTCTACCCCTCCACGCAAGCGTTTTTTATATTCTTGAGTCTTTTCGGAAAAAAATTTCAAACGGTTGAAATTAAAATTGGTCTGCAGTTCTCGGCCACATCCAGAGGGGGCGCCAAAAGCTCAGAAACTGTCTGGAACTTTGAGAAACTGCTGGAAAACTTTCGCCAGGGTGGAGGCGGGCAGGGGCCCGGGTGGGGGAGGTGGCAGTGGTGTGCTCCACTCAGTCAATACTATTTCCAGGATGGGACTTACCTCTACAGGAATTCTTATGCCTATTCTCTCCTGTGTGCGAATCCAACTGTGCAGTCTCGTTAAGGGAAGCCGGGAAGTGCTTGTCTTCAGGGCATGGGGGGTGGGGGCGGGGAGAGCACCGCAGACACCAGTGTTTCTCTTTTGCTCACAACTTGGAGAGTGAGAGTAAAGGAGAAGGCCCCTCTATTCCCCAGGTGCCAAGAGTTATCTGGTGTGCCAAGACCGGGCCAAGTCTGGCGGGTAGGCACCGTCAATTTAAGAGTGGCTGGGCCTGAATTTCTTCCAGGGCCTGGACAGCCCACTCCCCATCGGCCATTCTGGCCTCAGCCCAATGTGACATGGCCTTTTCAGCTGCCCAGACCTCTCCTCCCAGAGCTGATTATGGAAGGGATGTACAGTCCCCAAGCCTGGGGACCTTGACTTGGGGAAGAGGGGAAGCATCACCGTCCAGACTAAAGTTTAGATTACAAATTGGGAAACTGAGGCTAGAACCTTCCAGGTGGATGCTCCCGGTCTGCAATCTCCTGGGCGTAGGGGATGAGGAGATGGGAGGCCATGACTCGAAGATGAAAGGACTTCACAAATTGGCGACACAGAGGTGCTAGCAGATCCCCTTAGACAGGTCTTTGGGAAGCCCTGTCTGGCATCATACCCTTTTCTTCTTTCAGCGGTGTAAGGTCCACTTTCCCGCTGGAGGCCTGCTGATCTTCTCTCCCGATGCTAGTGCAAGTGGGGACAGGAGTAGGTGGAGAGCGTGCCAAGTGGGCTTAGGGGTGCTAGACCATCAGAGCCAGAGAGGATCCAGCTCCTGGTGGGGGGTGAGGGTGTGTATGTCCACTGGTGGTGAGCTAAAGGCCCAAACCTCCCTACTTCAAAGTCCTTAGCAAGGTGGGGACCTCGTCTAAATATTCCCACCAGGCTCCCGGATCTTAGGAAATACCAGTGCGTGGTAACCGATGCACCCATCCCCCAGTAAGATCTCAACAGGGGCAATATTCACTGATATGATCCACTGAAGGGACACCCAGACTGGATACTCTCGCAGGACCTTGGATTCTGGCTGGACAGGAGGTCCCAGCACAGGAGGGGCTCCCAGATGCTCTTCCGTGATTTCCATTTTTCGCTGCAGCACGCAATATTTGTTCTTTGCTTTTCCAGCCACAGTTTCCTTTGGGAAGGGAGCGTCAGGTTAGCCTGTTCTCCGGACAGGCGTTGGGCTGGATCGCAATACCAACACAGCAGGAGAAAGAGGCAAAGCAGAAGATTGCTTTGTAGGCAAACAATAAATATCTGAATAAATGCGGCCTTTGGACTGTTTGCTTGTGTGATCATGACGGCCAGACCTCCAGCAGCGCTTTTGCAACCGTTTCTCTCCAAACTGGTGAGACCCGTGTTACTCAAAACGGTAACCCTAAAATGGATATTTTTACCCCAACACCTGTATTTGAAGAAGGAGAAGGATGAGCCACAGGGAGGTGTTGAATGAGGGGGTGTGGTCTGCCTCCGTTTTCCTCTACCTGCCAGGTCCTGTGACACCTCTGACCTCCCGGGAGTAGGGAGTGCGAGGACCAGAGACTGACCTTAACTGGCTGGTTGATCCCGGAAATGGTAGAGGAGTGGAGTGAGGGTAGGAGGCGCCTCCCTCTGGAGGGAGGACAACTCTCCTAAGAGGAGCGCGATCAGCCTTCACCCTCGGTTTTCCAAAAATATCTGTCCTTGGAGGTGTACTGGCAAGCCATGTGTCCCACGGATTCCTTCCTCCTGCGGTGAATTTTCTGGGCCATGTCTAAGCCCCTACCGGCCCACCTCCGAAGTCCCTCCTTTTAACTAAAGGTGCTTTGCCTTGTTAATTTAAAAATAAAAATAAAGTAGGAGCTTAAGGTGGCGGTACCTCCCGTGAAGTGGCCTCTGGCGGCAAGAACCTCAGGCTTATTTCACCCCCAGGGCGCCTTGGGCAGACGCAGATCTGACACCACCTCTTCTGGCTCCTTGTAACCTTTCGGAGCAAAGGTATTTAGTCCTCTGAAAGGGGCCCCACTGCAGGACCGAATTCCTCAGGGCAGTTGAGGGGTCTTCTAAGGGAGGGCGGGTCCTGTCACAACAGTTCTTCTTCTTCTTCTTCTTCTTCTTCTTCTTCTTCTTCTTCTTCTTCTTCTTCTTCTTCTTCTCCTTCTCCTTCTCCTTCTCCTTCTTCTCCTTCTCCTCCTCCTCCTCCTCCTCCTCCTCCTCCTCCTCCTCCTCCTCCTCCTCCTCCTCCTCCTCCTCCTCCTCCTCCTCCTCCTCCTCCTTCTTTTTAATTTTCAAACCCGATCAGAGTCTAAGGTGCTTTTCCCTCCACGATGTCCATAATAGGAGGGTGAGTTTTTCAGGTATTCATAAAGTTCTCTATCAAAGCATAGGAAGGGAGGGCACATCTTTGTGATACGACCCCAGATCCCCAATCCCAATGGCAAATTGTCAGCGTTAAGGAGAGCCAGTTTGCAATCTTCCCAGACACTCCCACATAGCAGAGCCCAGAAAGCCAGCAGGCAGCTAGAGCCTCCCTTTCTACCCTAGGCTTAGCCTGGGCCAAGCCAAGGGTGCCTTTGGCTGCTTTTGGGATCAGCCGTGGGTTCAGGGTGTCAGGAGTGAGACCCCAGGCAGACAGGCAAATTTCAGTAGTTCCCTGGCCAGAGCTCCAGGGATCTACCTTCTGTCCTAAGGGTATGGCTAAGGCCAAGGTCATGAAGTCAATCTGAAGTCTGAACTACCTCCAGAGTGTGAGAGACTGGGAAGGCACTGGACACTAGTGGTCACCTGTCACAAAGCAGTGCTGAAATATTGGGGTACCCTGTCTCCTCCCCTTCCTCCTCCTCTTCCGTTTCTGCCTCCCCCCTGTGTTGTCTTCCATCTTCTTTTCTTCCTTGCCTCCTCCCTTTTGACACAGGGTCTTTTTTTCCCCAGACTGGCCTGATGCTCACCTTACCCAACCTCAACCTTGTAGCGCTGTAGGCATGAACCGCCACACCACACCAAGTCCTGTCACTCTCTTTGGGGCAAAGTGTGCTTCCATCCAGGAGAAGAGGCAGGTTGACCTAGAACCGGAAGCTTTCCTCTGTCAATGCTTTCACTTCCCATCCTTCTCCCCGTGAGCACAGAATCAAACCTCTCTTTTCTTTCCCAACCAGTGATCACCACTTGTGCTTTCTGTGGATCTGAACGCCCAGGGGGCTGGCATCTATTCCCCGGCTGTGGAGCCTTCCTAAGGTCTGCTTTTTTTTTGGCAGGACTCAGCCTCTGTCTTGCCTGTGCCCAGTGTTATTCTCAGGGTATCCTGAGATGGTTTCCCGCTAGCATGGTCATGGAGAAGGATCTGCTGCTATGCTGGGGCACAATGAGCGCTGACAAAGCTGCTGGGAAGAAGTGATTTCCTCTCTCTTGACCCATGGGAGCCCCTTGCCATCTCCCAGTCCCTACCCCAGCCCTGATGACACAATATCACTTGCTCCGGGGGACTGAACCATCTTCTCTGCCACCCGTCCATTTCTGCCACCATTTCTTCTCTGTCTGAGCCCAGAAATGCCTGGGAGTGTGTGGCATACTCCATTTTCCCTTTGGGGGAAATCTGCCAACCAGCACAGGGGTAATGACAGTTTCCAGATAAATTTATAAAAGCAAAGAAATCTTCTAGGGGGTGGAGAGGGTGGCACAGGCCCAAGGCTGAGTGGGTTGAATGCTGTGTTTCCAGAAGAGGCCTGGGGAGTTGGGGTTTCTGGATACTTAGATTTTTCTTTCTCCTTTATGGTTTACAAAAAGCAAAATTCCCCAATGGCTTTGTATTTTTCTAGAGTTGGAGAGGATCTTTTGATCCAGGTTCTTCTCTGGGAAGTTGGGTTTTTAGACCAAAGGCTTCGTAGTGACATGAGCAGGGTGTTTTGCTCTGAGCAAACTCTCACTTATCCCACCCAACTCAGTGTTATGTCATCAGAAAGAGGTGGAATCAAGTTCTCTTGGCTCTGTCTTCTGCCCTTGGTTTTCGGCACCCTGATCTCACTTCTGCCAGAGGCACTTTAGGCTTCTGGCATATCCTAGATCATTGTATTGACTTACCCCTCATCTTTTAGGGGGAGGCTTCTTTCTACTACATTCTCAATCTTTGGGCTCCAGGAAAAGTGTGTCTCTGGATGAAAGCTCCATCAAGTACTGTTGTCATGGGAAACAGAGGCTTAATTAGATTGTGGAGTAAAATAGTCAACAGGGCTCATCAGGTCTCACTCTCGGGGGCAGCCAGACTTTAACATGGGGTGGAGAATCTGAGTTCAACTGTTTACCCCATCTACGAAGATGTAAGGATTCCCGAGCCATAGATATTTGCTCCCATCCTGTCCTTGGGACAAACAAGCAATGCTGTATTTCTTAGTGCTTTTAATGAGTCCAAATAGACTCTAATGACTAAGTGTTCATTGAGGGAACAAATGCCACATTTTTTTTTTCAGAAAAGTGAATATCCGATGGTAGGATTTAGGGCATCAGAGTGAAGATCTTCAGTAATGGCACTCTTTAGTATGTGTTCAGACCTTGTTCTGGAACCTTCTGTATTTCCTGTCTTTTGACATCTTCCTCTGAGGAGTATTGGCTGATGCCCTTTTGTAGGTTGTTTGGAGTTATGACTATAAGGCTTTGTGAGTGCAGTCTTTATCTATTTCTGGCTTGGATTTATAGGTTGTGAGAAAACAATCAAACCACAAATTGCAATCATAATGAACACATCAGAACCTGTACCCCTCCCAGACCTCGCTTACCTCAATATACATTGATCAGAAATGCGTTCTTCCTGGGTTTCTCTCTTTTGTTTTAAGCAGAGTGCACAGACTATCCCCAGCTGAGTTGAATGGGTAGAGGATACTGGTGCCCGGTGACAATGACAATCACAGCCTTCCTATCAGGACAGTGGTTACCGCTGTATCCTGTTTATTTTGAGAGGCAGGGCCATGGGTATTGCATGATTGGGTGTCACGTGGCTGCATGTGTATGTGTTTGTTCATGCTTATATGTATGTATATATATAATATATAAAGATGTATGAATATGTATATGTATGTATATATGTATTTGTGCATGTTCCTGTGCGTCTGTGTGTATGCATGTATTTGAGTGTATGTGTCTGAAGCTACCTGGACTCTGTAGGCTAGTCATTTCCAGATAGTTCCAGGGACTGCAGTCTGGTCCCCAGAGCCCCAGAGGCACTGACCCATCCTTAGCTTTTCCTGGGGAAGTGAGGGCTGGGACTTAAAGGGTGAGTGAGTATTTGAGGCTCTGGCCTGCCAAGGAACTTTGATAGCTCACACTACTTTGTTTCTTATGGACTGTCCAGCCTGAGGCATGCAAAAATATAAGGCACCCACATCCCCAGAAGAAATAAGAGTAAGAAGGCTAACAAGCAGAGGTAGAGGAGTAGATGACTAGCAGTAGGGACCAGCTTTCCATGGGCCTGAATGGCGGGGGTAGAATGGATGGGAGTTTGAGCAGGAATGTATGCACTCACTAAATGTCAGTATGCTCTTAGGTTTCTGCTGCTCCCTGTAAAATCTACTCACCTGGGTGGGGTGATGCAGCGAGAGTTGGGGTTTGGTGCTCTGTTCTAGCCCGGGGTGGCCAACCCACAGAGGGAATGTGGGGTGCTTTCTTGGAGGAGAGATGCCCTAGGTTTGGCCTCAGCCTCCTCAGAGCTCTTGGACTCCGCTTCATCCACTTATACCTATATTATGGCCATTATCCCTCGCTAATCACAACAAACTTTGGCCTGGCCTCACACACTGAAGAAGTAAATCCCTTACTGAGGGGATTCTTACGAAGGAGCCCACACCTGCCCACTCCTTTGCATGAACTCTGCTCAGAAGCACGCACACTCCTCTGCTCCCTTGCTTCCTCATTTATGGCTGAAAAATAATCCCACTGCTAATGACTAGTCTTCTGCTTTTGCTTCTCTCTGCCTCTGGTGAAAACGCCCTTACATCCTCTCCTCTCCCTGGGTGTCTCAGGGAAGAAATGACTCTCTTTGCTTTTCATGTGAAAAAAAAAAAAAAAAACCCAGTAGCTCTGAAAATAGTGTGTCACTTGCTCAAGGTCACAGAGCTAATGGGAGAGACAGATCCCTGGCTGGCCTGTTCTGGGAGCCATGCCTGACTCCCTCACAGCCCTGTGCACACATGGAATTGTCAGCGTGGAGCCAGCAGCACTCAGACCTACTCTGCCATACCCTTAGTGACTTCCCCTGGCTTGCTTTTGGCCACGAGCCAAATGGGTCACATGGAAAGAGAGGGATTCCAGCCTTTTGTATGCCATTTGATGTTTGATTTTATCTCCTACCTTGTCCCCTAATCAGTGCTTGGCTGCCACTGTCAGGAGGAAGACAGATGAAAACAGGGACCGCATCGAAGGGGCCTCTCTCCTCACCATCCCATTTTCGTGGGCATTGTTTTGAGTTTGGGTGGCTTTTTTTTTCTTTTTGTTTTGAGACAGGCTCTCACTGTGTTGCCCTGGCTGACCCAGAACTCACTCTAAAGACCAGACTGGCCTCGAACTTGAACTTGCAGAGATCCACCTTAGTCTACTTCCTGAATGGTGAGATTAAAGGGTTTTTACTTCATCATACTCACTGCATGTTGCTTTCTTTATTCATCTTAATTAAAAAAAAAGTCAATGTTTCTCTCTCTCTCTCTCTCTCTCTCTCTCTCTCTCTCTCTCTCTCTCTCTCTCTCTCTCTCTCTCTTTGTACTCAAGACATAGTACCATATATGGGGGTCGGAGGACAATGTATGGGCATACCCCAGGAGACCGAGACTCAGGTTGGCAGGCTTGGCAAAAGGTGCCCCTACCTGTGAGACATCTACCCATCTCTTCTACGTCACTTTGGGCTGATGTATACTGAAGCCTCATCGTGTCTTGACCCAGACTTACCTAGATAGCCAAAATTACTTCTCTTTCCAGAGTAAAACTAGCACCTGGCTGCCGTCTAAACCAGCCCAGCCCTCACCGATCCGGAAGGAGAGACCTAGCACTCTCGCCCTGGCCTTGTGTACTCTTTGGGATGTTTATTAGTTAGAAGGACTGTTTGCAGGGCCCTTGGCAGATTTCCTTCACTCGGTACTCACATTTACCGCGCCTCTGAAAATCTTTTGTGGGATGGTTCTTTCCTTCATTTGACAAAACGAGAAAGCTGGCTAATTCACTTGTCCAAAGTCTCAAAGGCCTTTAGGGCTAAAAACCAGTATTAACAATAACAACCAAGTAAGCAAGCCACCGCTGCCAATTCTTGCATGCTTACCATGCAGAAACTCAGCAATGGGCAACATTGCTGGAATGTTTATTTGACAACCTGTGGGCTTGTTTCTTTTCTAGTCTGGCCCTGATTCTTTAGGACTATGGAGTTTGCAGAGCACCCTTTGGCCATGTTTAGGGATGACTATCCTTAAAGAAAGTTGTCAGTAGAAGAGACTGGGTTGGAAGGAAAGGGCCAGCTGGCATTTCAGAATCCAAATGTCCGTCTCATGTTCGGCGTGGGCCACAGCAGGGGTTCCCTTCCATCTGCCTCTGTTTCCCCACTGGTGCTGGGTTTGCTCTTGAGTCCTCTTCCTCCATCTCCCTCTACTTCTAACTTGTTTCCCCCAACCTTTTTTATTTTTTCTATACAGAGTTTCTCTTTATAGCCTTGGCTGTCCTGGAACTCGCTCTGTAGACCAGGCTGGCCTCAAACTCACAGAGATCCACCTGCCTTTGCCTCTGGAGTGCTGGGATTAAATGTATGTGCTCCCCCCACTGCCCATCCTTAATTTATGTGCTTGAAGGCATCAGAACCACCTGGAACTAGAGTTACAGACAGCTGTGAGCTGCCATGTGGATGCTGGGAATTGAACCTGGGACTTCTGGGAAAACAGCCAGTGCTCTTAACCACTAAGCCAAGTCCCTGGCCCCTACTTGTCCCCTATTACTGATGGACCCTGCCAGAGAAGGCCCCATTCTTCTTAGGAGGAATTGAGAGAAGAACCTTCTGCCTCAATCCAGGTTCAGATGATTACACACTTATTTCAAACTTGACCCCATATAACCAGAGGTTGAAGTTTACCGTGGTCAGGTACAGTCAAGAACATGTTGCAGACGCTCGGCCCAGGGAACTTGCAGCTCAGATGCTAGAATTATTCTTTAGCTGTTTTCTCTGGTTTTTTTTTTGTTTGTTTGTTTGTTTTAGTTTGGTTGTGAGCCTAGCCTTTAAAGGCTGAGCCATCTCTCCAGCCCTAGCTGTTTTTCCTAAGGAAGATCCAGTTCAGCATTCACTTGGGGTCTGGAGTTGTAGCTCAGTTGGTAGAGTTCTTGCCTAGCATTCTTGAGGCTCTGGGTTCAATCCCCTTGTACTGCATAAACTCAGTATGAGCAATGCCAGAACTCAGGAGGTTGTGGCAAGGGGATCAGAAGTTCAGGGCCACCTGTGGCTACAAAGAGAGCTTGAGGCCAGCCTGGGCTACTGGGAAGGATTGGATGAGTGCCACTGTGGGGAACTTCAAATCTCCAGAGGACATAAGCTGGCCTTGTTATTTGCAGGTTCTCTATCAACCAACCATGGATAAAAATTGTTGTTTCTATCGGGCAGGCATAGGCTTTTTAAATTTTGTTTCTTTCTTGTCATTATCCTACAAACAAAACAATATAATCACCACTTGCACAGAATCTCCACGTGTCAGGTATGACAGATGATTAACACACTCATTGCTAGGATTCAGGCATTATGCTGGCCTGCCCATTCTTACCTATACTCATGTCAGTGGGGCCCTTTGCAAAGAAATGACACTCTGGGACTCCATTAGAAAGAGAGAAAGTGACACATTCATGCCAAGGCATTCGATGTGTGATTTCCAGGCTGCTGATACTTGCTCATAGCCTCGTTCTGAGTCTGTAGCTGCTGGAGTTTCCATGGAGATTCTGAAGTGCTTTGTGTGTTGGAAACTTTGAATAAAAAGGTAAGAGAGAGAGAAAGGCCAGCCATCAAGCTCACCCAAACTCTAAACCTCAGACTCTTGGAAAGAGTCAGCTGGAGCTCATAGTCCCACTGCAAACATACCCAGAGGGCGAAGATGTTCCTGGAGACCCTGGGGCTTCTGAGGCCTCTAAGCACACATCAGCATGGGGAGTGGGGGAGCTCTTGAGTTCCTGGGAGCAAGGCCCTTTCTACCTGCTGCCCTCACCCTACTTTTTCCAATGACCGGGACACTTGTGGTTGACCCTGGGAACTCTTGAAGCCTATCTCCCTATCGTTGGGCGGCTGCCACGTCTTCTGCCATCCCTTTTCTAGGAGAGGAGGGTTACCCCTTTCTTAGCCTGGAAGTTTTTGAAGGAAGGTACTGTTATTTTATGAAAACTTGCCCAGGTTAGGAACAAAGGCCGATTCTGGATCGTCTTCAGGCGGGGCAGAACTGAATTGACATTCCTTTAAAATGACTCTGTATGGCAGCTGATTTCTGCTAACAGTTATTCAGCAATAGAGAAAAGGCACCTGGGTCCTTTAGGCTGTAGTGGGGTTTTCATTTTCTCCTTTTCTGCCTGTAATGCTCGAAGGGAACTGGTGCATGGTTGGAGTTCAGACTTAGAGAGGTCTAGTATATTGACACCTATGTTCATGACATATGCAGAAATCCTACTGGACAAGTGTTTATTTTATACAGGTGTGATGTGTGTGCCTTCTCAGGGTAGGGGAAATAGGGCTATCTCACCTCCTTTTATAATCAACTCATTTGCTTTTGGAGCGGCATCTTAGAAATCTCAAGGGTGAACGCCTGAATTTTGGAAGCACACACACACACACACACACACACACACACACACACACACACACACACACATATATATATATATATATTTCAGAAGGGCTTGTCGCATGAGTGAATTTATTATTATTATTATTATTATTATTATTATTATTATTATCTGACTTTAGAAAAATGCCTTATAAAAATTTAGTCCTCAATATACACTTGTTGAAAATAATTGTACCTGTTACCCTTGAGGAGGAGGAGGAGGTGGAGAAAGCCCAGGATACCCTCCGTGTATTCCTCTTGTGCTAGAATTGTTTAAATGGGAATAAAGCAGTCGGCAGTCCATTCCCCGGGGAGAAATGTTGAAGGCTGTCATGCAATACAGTCTAAGCATGTGCTCATAATATTTGTTGAAACTCAGAAGCCCTTTTTTTTCAAAGTAATAATTCTCTAAATCTGTTCCGGATCATACCAGTAACCCCCCACCCCCCACCCCTGTGTGTGTATGGTGGTAGGGATATAGCTCAGTTAAGTACGGAGCTGCCTTGTATTTGGACAGCCCTGGGTTTCATCCCCAGCACTTTATAACGAGGGGTGGTGTGGTATATTCTCCTGTAATCCCAATCTCAGGTGGTGGAAGCAGGAGAATTAGGAGTTCAAGGTCATCCTTGGGTACATAGTAGGTTTCAGATCAACCTGGGCTATATGAAACCCCTGTTATCAAAACAGTAGTTTTTGTTCACTTGTTTTTTTGAAACAGGGTCTCACTCTGTAGTCCAGGCTAGTCTAGAACTCACTATGTAGCTCATTTTGACTTTGAACTCTTCTGGACAAACTTCCTGTGTCAGCCTTCTGAGTGCAGGCATTACAGGTTTGAGCCACCAATCCCAGCTTTGATAATAATACCAAATCAGAGGTTTCTCAGACATAAACAGACCTCTGAGAGCCTCAAAAAATGGCATGTGTCCACCTATAAAATACTTGGCTTCTTAACAACCAATTTTTCTCATGTCTAAAGGAATAAGCAGGCTTGTCAGAGTCTCTAGACTCTAGACAGGACAGAATCCCCTCTATAGGCTTGGGCCTGCAGGGGATTCTGTCCTGTGATCTAAGATCTGGATTTAAAAATGGAATCCAAACCACACCCACAGTGTTATCAGAATACATTCCATTAAATCTGCTGGGTTGATCGACAGGCTAGGGGTGAGTCCTCCAGATTGGTCCTCCTTTGGGGAAAATGAGGTTGCTAGTAACACTTTCAGAAGGGACATGTGTCAGGAGGGGTCAAGTCAATGCGTTCGTCTCTGTGATGTGTGCTGTCACCAAATATACAGAATTGGGTAGGTGTGTGTTTGTTTCAACCCAAAGCCAGCATTGCCTGCCTCTCCCCACTCCTCAGTTCCCACCATCTGGGCTCTCCAGACAAGGCCCACACATTGATTTGAATTTTCAACACTTACACCTGACTCAAAGAACAGGAAAGGTCAGTCTGCCTCACACCTCACCCAGCGTCCTGGGATTAGCATCCAAAACAAACAGATCAGAGATGGGATGTGGACTCCAGAGAGAAGTTCCCACGTGTGAGAAAGCCCGGGAGATGGCGTTTCTCAAGCTCACTGATGTCACCGAGGTTCGCAGTCCAAGACTTTACCTTACTGAGGTCACTGGCAGTTGGAGCCTTCCAGAAGTACTCAAGAGCTAGGCTGGTGGATTAAGAAGAGTGGGAGATGGGGAGGCAAGGGGGAGGAGTCCTGCCTGCTAATCAAAGAAGAAACCAAATGAAGTCCAAGAAAAATACAACACTATTGTTTTGGGGGCACGGGATGCTGGTGGCTTGGAGGCTTCATTGAGTAATCCAAGTTACGCCCTTTCTCTGTGGGACCGAAGGAATGTTGGCTGTGTCCCTGGAGGCCAGGTGGGAGGTGGGTAGACAGGTCTATGAAGATGAGAATTTCTGGAGCCTGTAACTCTGAGTGTCCTCTTGGCCTTGCAGCTGGGAGGCTGAGACACGAAGGAGGAATGTGGACCGAGATCAGGGGGCAGTGGTCATGATGGAGATGGGGACGAGGAAAAAGGTGTGATGGAAGAAACCTGGGTTAAGAAGAAGCCTGTGGTCCTGCCGCCCTCTGTGTCCTCAAGAGCTCCTGGTGGCAGTGGAGCCACAGGGTGGGTACCCAGGGAGAGGTGGCACGTCTGAGTCTGGGGTGTGACAGGAAGCAGGAAGTACCAGTCATTTCACAAGACACTTTGACACTGGAAAGAGAGCCAGCGAAAACTGGCAGATCCCCCAAGTTGGGGTGGGAAAGTCTGGCCCAGTGTGAAGAACTCTTGGCTTCCCATCGGGCTGCGGGTTTGTTGAAAAAACAGGGCAGTCTACACAGTTGGGATGCCAGTCCGCCTCGAAACTCACTTTCTCTTCCCATTCTTGATTGTTGGTGTGTGATGATGTGCCTGCCGCTGTTGCTGGTGAACTTCCACAGCCCAAGGAAGGGGTTATGTGAGCAGATGATGTCTTGACAGGAGTGTTTGTCCCCTAGCAAGCCCTTACATACACTTCTCACAAGTGTATGCCAACTCCTTTCATCATTTCCCCTCAGTCTTCCCCGTCTTTTGATTTAAAAACTTTTTAGATTTGTGTTTTGCCTATATGTATGTCTGTGTGAGGGTGTTGGAGTTACAGACAGTCGTGACCTACCATGTGGGTGCTGGGAATTGGTCCTGGGTCCCTTGGAAGAACAGGTGGTGCTGTTAGCCACAGAGCCATCTCTCTAGCCCCTCATCTTTTGATTTTTTTTATCAAGAACCCTCTTCGTGTGGACCCAGCTTTGGATTTTCTATCTTGTTCCTCTCTTTTGAGGGACAAGATTTTCCTGCTGCATCAGCCTAGCTGCCCTTGGGCCTTCATCCCTTCATCCCTTCCAGAATGGACTGAGGGCTTCTTTCCCAAACTCCGTCTCAAACTCCAACTTTCCACCGTAAACTACAAAAGATGAAGGCTCAGGCTATTCCCCTGCATTCCCACCCAGATGTGAAGTGTGTACACCATGACTGTCTTGGTGTCTCTGAGACTTCGTCCCCGTAAGAAAGGCAGGGGCAGTAAGCTATGTTCCAGTTTCTTCTGAAGCACTTTTGGGATCATTTTTTTTTGTTCCCAGGACTCAGGATTTGCTGGGTGGAAGTGAGCACTGATACCTTACTGAGCAGTATGCCTGATTCAGAATTCCTAGGTTCTCTCTTGATGCACTTAGTCTGAGAATCTGAGTCGTATCTCTTGGCTTCAGCTTTTGTCTTACTCAAAGCAACCTCTTCAAGAGTCAATGTCCAGGGACTGGGGAGATAGCTTAGTTGGTGAAATGCTTGCCGGCTTGCCGTGTAGGTATGATGATCTGATTTTTATCGCAGATACTCTCATCCAAACCTCAGGTGCCATGGTATGCGCCTGTAATCTCAATGCTGGAAGACCCTTGCCAGTCTAGCCAAATCGTAAACCCCAGGATCAGTCTCAATAAACAAGGTGGAGAGTGATTGAGGAAGGCATCTGACATTGGCCTCAGACTTCCACATACATGGTGTACACACGAACACATATATACTGATTACACATACATGTACACACTTGACATATACAGATGCACACATGAACATATACACCGTATGCCCATCCACCTCAAAATTGATGTGCACTCTTTCTATATTTATTTGTCCTTGCATTTACATAGGCTGGGAGATTCCCCTGGGAGATCTTCAAAATACTCCCCAGTGGAGAAACCGATGCAGTGGTTCAGGAAGAATTTCGGATAAAAGGGGTTAGAAGCATTCAAAATTTTTCTGGGTTGAAAGGCAGCCATCCGTTTGCCTTGAAGTAAACCAGTGCTTTACTGTAGCCACAAGGAAGAGCTAATCACAGATGGGGCATTAGCCCCAGTCTCTAGGGTTTAGAGTTTGAATGACACTGCTATGGAAAATATCCTTGAGCCGGAAAAAGAAAAGGGATGAGCCAGTCTGGAAAGAGTTTCATCATGCCAATAGCTGTGTTTACAGTTGAACATACGGACAGAGTTTAGATTTGATTGATTTCCATCACTTGAAAAAAAAAAAAAAGATTCAGCCAGTAAAAGGTATACCTGAACACATGCCTGTGTCTGTCTTCTGTTTATATGATAGGACAAAGAACTACTCCACCCCAGAATTTTAACATCTCCTGTGTCCTTATCGTAACCAATCTGTGCAGTGTTCTCAATTAGAAGTTGGAATCTGCAGAGCGATGCTTTGAAGACGATTCTTTGCCAAGTACTCGGAAAATGGCCCTCTTTGGTTCAGAGAAGGGGACACATCCTGGGTCACATAGCTGCTAAGCAGAGTACTGAGAATGAAAGCCAGGTCTGACTGTTGCTAAAGCCTGGCCTTATGCATCTCTGCAAAGAAAACTTGAAGCAGCGATTGGACAAACCTATGCTCCTGATAGTTTATGCCACAGTTCCCTAGGATGAATATCATGAGAAACATTACTTGGGCCTGGCAAGAAGGCTAAGTAGGTAAAGGTGTCTGTTTCGAAGAGGGAAGATCTGAGTTCAGTCCCCAGGGAAAACATCATGGAAAGAGAGCTGTCTTCTGAAAGCTGCCCTGCGTATTAATAAACACATGTAATTAAAAAAATATCATTTTGCTTGGAAGGAAGGAGCAGAATTCAAGAACCATGCAGAAGAGAAGAATATTTTTTTGGGGGGGGTTTATCTCAGGATGGTTATTATATAATCCCCTCAAGTTTTCCGAATGCTTGAAAATTTCATAACAAATTATTAGAGGAAAAAAGACTTGTACAAAATATTGGAAGAGAAGGACAGTACCACAGAGTGAAATGAGACTCTTGTGAGACCAGGCAGGCAGGGTGGCACACCCCCGTAAACTCTAATACTCAGGAAGCTGAAGCCTGTAGCTGTGGGTTCTGTTAGCAGGACTACATAGTGAAATGAGATAAATACATACATAGATAGATAGATCAATAGATTGATAGATGAAAGGAGGGCGAGAAACAGAGAGAGAGGATGAGAAGAGAAGAGGGAAGGAAAGGAGAGGAGGGAGGCCAATAACTTAAATTCTAAGCTCAGCATTTTCTAGAAGACAGAAATTGATGCAGTGGCCTGGATACACTCTGGGGGGGGGGGGCAGGGGCTCCTCAGCTTAATTCAGAGAACTCAGACCTCGAGTATAGGATACGTTCTAAGGACCAAAATGCTCTATTCTGCAGACCTCACTGGTCTACACATTACATAATGTAGAGTTATGTGTCTGCCATAAGGCTGGCAGGAGCCTGAATGTGATATGTTGATAATACATGGAGTCTTGCATGCAAACTTTGTTTATATGTTAGGCTCTCCCTCTGAGCGCAAGGGCAGGTAGCTGGCTGCAGGTCTGCATTGAAGCTTGAAAGACCCAGTATTTTATGGCCTCTGGTGTTTATTTTGCTGTCTAACTATGTTATCCATTGTGAGTTTGGCTAAAGCGAAACACTGTAAAGAAACAGAGAAAGCATCCTTTGATACCAAAGCAACATATTTCCCCATGGGTCTTCTTTGTCTAGTGATACTCTTCTCTCTGTCCACAGAGAAGGGCCACACATGGTCAGAATAGGGACTTTGGTTACCCCACTGTTTTTGCATTGTTTTTTGATTTTCCTCTAAGTCTCCCCCCCCTTTTTTTTATATGAAGGCCTATTAAATCCTCAACCAAGTTTTATGTCAAGATTAGAGCTGAGAACAGACAGCTTGTATCTCATCTTCGAGTTATGGAAGCGACATTCCACACCATCAACTTGGAGTGGGGAAAAGGGACCAGTCCCTTTCAGGAAACCTCCAGCATCCCAGCCAAGAGGAAGCTCAGGCCTCAGGTTGAGGCAGGTTCCTATGAAGCAGCCAAAGGTTTGCAGAACAAGCACTGAGACCAGATGAGGAAGTTCAGACTTTGGAGACATCATAAGGTTGCAAGGGTCTTGGAAGGCTGAGCTGCTAGAAGAGCCCTCTGGAACCAGGACCGTGACACAGCTGCCTGGGCTGAGCCAGGGTCCTGCTGTGCTTACTGCCTGGGTCTCAGTTCTCAGCAAGGAGGGGCTAACGGGCTGGGATAATAGTCTCGTGTTTATATTTGAAAAAGGATACTGCATTTCCAGGATAATCCCCTCCAACCTCCTCTTAGGCTAAGATTTCCAACTGGTCTAGAATGTTGAAGAGAAATCAGAGGCTGATTACCTGGCCGACAGGGCTGCAATCACACCTTTCAATATGAATTATGCACTCTTTGAGTTCAATGACATTGAGCATCCAGGCTCTGGCTGGGGCAAAGCCTGTTCAATGGTTTCCATCACTGGCTTAAGACAATGATTTGAATGGACAAAGTCCCCTCACTGTGCTTGGTAAGCAGGAAATGAACGCTTGTTTGCAAATAAGATTGAGAAACATGATCAGCTTCTTGTTGGGCATCTGTCTTTGGGTTAGCCGCTCCTGATAAGACTAATGTCGAAATATGTTAGAAGACACCAGTGGTGGTGGGGGCCTTTCCTCTTCTCCTCCATCCCCATCCCTATCCTCTTTGTTTGGTTTGATGGGAGAGGGTCTCAGCCTGTAGCTTAGGCTGATTTTAGATGCATGGCAGTCCTCCTGCCTCAGCATCTCAGGTGCTAGGATTACCATAATGCCTGGCTCTATCCCTAATTTATATATCTCCGAAGGAGCAAAGGCAAAAGGTGTTTCAGCTTGAAAGTCTGTTTCTTTGTGGGAATTTATATACAGCAGGGACTGACTTGACATAAACTATCTTTTCTGTTCTGTTTTTCTTTTCATTTAAACATTGTTTTCATTTTTGGGTCTTGAGATAAAAAGTCTTGCTACATGTATCAGGATGGGCTGGAATTCTCTATGTGGTCCAGGCTGGCTAGCAGCTCACTCCAATCCTCCTGCCTCAGGCTTGTCCCGCTTACACACAGCTTTTCTAGGTGTCTGTTACTATTCTCTGCCTTCTCTGGTACCTTCCCCTGGGAAGACTTCTTTATTGAATAAAACAAAAAAATTCTATGACTTTGATGAAACCCAATAGGGTACATTCATTACATGAACAGCTTTGGTATAGCCTCAGTTTGGGGACAAGTTACTTGGTATCTGGAAAGCATTGGGTACTTGCTAGATTGAGAAGAAGGGGTTGGTAGGCTGGAGAAAGAGAGATTACAGGCTAGTGTCTGGCTGGGAGTGCATAGCTTGATGCTGTACTTTTTGGGGAAAAAAAAGGTACCCACAGTTAATCATTTTTGGGAACTATTATTTTCAAGTTTTGAGTTCTTGACTATCTTTTTGTATGCGTGTATGTATATGGGTAGTGTGTAGAGCGGCAAAGGACATCCTCAAGTTTTGTTCCTCAGGCCTGACAACCCTTTCATTTTAATTAAAAATTGTTTATTCTACGTGTATGTGTGTATGCATACATACATGCACCATGTGAGTGAAGGTGACCACAAAAGCCGGAAGGGGGCATTAAAGCTCCCAGAACTGGAGTTATTAGTAGGCAGTTGTGAGCCACCTAATACAGGTGCTGGGAATCGAACTGGGGTCTGCTACAAGAGTAAGTTCTCTTAACCACAGAGCCATCTCTCTTGGACCTCCTTTTAAAGCTTTTATTTTATGACCATTTATTTACTTTTATGTTTGAGTGGTTTTGCCTGCATGTATGTATCTAAGCCACATGCATGCAATACTCCCCTACTCTGCACAGATGATAAAGAACAGGTAACATGACCTAAAACAAACAAACAAACAAACAAACAGACAGACAGACAGACAGACAAACAGACAACAACAAAACAGAATGTCAGCAGTTAGGATGAGGTGACACTGGAGAAGGATGGGTAGAGCCTCTTGCGGACGGGAGATAATAAGAAGCTGTGTAACCTGAGCCATGTCTAAGATGGAGGATTGCTGTGGAGGTGCCCATATGTCAAGAATCCCCCGAGATTACTGGAAGCTGGGAAGAGAAATACCAGAGATCCTGTTCTAGAACCTTCAGAGAGAGAGCCATCACCTTCATTTTGGACTTCTAGGCTCCAGATGGAAGATAGGACGCTTTGCATGTTGTTTTAATGCACTTGCTGTGTGGTAGCTGGTTGGCAGCCCCAGGATAGGAACACATTTAGCTTCCATAGGGACAAATGATTTAGGAAGGAGTAGCAGTTATCAGCTCCCCTGAGCCAAGCAGTACCAGTGGCCTGTGATTTTCCAGCATAGCCAGTGGGAGGTTCTCAGACCATTAAGTCCAGTACCTCTGGAGCCCCGAGTCCTCTCTTAGCCTAGAGGAGTTTCTGTGGCAGAGAATGTGTCAGCTGCATGCTTGCCTTAGGATGCATTGCTGAGTGGCTCGGAGGTCATGGTGACATCCTTTGGTGTGATGACCTTCTACTGTGAATTCCTCTTCCATCTTCCCTCTCCTCACCCTGGAAGGGAAGGGAAGGGACGGGGAGGAAGAGAGAGCTACTTAGGGACAAGGGTCTACTTTAGGGTCACATGTGGTCAAAGCCACAGACAGTTTGATTTTTTTTCTTTTTGCTGTGACATAGTGACATGGATGAGAGTGTCCCTTTGACATGTCTTTCAAGTTAGCCCCTCAAATATTGCCCAGATCCTGGGGGAAATGGAGGCTCTTAGGACTGAAAGTAGGTCATGGATTTCATGGTCTTCTTGTTGCTGCCACCAGGAGGACCACAGAGTCCGCTGAGGTGACTCTGCCATCTTGGCTTGTGCTTCAGGGGAAGGACAACCAAGGAGAAGGCCTCCTTTGCCTCGGACCTTATGATTGGATTAAAGCCAGGGGCCATGGGGAGTGTTCTGAGAGCAATATTAAAAGTATCTTCCTTTTTCTTGAGGCTACCGAGGTCCATAGGGGAGACTGATGTTCCAAATCCCCTTGTCTCAATGGTAGTAGACCTGTGTCTGTGCATCATGGTCTCTGCTGTAGTTTCACACCCCAGCTCTCTTTCCCCTCTCCTTCTCAAAATGAGCTGAAGAGATGGCTCAGTGGTTAGGAACACTGGCCATTCTTCCAGGGGACTCTGGTTCCATTCCCAGCCTGCACATGGAGGCTCACAACCATCTGTATGTCCACTTCTTCTAGCCTCCATGTGCACTGGGCACTCATGTGGTTCATATCCATAGATGCAGGCAAAACACTGATACCCATAAAACAAAAATTAAAACAAAACCCAAAGGCATCCATGCTTTTGTCATGTGATCAACTGGGGTTGTTTCTCTTTTCTCTGTGCAGTGTCTACTTCCTGTGGGCTGTGTGTGTGTGTGTGTGTGTGTGTGTGTGTGTGTGTGTTTATGTAGGTGTGGGTGTACATTTAATGTTTTCATGTAGAAGCCACAGGACAATAATCCGGGGTGTTTTTTTTTTCAAGCAAAGTCTTTCACTGGCTTGGAACTTCCGGGTATGCTAAGCTGGTAGGTCTAGTAGCAGCAGGCCAGTGAAGCAAAAGGTTCCTTCTGTCTTGTCCCCTCTAGCTCTGGGACAAGCACTGAATCCATGCCTGGCTGTTTTTCATGAGTTCTAGAGATGCAACTCAGGTCCTCATGCTTGCAAGGCAAGCATTTTGCTAACTGAACGATCTCCCTAGCGTCTGTGGGTCACAATCCCCCCTTCCCCAGGAAACAGTGAAGAATGATGCTTATGGACTACCTGTCTTCACATACACTGTGCTGAGCATTGCCCTGAGTTAATAGTAGAGGAGGGTGCGGGCCCATGAAGTCAGAGTCATGTACAAGATCACGTGGCTGTGAAGTAGAGCTGGGACCCAGGTTTCTCTGGGGAGGGCCGGAAAAAGGAGCATCATAGTTGCAACCAGCAGAAGGAGAGGGAAAATGGCAAGAACATGCTACCTTTTGACTCACTGTCACTTTCTTCCAGCCCAAATGTTTCTTGTTTCCATGTCAACTAAAGGATTTTTTAATAGCACTGCTTGTTATCTCTAGATAAAATGCATTAATGTCCTTTTCCTGCTCTGCACCCCCCCACAATGAGAACACACAATGGAAGAATGCACCCAATACACCCCATCTCCCACTTGAAGGTCCAGTATCAGAATCAAACCTGTCAACAGGATGTGTATATTGAGTGGGAACCCACGATGCCCAGGGGACAGGAGCAATGTTTGAGTTCCTCTGTTTGGGTTGGTCATTAGTCTTGAGGGAGATGACTCAGGTGCTGCTTGGCAAAGTCAACAGGCTCAAAATAAGGATGCTCTATGAGGAAGCAGCCACTGGCCACCCTCAGTCCTTGCTTGTCACGTCTCTGCACTCCTAGTCTCGTCCCGTTGCTGTAACCCCTACCACATCCTGCTCTCTCACTCCTTCTGGGCGCTTGGCTGATATTTGGCCCCACCTCTTTCTCAAATGACCTGGATTTTGCAGTAGGATGAGCAGGAGTCCAGGCACCTCCAGGGCTCTTCTGGAATTAGAAATGAGTTATCTGGAGTGCAATACTCACTTTCAGCACTTATAAGATTTATACTTAATGACAAAACAAATCCAGCTTTCCATTCTAAAACTTTATTTACATTGAGATAGTGTCTTATGTAGTCTGGGCTGACCTTGAACTTATTATATAGCTGACAGTGACCTTAAACTTCCAATTCTTTCTTTTAAAAAATTATCTATCTATCTATCTATCTATCTATCTATCTATCTACCTACCCACCTATCTATCATCTATCTATCTATCTATCTATCTATCTATCTATCTATCTATCGTATTTTAAGGCAGAGTTTCACTATGTAGCTCTGGCTGTCCTGGAACTTACTATGTAGACCAGGCTGGCCTCTAACTCACTAAGATCCACTTTCCTCTGTCTCCTGGGTTCTGGGATTAGAGGTGTGGACTATGCCCACTATGCCCAGTCAACTCAGTTTAACTGGGGATCGGACTCTGGGTGAGCACCCTGCCAACAGAGCCACATTCTCGGCTCTCTTTCCAGAACTTTAAAAAGTTGGGTGCTGACCTTTCTCCAGTCCTTCTCTTAAAGGACGTAGCAAAAAAGTCTTGTTTCCCTTTTCCCTCTAACACTGACTCATGTTCACCCCCAAAGCACATATAAGAATTAATGGATATTATTTTATGAATTTATAGGTTCCTTGAATTTTGAATTATTTCACTGAGGTTATTTTTTTGTTCGTTTATTTGTTTTGTTTTCTGAGCAAGCTGGTGAGCTAGCCATGGTAGAGTCATGTCCTTCATATACTTGTAGAACTCAGTTGTGGATTCCTGTGGATTCAATTGTCAGTTATCAGACTTTTCCCCCATTCAGTCTGTAGTTTAATTCTAACCTAGCTTAGAAATGTTTGCAAATACACACTTAGAAGAGTAAGGAGGGCTGCAGGCAGATACGGGCATGTGGGATGTCATGGGTATTACGTCTTGTCCTGATCCCAAATGACACACATTCAACAACCTGAGTTTTTGTGAGGTCCCTTCTGGCTGCAAGATCCTTTGTTTCATTGGCCTTTGGGGTTCTATATCCTCCCACCACTCTCTACTCATTTATTATTCACCTAAGCTCAGCTGGAGATATAATTACCAATAGGGCCTATGATTAAGGCTTTTGGTGGCTGTTTTTGATCTCTTCCCTGAACTAATTAAGCCCGAACAAAGCAAGGCCACGAGTTCATTAAAGGGGCAGACACCGATTGAGTCCCTGTCCAATTTTAGGCACCGTGCTGCTATGGCAGGCAGTAACCCCCACATAACTGACAGAGCAAATGACTAGAAATTGGGCTGGGGAGGTGGCTCAGTGAATGGAGTTTGTGATGGGGGGAGGAGGGGCTGAGTTCCCTACACTTTCAGAACCCATGGAAAAACCTGTGTGTGTGTGTGTGTGTGTGTGTGTGTGTGTGTGTGTGTGTGTGTGTGCTGTGTCTGAAACCTCTGTACTGGGGAGATGGAGACTGGTGGATCCCTGGGCTTCACTAGTCAACTAGTCTAGCTGACTCAGTGAACTCAGCATTCATTGAAAGACCCTGTCCCCAAATCCTAAGGTTATTGAGGGAAACATCCAACATGGAAGTCTGGCTTCTGTGTGCAAGTGCTCACCGGTGTACCCACACATATTTCTGTGTACATACATGAATATATACAAGCACATGACACACATACATGCACATGCATGCACATACATGCTAGAGCTGTAAGGCCCATTTGAAGAAAGTGAGCAAGATAGAGGCAGAGGTGGAGGGTCCTCTCCTTTTGCCAGGAAAGATAGGAAAGATGTCCCTGTAACATGGCGTCTCAATGCTAAAGGGAAGGGTGAGTGAGGGTGGGGGAACAGGACAACCTGTGTGTGTGTGTGTGTGTGTGTGTGTGTGTGTGTGTGTGTGCGCACGCGTGCGCATGTGAGCGCATGCAGGATAATCCAGGCAGAGACAAAACTACAGTCAGAGGGACTGAGGTACAAGAGGTAGGTATTTTAAGAGAAGCCACAGGCTGTTGGCAGCACAGGCACCCCGGGCACCCATGTGTTCCATCTGGAGTGTGCCTATCCCAACCATGAATTCAGCCGCGCATATATACATGCATAGTATTCTCCCTCTGTGCATGTGTGCATGCAAGTGTCATGTGTCGTGGGTGGCAGTCAGAGGCCAGCAACAGAGAGTCAGCTTTCTCCTTCCACCATGGCCCGAAGAAACTCAGGTCACCAGTCTTGACTGATGTTACCTTTACTGACTGAGCCAGTCCCCCATGTCATCATCTTAAGAGCCGGGCCTGGCTTTCCTAAGGTTTCAGATGGAGATGGAGCCTGTACCATACAGGCGGAGGATGTAAAAAATGTACTTGCATCATGTGGAGAGCCTCGCTCTGTGCTTCTGTCTGCCCACCATGCTTCGAGGCCCGCAGCTGGATCCAGTGTGCAACTCTGAAGGGCAGTCAGGACGGATCAGCTGTCAGAACTGGGGAGGCTGGGGCTCAGCCATCAGGATGTGGGGTATGTGTATCTTCTGTTTATTCTTGCAGTTTGCTTCCCTGAAAACACATGCCTAGCTGCCATGCTCCTCTCCCAAGGAGGCCAGCGCCAGCACTCCATCGCTCATAAGCAATCCTGCAAAAACAAACCCAGGTCCTCAAGGCAGCTGAGGTGCCAGGGAGTCAGTCCTGCCCTGGCTGGGCATCCCAGAGCCTAGGAACAATCTGGTCTTCAGGAAGAGAGGGAAAAAAAACAATTTCAAATTCCAGGCGCCCAGGGCCTCTTACAGATGGCCATTGTCAGGGGAAGGGGAACTAAACTGTTAGCACTGTGGCGCCTCTGGGAAATGGGGAGGAGATTGAGGTCAGGGCCGCTGCTTAGGGTGTTTGGGCATTGAGGAAGGGGCTGGGTTAGCAGAAGAAAGAGCTGAATGGTTCCCTTGTATGAGCTTGGGAAGCATGCTTTTAAATGCCTCAGTTTCCAGTGCTAACGTTGTGTGAAAGAGCACGGGCGAGATGAGTCAGCGGGGAGAGTTGCTTGTGTGTGAGTACCTGAGTGTAATCCCAGATGGTGATAGGAGAGACCTGTCTTCCAAAGTTGTCCTCTGACCTCCACACTCATGGCACATGACCACACACACACACACACACACACACACACACACACACACACAGAGAGAGAGAGAGAGAGAGAGAGAGAGAGAGAGAGAGAGAGAGAGAGAGAGAGAGAGAGAAGATAAAAGATTTCAAACAGTTATATACTCAATATCTACATGTTGTGGTAACATACCTATGGTCCCAGATATTGGGGAAGCTAAGGCAGGAGGATCACTTTATCCCAGAAATGCAAGGCTAGTCTGGTTAACATGTCAAAAAATAAATGAAAGGGACAGAGGGATGGCTAAGCGGTTAGAAGCAATTACAACTCTTCCAGGGGACTCAAATTCAATTCCCAATACCCACACATCAGCTCCAACTGCATGTAATTCCAGTTGCAGGGGATCTGACAGCTCCTTCGGGTCTGCTTGGGCACCAGGTATGCATGTAAAGGAAATATGCTAGGGCTGGGGGTGCAGGTAACTGTGCATGCAAGAACTTGTCTAGCATGCACAAAGCCTGGGTTCAATCCCCAGCACTGCATGAAGGAGGCATGGTGGTGCAGGCCTGGAATTCTAGCACTTGAAAAGTGAATTCAACAGGGTCAGTAGCTCAAGGTCATCCTCACCTACATAGAAAGATCAAGGCCAGCCTGTGCTACATGAGACCTAGTCTCAAAATAGCAGCAACTGCAATGGACTATGCTGGACTGAAAATGTGTGTACTCTGCCATCCTCCAGCCTTCACTTCACTCTTTCTCAAGTCAAAGATGTCAGCACCGCTCTGTTGAGTTCATTCTGGAAGGCTACCGGCCACTGTGGAGAGGTGAAGAGAGACTGTGGCCCTGGATTCTGGATTTCTGTTTACAGCAGGTGTTCTGGTCAGTTTTTTTTTGTTCCAGTTGTTCTATTCACATAGTTTTCCAAATGCAGATTTGGTGGGGCTGTGCTTCGAAGTTCCAGATTTGGCTAAGAAGATCCCAGGTATTTGCTGTGCCAGGAAGTAGAACGAGGAATTCCTTCCTGGCTGCTTCATAGGTGTCATGTCTCGGTGAGGTGACAGACTCTTGTTTGCAGGGTAGATCTCACTGGCCTGTGTGGAGCTTGGGAAACTTGACAGCTTCATTTGGAACTCCTCTGTAAGAAGACAGAACAAACAGAGGTCAGTGACTGCATCACATCCTAAACATTTTCCATGGAGTCAAATTCCACTCTGGGTTGCTCAGCCAGGGCATCCAGAGCCAGAAGTGGACAGGTAAACATTTGTGTGTGTGCTTGTTCCTGCCTGTGAATGGTGTGTGTGTGTGTGTGTGTGTGTGTGTGTGTGTGTGTGTGTGTGTGTATGTTCGTGTGTAAGTTAAGTGTGTGTGCTTGTTCTCACATGTGAAGGGTTTGTGCCTGTGTGTGTGTGTGTGTGTGTGTGTGTGTGTGTGTGTTCCTGTGTGTGAAGGTGCATGTGTTTGTGTGCATATAGAAGCTGAAGGTTACTCCCACCTGAGGAGCTGTCCACTTTTTTGAGAAGTCTCTCTGGAACCCGGAGCTTGTCAGTGTGACTCAGCTGTCTGCTCAGTGAACCCCAGGCATTCTCTTGTTTCTTCCTCCCCAGTGCTGGAGTTACAGGCATGTACCACCATGCTTGGCTTTTTATTTATTTTTTTCTTTTTTAAAAATTTATTTTTTTTCATTTTACATATCGATTCCAGTCCCCTCTCCCTCCCTCCCTCCCTCCCTCCCTCCCTCCCTCCCTCCCACCCTCCCATGACCCCCTACCACTCTGCCATCCCACCCCCCCCAACTCCACATATAGGGTGATACCAGGAGGGGTCATCTAAATCTGTCAAGTCATTTGGAGTAGGGACTAGGCCCTCCCTCCTGTCTCTAGGCTAAGGGAGTATCCCTCTATGGGGAACGTGATCCCAAAGTCCTTTTGTGTACCAGGGATACATCCTGGTTCCACTGTCAGAGGTCCCTTAGACTTCCCAGGCTTTCTAACTGAGAACCATGTTCAGGGGTTCTGAGTCAGTCCCATGCTGGTTTCCCAGCTATCAGTCTGGGGACCCATTAGCTCCTCCTTGTTCAGGTCAGCTGTCTCTGTGTGTTTCTGTATCCTGGTCTTGTCCTCCCTCTCTGCATCTGGATTCCAGTTCAGCTCAGTGTTTAGTTGTGGGTATCAGCTATTAGATGAGGGCTCTATGATGGTGGATAAGTTAGTCATCAATCTCATTATCAGGAAAGGGCATTTATGGTAGCCTTTCCATTGTTGCTCAAATCGCTAGTAGGGGCCAGTCTTGTATGTCTCTGGACATTTCTCTAGAGTCAGTTTTCTCTTCAAACCTATAATGGCTCCCTCTTGCTCGGCTTTTTAAATGCACATTTGGACATTGAATTGAGGTTCTCATGGTTGCACAGCAAGCATTTTTACTGCTTGAGCTATCTCTTTGTCATAGAAGGTGAACATCTTAATATTAACTTTTTTAAGGGGCATTTTTGGTGGAGATCTGTTACCACCTTTGGGCTGAAGGTACAAGGCAGCATGCACTGTATAGCCATGGCTTATGTATTAGAAAGCTGAAAACTCAAAGTGTGATTGTAATACACATTTCTGTTTTATTTTCTCAACTTGGATTTGTTTCAAGTTAGACCTGTGTTAGACATCATGGCTAATTTAGGGAAAGAGTTATATATTGAGATTAAGCAAACCTGTGGAATTGTTTTCTCTTTTTAGTGGATGGTGTACAGCAATAGCATTTGGCTTTCCTTATAGCTCAGCCTGCAAAGATGAATCGGATCTACATAGCAGAACAGGAAGTGTCATGATAGGTAGGGATGAATCATGATGCTCATTTTCCTTAAACATTTGCTTGAGCAAATTGCACACTGATGATTTGGCAGGGGGAGGGACAGTTTCCCGAAGATCCTTTCTCTTCCTATCCTCACTGTTTACGGAATTTGCAGGAAAATATCTCTGGAAAGGCATTTACCAATGATTTTGTTCCAATGTTGACTTTTTAAAAATTTCCTTTACCACCCGTGTGTGTGTGTGTGTGTGTGTGTGTGTGTGTGTGTGTGTGTGTAAGCATGTACACATCTAAGTGCAGTGCCTACAGAGGCCAGAAGAGGACCTTATATCCCCTTTGTAGGTGGACTTAAAGGCAACTGTGAGTCATCCAACATGGAGGCTGGGAGGCTGGGATCTGAACTCAGAAACTGTAGGGAAGTTGAAATGCTCTTAACTGTTTCTCTCTCTCTCTCTCTCTCTCTCTCTCTCTCTCTCTCTCTCTCTCTCTCTCTCTCTCTCTCTCTCTTGTTCTCTCTCACTTTCTGAGACAGGGTCTAACTATGTAGCCTTAGCTGATCTAGAACTCCCTATATGAATCAGACTGGCCTGGGACTCACAGAGATCCATCTGTTCTATGCCCTGAGTGTGGGGCCACCATACTCAGAGTTTCTTCATCACTGCTATGTAGTCAAAAGTCTTCTTTGTATACATTTGTTTGGATTCATCTGAAGATTAGTCCTGAGGAGGGCTGGTCCTCTGCAAGGGTTTTTGTCCAGAGGCTTCTGGGAATATATTGGCTAAAATGAAAATGCTATCTTTGCTGTTTGTTGGGCCCTGTCCTTTTCTCTAAAGATACTGAAAAATTAGTTACGTTTTGTTGTGTATGGAGGATGTTTATAATTACACATGTTTCTTCAGGTACCTACACACAGCAGCTTTTTATGTGGGTTCTGGGATTTGAACTCACATCCTTATGCTTGCACAGTAAGTATTGTACGTGTTTAGGGGTCTCCCAGCCACAGCTCTTCTCTTGCCCTAAATTTAACACGGAAGATACTTGTTCTGTAAACATTACACTGCAAGACAAACAGCATCTAGAAGTTGTTTGCTAAATTTACTTCTATTTTTAGCATATTTCTTTATTTTTTGAAGTTAAAATATAATTACATCATTTCTATTTTTTTTTCTTCCCTCCAACATCTCCAGTGTACCCCACCTTGCTCTCTCTCTCTCAGACTCATAGCCTGTGTCTTTGCAATTGTTGTAACATAAACACACATTACCTAAGTTCCTAAATATATAAACACAGTCTCTTTAGTTCATCTATTGTTACTTGTGTGTATATGATTTCATAGCTGACCCTTTGGTATTGGACAACCAGTTTGAGGGCTCATCCCCGGGAAGACTATTTATCTAGACTCCATAATTCCTTAGTTGTTTGTAGCCCTGTGAGATTTCTCCCTCCCATGTTAGCATGTCTGTAGGTGACATTTTTGTTCAGTTCTTGTTTTGGTAGTCGTAATGATGTGATGTTCACAGGGGAAGCTTCTTTGACATTTCTAGAAGACACAATGACACGGCAAACTACCTGTCCCCTTGGCTCTAACAGTCTTCCTACCCCCTGTTCTGCTATGATCCCCGAGCCTTAGGTGCAAGAGTTGGGATGTAGATGCATCCGTTGGGACCAGGCACCAGTTGGACACTCGCTCTTTGTATTTTGGTGGGCTGTGTTTGTCTGTAATGATCACTGTCTGTTGCAAGGAGACTCTTTTAAACGTTTTGTTTCCTGCATGTCCATTTCTTGCAGATCTAGGAGCAGGGTGACTGAAATATATTAGACACAGAATGCAAGGAGCCACTCACTCCTGGCCATCCACTGCATGGCCAGTGCTTGAGTCTGAGTGTCTCTGGCATTGCAAGCCATCTCACTCAAGCCCTGGCACTGAGTAATAGAACATTTCCATCAAGTATTTCAAAACATTACATTTTTTCTTTGATAATTTTTAAATTTAAAATTGAAACAAGCTTGTTTTACATGTCAATCTCAGGTCCTGCACCCTCCCATCCTCCCCTGTTCCCCCCATCAACCCCCATCCCATCCCCTTTCTGCTCCCCAGGGAGCAGACTTCCATGGTGAGTCTTCCAAGTCTGTCATATCATTTGGAGCAGGGCCCAGGCCCTCCCCCCATGTGTCTAGACTGAGGGAGTATCCTTCTATGTGGAATGGGCTCGCTAAGTCCATTTGTATACTAGGGATAAATACTGATCCATTGCCAGAGGTCCCATAGTCCTCCTAACTAACACCCACATTTAGGGAATCTGGGTCGGTCTTATGCTGGTTTCCCAGCTGTCAGACTGGAGTCCATGAGCTTCCCCTTGTTCAGGTCAGCAGTTTCTGTGGGTTTCTCCAGCCTGGTCTTAACCCTTTTGTTCATCACTCCCCCCTCTCTGCAACTGGATTTCAGGAGTTTGGCTCAGTGTTTAGCTGTAGTTGTCTGCTTCTGCTTCCATCAGCTACTAGATGAAGGCTGTAGGATGGCATATAAGGCAGTCATCAATCTCTTTATCAGGGAAGAGCATTTGAGGTAGCCTCTTCACTATTGCTTAGATTGTTAGGGTCATCCTTGTAGATCTCTCGACATTTCCCTAGTACCAGATTTCTCTTAAAACCTGTAATGGCTCCTTCTAACTGTTATGGTATCTCTTTTCTTGTTCTCCTCTATTCTTTCCCTGACTCAATCTTCCTGCTCTCTCATGCCCACCTCTCCCCTCCCCCCATGCTCCCAATTTGCTTGGGAGATCTTGTCCCTTTCCCCTTTTCTGGGGAGCCATGTATGTCTCTCTTAAGGTCCTCCTTGTTTCCTAGCTTTTCTGTTGGTATGGGTTATAGGCTGGTAATCCTTTGCTCTATGCCTAAAATCCATATACGAGTGAGTACATACCATGTTTGTCTTTGTATGACTGATTTACCTCACTCAGGATGGTTTCTTCTAGTTCTGTTCATTTGCTTGCAAATTTTAAGATTCTATTGTCAAAACAACATTTTTAAAATTACTGGCATGGGCTTAAAAGATGGCTCTGGGGTTAAGAGTCTTCTTGCAGAAGATCTGAGTTTGGTTTCTAGAGCCAACATGGGATGGCTCACAATTGCCTATAACTTTATCTCCAGGGGATCTGACGTCTTCTGGGCTCTGAGGGTACTTGCACTCATAAGTGAATGCTAACTCTCTCTCTCTCTCTCTCTCTCTCTCTCTCTCTCTCTCTCTCTCTCTCTCTCCCCTCCCTCCCTCCCTCCCTCCCTCCCTCTCTGTCTCTCTCTGTGTGTCTCTCTCTCTTAGAAATAATAAAAAAACACAAATCTTTTAAAAAGGAATTAATGAGTGTTACATGTTTTCTCCATATCAGAAGATGTGACTCATATACATTTGCTTACTTTTTCTCACATGAAACCCTGTAAAGCAGGTACAATCCATACCATCCCTGTTTTATAGGCAAGGAAACTAAAACATGGACTTATTAACTGAATGTTCCATGGCTGTTCATGTAGGAAGCGCCAGATCTGAGATTTGGATTTGGGCCATCTGATTTTCAGCTCTTGACCTCATATTTTCCACTATATACCTCCCCAAGGGTGTTGCATACTCTAGAGAGGCTGCACAGCTGGTTTGCTGAGCACCCGAGTTCCACACTATGTAACACAAGTCAATCATATTACTCGAGGTTGGAAACTATCCTCAACAATTTTCAGAGTAGGAACCGGAGAGATTTCTCAGTTAAGAGAACTTGCTGCTCTTCCAGAGGACTGGAATTTGTTTCCCAGCACCCATTAAGGGGCTTACAACCTCTGTGATGCCAGCTCCAGGGTATCATACACCCTCTTCTGGCATCCATGGCCATCTACATGCACATGCAATTACACACACACACACACACACACACACACACACACACACACACACACACACACACACACAGAGTTTTAGAGTAGCTCTCCAATGAAAAAGAATTAAATTGCAAACCCCAAGAAGGTTTTCCTCAGAGTCTTTGATTTTTGGGTTGGTTCACTTATATACCCATTCAACAACTACTTTTGGAGTCCTTTGAATGTGCTCAGGTATAGTTCTGGTGCTTTCATCATCATTCAGCTTCACTATATAATAGGGAGGAGAAATCAGACATTAATTAAGAAGCCAACATAGAAGGCAATGCCAGAAAGAAAGTTCAGCTTTCTAAAAGACTTCAAGGGTCTGAGTGTTGGGTGATGGGGGTCAAGGAAGGCCTTTTTGAGGAAGCAACATTTGAACAGAATCTTGAGTGACATGAAGTAGAGACCAAGTCTGAGCCTCACATAGCAGAATTGTAACTACTTTATAAATAAAAGAATTTCCATTGTGTATTTGACTTTACACTGAAAAAATAGCACAGGATCAACAGAACCCACAAAAACGTCACTCACCAAGCCATCAAGGGCCATTTTAATCTAGTTTCTGTGGCAGGAGGGAGTAGGTTGGGAGATGGTCCATAAAACTATTTGCCTCATGGGCATACTCTTCTGGTTGTGGGTTTGAGAACTGCTGAGTGATTCCCTGTTTGTTCTCCTGTATTAAATTAGGGTCCGGGCAGCTTCCAGTTTGCACTTTTGTTCTTCAGCCTCTGGTGGACCTGAGCATCTGGCATTTCTCATTTGTATAGATCCCCTTGGAGGCAACTGCCCTGTGCATGCGAAATACACCCTGATTGACAGCCACGACCTCTCTTCCCATTGGCTGTTCCTCAAAGCAGAGCTGTCAGGCCACTGATTTGAAGGGTTGCAAATTGAGGCAGTAGGGTTTTGTTGTCACTGGGAGCTAGGTCAAGGACAGAGGCTGAGAGGTCCACGCCACATGAAATATACCGGACAAGTTAGCATCCTGGGTGAGGCTGGACCCTTCTTCTGAGAAGAGATCAATGTCATGGTGGCTTCAATTTGCTTGAGAACACGGGGCTGAGTTGGCCAGCATCTTTTGATCCTATCACAGGTTCGATATACGTTTCTATCAGCAGGTTGTATGGGTTAACCTGATTGTTGTGAAGGAAGGCGGAAATTGTGAATGTTCCCAAGGCACCGTTGGCTGGAGGCAGTATTTTAGCTCTGCTCAGAATCAAAGTTTAGGTTTTTGGATAAAAACAAACAAACAAACACACACACAAACAGACAAACACTTTCTGCAAACTCAGCACTTCTCTTCAGGCTTTGTCCTGCATCTTGTTCCTTGGAAGTCGCTGAGCATCTCAACTTCGCCCCTCTTTAGGACCACCGCTCGCTTAGCTGAGAACTCCAAGTTCATGGCAGAGCATGGAGTGGGGATCTGCCACAGTTGTAGCAAAGTCACAGTGGGATAAAGGAGAAAGAGAGGAAAGATGGGGAAGTGTGGAAGAAAGAAGACTTTTCTAATCCATCCAGGCAGATGATGGCTGTCTGAAGGGCCAGTGTGAACCCCAGGAATTAGTACCAGTAGAGTCTAAACACTGGGTGACTTCACAGTGACTCAAACTTTCTGAGCCTTGGGTTTTCTTCCTGTGGGAGAGAACTGAGAAACTGATTCCATCGAGATAAGCTCATGTCTGTGGTGTCCAGTGAATTGCTGAATTCAGACTAAGTTACCAGCCTGTGAGTTACTCCGTCACGTCTCTAGCTGGACCCTGAGACCTCCGTTGTGCCGCCTGCTCTGGGGTGAGGCTGTCCCCTTGTGTTAGTCAGGATTCTCTAGAAAAATGGGACAGGATGAACACAGGTTCTAAATGGGGCTGAATTACACAGGTTGGGGCATTTGACAGTGGCTGTCTGACAGAGGCTGTGTACGAAGAAAGTGGAGTCCGATGCCAGTTAGGATGGTACCAGCAGAGATAGCCATAGTTAGTCAGAGGCAAAGGCAGGTAACCAAGCAACCCTGCTGTTTTATCTGTGTAGATAGTTTCTGTTCCACTTAGTCCCACAGCTGATTAGCCCCAAATAAATACATAGAGACTTAACATCAATTATAAACTGTTGGTTAATGGCTCAGGCTTCTTACTGGCTAGCTCTCTCTTAATTCTTAACCTATAACTATTAATCTATGTATTTCTACATGGCCTTATCTTACCAGAGAATGCCTGGTTTGTCTTCACTTCCCAGTAGCTACATGGAGTCTCTCTGGCAGCTTCTCTCTGTCCCCAGAATTCTCTTCCCCTGGTAGCCCTACCTGTACTTCCTGCCTAGCTACTGGTCATCAACCAATAAGAGAAACGTATATATAGAAGGACATACCCCATCACATTTGGGCCGCAGTTGGGTTGGAAGGTTCCCCACACCCCACGATGGTGGGTGAGCCTTTTTCTCTTTGTTAATCTTTCCTGGAAGCGTAACAAAGCTGTTCAGAGATGTGTCTCCTAGTTGCCTTCAGATCCAATCAAGTTGACAACCAAGATTAAACAGTATACCTTATATCTCAAATACACAAAGACTGTACATAGCCAAAACCTTTTGGATAAAAGAACCCTGTTCTGTTTTCATGTGTATGTGTCTATAGTACAAATTTGCATATGCATGTTTGGGAACACATGCATGAAAGGGTGCATATGTGTGTGTACTCACATGCATATGAAGGTCAGAGGTTGATGTCTAGAATCATTGAGGCAGGTCTCAGTCAAACTGTCATATTACTGATGTGGCTAGATTTCCTACCCGGCTTGCCCTGAGAATCCTCTATCTCTTTCCAAGGCTGGAGAATTACAGTCAGGTCACCATGACCCCCAGGAATTTTACACAGGTTCTGGGGATTAGAACTCTGCTCTTCACACTTGCATAACAAGTGTTTTAACTACTGAGTCATCTCCCCAGCCCCTGATGCAAGAATTTCACAGTACTATAGATGCCAGCAAAGCCATTGGATGCTATGATGATTCCTCTTGTCATCTTGGATGTCCGGCTGCTGTCAGTCTTTAATTGTGCCTCAGTCTGAAGGTTGTTAGGAATGTGTTTTGTGATATCACTTGCATTTAATCCTACGGACTGTAAGTAAAGCAGATTACCCCCCAAAATGTGGGTGGACTTCATCTAACTGATTGAAGGCCTTGAGAAGAGATACAGCTTTTCCTAGAGAAGAAACTCCACATGGTAACATCCACTCCCGCCTCAGTTTCCAGCCTGCCCTGTGGAGATGAGCCTCTTCTCATCTCCATTGCATAAGCCAGACCTGGAAAATCCACAAGCAAACAAGCATCTGTGTTTTCTGTTATATGTTATTGTATTATTTTAAATTATTGTACTTCATAAACACAAGTTATAGTTGTTACATAGTGAATAAATTGTATTATAATATGTACTATTACATATCATCGTATGCATTCTATAACAAATTATAGATTACTATAAGCACATATTTATACTTTATATGTATAGAGGTCTGGTCTTGATTATGTTTTCTGGAGATCCTGAACAGTAGAATCTTCTGTTGTGCTTGTACACACACACACACACACACACACACACACACACACACACAGACACACACAGACATATACAGACACACACACATGTGTACACGCACACACAAACACATACAGACAGACACACACATACACAATACACACACAGACATAGACACACACACACACACACACAGACACACACAGACATATACAGACACACACACATGTGTACACGCACACACAAACACATACAGACAGACACACACACATACACAATACACACACAGACATAGACACAGACACACACACACACACACACACACACACACACACACACACACACACACTATGCTCACATATAATTTTAAGTAGAAGATTTTTGTTGCTATTCCTCCACTATAGGAATTCAGGCCTCAGAGCTCACAGGAAAACAAAGGAGAGGGGAGAGAACTTCCCTGGCTGGATGAGCTGGATTTCCTAATCCCATACTGAGAAGAGGACTTCAGGGTAGATTGGATGTCTTCCCAGCCCTAGACCAGTGGCTAGTCCTTGAAAGGCTCCCCAGCCATTGGGTGGAGTGTGCCAGTCTCAGGGTCATGTTGCTTGGCTTTTCTGGGCATTTCCCCACCCCAAGACTGGTGGTGGTGGTTTGTTTAAAATTAGTTTTTGTTTGGCCTGTGGAGAAAGAGCAAATTGCAGTCTAGGTTGGATTCAGAGATTTTTTTGCATTTGAGGTTCTGGGGGTGGTGCTATTCGTCTGTTTTGAAAATAGACGCGGATCTAAAGCTGTCATTGACCTAAAGTGTCCTCCTGGCAAGAAGTGGTCAGAAGCCTAAGGGGTGTTGAAGGCTATCATATGAGGAAGGTAGTGTGGGGGGAGAGAGAGAGAGAGAGAGAGAGAGAGAGAGAGAGAGAGAGAGAGAGAGAGAGAGAGGGAGGGAGGGAGGGAGGGAGGGAGGGAGGGAGGGAGGGAGGGAGGGAGGGAGAGAGAGAGGGAGAGAGAGAGGGAGAGAGGGAGAGAGAGAGAGAGAGATTAGAGAAAAGCTGAATAACTTCCAGGTCTCAAATCACTGGACCTCAGTTCTGAATGGAGAGCTGAAGAGCATGGTAGCCATGATAGCCATTTGCTGACTGGTGTCTGGTGTGTATAGGAGGGTCACAAGGACTCCACGTTCCTGAAAGAACCATACAACAAACTTTGTGGCCCTTGCCTGGATGTAATCCTGTTTTGATTGCCAAGATCAACAGACTCTGCAATTTACTACCTGGGCTTGGCCAATGAACTGTTGCTTGTAATCAACCAGTCAGGTTGAACACTTCCTGAATCCTTGCACCCTTTATTTGCATATTGAATTTTATTGCTGTTCTATTCTATTCCATCCATATTTCCATCCTCATGAGAATGTGGGTAGCACAGTTCTGTACATAAACCACCCCTCCCTTTGTTTCTTCATAGTAAACCGTCATTTTGTACCTAACACTGCAATACCCACTGTTTGAAATTTTTCTATTTGTTTCTTCTAATTTTGAATTGTGTCTCAGTGAAGTTTTTAAGATTTATTTATTTATTTATTTATTTGGTGTCAGGAGTGATATCTGAAGTAAACCCCTTGACTCTTCAGGTCTTAGTTGTCTCCCAGACATTGTAAAGATTCGCTTTATTTAGGAGGGACTCTCTCATTCATATGACTGAATGCAGTCCATAAAGGCTGGGGTGATGCCTTCCTGAATTGTTTAAAGGTTCTTAGGAAGTTATCCCTTCACTAGCCAGTAAAGAATGCATAACTTATATGTGAAATCTTCTGCTTATCAGCTGCGCTCTGAAATCCTAGCTAACTTTATGACTACAGTTTTAGATTCAGAAAATGTAATCGACTAATTTTCTGGACACAGAAAATCCAAGATAGCTCAAGTCGTTGCTAGTCATGATTGGGGCTCTTTTAAAATTTCGGGATTTGTTTCTCCATATGCACAGGTAGAATAAAGGAAATACAAAACCTCTCATGCAATGGATACATTTCTAAATTGGCCATTTAAGAACCTTAGGGGCTAGATATAGCTCAGTTGGCAGAAGGTTTGTCTGGAGTTCATGAGATTCCTTTGGCTTTGATCTCCCGAACTGCACAACTGGGACTGGTTGTGCATACCTGTAATGTTAGTACTTGGGAGGTGGAGGAAAGAAAATCAGGAGTTCAAGGTTGTCTTTAGCTATATAGCTAGTATGAAAACTCTGCCTTGGGGCAGAAGATTGGTTTATAATTACTCTGATAGATTTGAACAAGCCCTTTGTATTATGTACTTTTTTTCATTACCATAACAAAATACCAGGCAGGAGTAATTTAAGAAAGGAAAGACTCACTGTGACTTGTATCAGATGGTCACAATCCATCCATCTTAGTGGTTTCTATTGCTGTGAAGAGATACTATGACCACAGCAACACTTATAAAGGAAAAACATCTAATTGGGGATGGCTTAGAGGTTCAGATGTATAGCCTGTTATTGTCACAGCAGGAAACATGGCAGCATGTAGGCAGACCTGTTGCTGGAGAGGTAGCTCAAAGTTCTACATTTGGGTCAGCAATCAATAGGAAGAGAGAGTGACACTGGCTTGGCTGAAACTCAAAGTCCATGCTCCCTGTGGCACAATTTCCTCCAACAAGAACACTACTTCAACAAGGCCACACCTCCTAATAGTGCCACTCTCTATGAGCCTATGGGGGCAGTTTTCATTCAAGCCACCACCCCATCAGAGTTGGGAATGACTTGGTCTGTGGAATCAGAAGCATGATGCTGTGGCTTATTCAAATGGGGGATAAGGAGGCTAAGTGCTCAAGGTCAGAGCTAGGGGTGGCTATCACCTCTCTAGGCCTGCCCCTAATGACTAACTTTCACCAGACAAGACCTTCTTCTTAAACACTTCCATGCCTTTAAAGTAGATCTAGAAGGTGGGGACGTAGGACTCAAAATATTAACCTGTGTGGGGAACATTAAGATTCAAACAACAACATCCTTTTCTTTTAAAATATTGTTGTATAGCTTAGAATTTTAAAAGTTCTCTTAAATAATAATTTATGTGCACTGGTATTTTTGTGAGAGTGTCAGATTTCCTAGAGCTAGGAACTTTCCTACAGACAGTTATGAGCTGACACATGGGTGCTGGGAATTGAACCCAGAGCTGACAGTGCTCTTAACCACTGAGCCATCTCTCCAGACCATGTTGCTGAGAGTTTTATACATTTGTGTTACAAGCAGGCTCCCCCCACCCCCGCCAGTCTGGTCCTGCCGCCACACCAGCTCCCAATAACACGCAGAGACTCTGTATTTGATACAATGCTGTTGGCCAGTTACTATTATTGTTTATCGGCTAGCTCTGTCTTAATGATTAACCCATTTCTACTTAAGTATTTCCACGTGGTCATCTTATCAGAGAGCAGTGGGCCGGCATCTTGCTCTCTTTCGGCTCTCCATCTTGACCTCACAAACTCCTTCCTCTTTCCTCCTTTTCTCCTAGCCCCGCCTATCTTGTTTTCTTATTGGCCAACAGGGCTTTATTAATTAACCAGTATGAGAAACATATTTACAGAATAACATCTCTCTCCCATCACATTTGCACAGTTTACAATGGTTATGCCCAGTCCCCTTATTTCTCCCCTCTAACTCTCTTAGACTTCATCAACACAGACCCCTCCCAACTTTATTTCTTCTTCCTCATCCTTCTTGCAGTTGTTATCATCATCTTGTTGTCTTTACCTTTGTTATCCTTCTCATGATATCAAACCAAACAATAACAACTTTCAATGAAACACAAAGAATAAGGATCCAAAGGATGAGCCTCTCAATTTGACTAATTCATTCTTTAGGGCTGGGCTTTCTGGGGGCTCTCAGCACCTACACTCACATGATTTCAAAGAAGTAGGAAAGTCCCCTCCCGAAACAGTTTCCTCAGCTACATACTTGATAAAGACTTGAGCAAGATAAAGAATCTCAAGCCACCAGAGCCTTACAGCACAGATAAACACACCAGGTTAAATGGTCCATCTCCTAAAGGCACTGTCTAACTTAGCCTACCTCTCAGAATCAGGACGTTGTGTTTTCTGTACAACCCTTTTCAAATAAGCACTGTTCAGTGCAAATACTTGCTAAAGTTAAATCCTGATCAGGCCAACTCAGTCTTCATCCCCAAACAAAATTAAGGATGCTTTGGGGACAATTGAGAAGATATTTTCTGTACTTAAAAATGAAGTAAGAGGATTCGAATTGCAAACTTGGTGTTACATTAGTTAAAGCTTGACATCAGGGTTACTCTACCCATGTTTAGCCCTGACACATTTTCAAAGTCTCTTTCTCAGCATTTTGAATTTATCCAAATGATTTGAGTATCCAACCAACTTTTAAAAGTTTCCCAATCTCTATGCATTTTGGTTTCTTAGTTGTCACATTATCCCTTATGGTTATTTTTAGAAGCTGAAGATCATAATTATTCTATTGGCACCATAAATCTTTTTGGGGAGGAAATTTTTAAAGTATGTCTAGCTCACGTCTCTCTCCAGAGAGGAGATTTTGCTAGAATGAAATCTACCAAGGGATTCTGTTGTTAAGGACATAGCCCTTTTCTTACCCATCTTACTTCATTAACTCTATTTTGCTCTCCAGGAGTTTCTCCCATGGGTCTATGTTCCATCACTGTTCTTCATCACATTCAATACCTCCAGTCAATCCCAAGTGTATCATAACAAATCTGTCCCCAGTATCAAGGAATGCTCCCTAGATCTTGCTGGGACATGAGTCAGAGTGGCCAACTTTATATATAAGGTCTTCTTTCCATGCATCCAGCCCATGTGATACTTTTATCTTAACTGCTTCAAATATAGTTCAAGAATGTGATGACGTGTGTTGGATCCCAAAGCCATTAATGACATACCTATTTTATGTTGCCCAGAGGCCCCTGACCTCATATCTTGTTTTCCTTTGTTCCCCCCAAGAACCAACACTTTTCAGCTATTGTTCTGATAAGTCTATGCCTTTGTGTTCATGTAAAGGCTGCTTGGATAGTCCTTCTTTAATAGAATACTGAAAACCTACCAGCTAGTGTCTCCCTTGGTGTGGGTCACCCTTACTTCAGTACACACATGATTTGTTTTCATGTTTCCTATCTTAAGAGGCTTGTATTGCCAACCACATTTGTTCACATTGTACTTGTCATCTAGAGATTACGTGGTCTCAAAGTTAAAACCTCAATCAGACTTTGATCAAAATTTTGTATCATGTCTTGATACACAAAGTTATAACTCCATGTTTTCCATCTTCAAGGCATCTTAGCTTCTCCTCTTCTCCATAGCAATAGACAATTCTGTGAATTTTGATGAAGTACATAGGTTGTTAACAGAACTGATAGCTCAAATTTCATTTGATGTTTTATCTGTTTTATAATTTAGAAAAAATTCCTCTCATGTTCAGTTCCAATGGTTTGCTGTTGGAACACAAGATTCTGAAGATGCAAAATACTCAATGACTGTAGCTCTTGCTTGGAACATACTGACTAAAACTCTTTTCCCATTTGTTCCTGATTAGGAAAGATACTACTCTAGATTGGGCAAGCAGAGCACTTCAATCGGTGGCCCAGTAGTTACCTTCAAATTTGAAGACATTTGATGCGGTCTCTCCTCTCACAGGAAGCACTGAAAGGATGCTCATGGGATCTCTTTCATACCTATCTCTGTCAGCTTTTGTGGACTGTTCTTGACTCCTATGTCTTTAGATAATTTCTCCTGGTTACCTGAATGTCTATGAGTTCTCCTCTCTCCTCAACCTCCTTGACTTCCATTGATAACCTTACCGATTGCTGGAATAGCCTGTCATTTCTTGCCCACAAATCCCTTCTTGAAGAACAATGATTTTATTGCTACTCTTATAACTACGTTTATCACAGTCCCCTCCTTTTATATAACGTACAAGAAAAATCTCAAGTATCTCCCTACTGAATCTGTCTATATTCCTCTACATCTAGTTTATTTTTCCTTAGCTCATCCAATGAAGGCATTCTGGTTCTAAAAGCAACAACCCTACAACATAAAAACCAGTGAGACTTGGAACAAACCATATTACCAATGTCTTTCTGCCTATCTGCTCTTTCATCTCTAGTTCCATTACATTCTTATGAGAGACCCATTATACCTGTAAAGTTGGGTTTTTGACATAATCCAGTCATCTGGGAAGAGTCTCTATGAAGGGTTCTCATGGGGGAGCATGGAGAATAGTCTTAATATAGTTAATTGATGTGGGAAGACCCAGCCCACTGTAGGTGGCAACATTCCCCTCAACTAGTGGATCCTGTACTATGTAAGAATGGAGAACTCAAGCTGAACTCATGCATACAAGCAAGTGAGCAAGCATGCATTACCTTCTCTCAGCTCTTGACTGTGGATGTAGTGTGAGCCAGTTCTTTGAATCCCTGCCTTGACTCTTGATGGACTGTAAGATGGTTCAGTGACGTGAACCGAACCTCTTCTCCCCTAAGTTGCTTTTGTCAGGCATTCTATCATAGCAACAGAAATGAAATGAGAACAGAAGGCCCTGTGAATGGCTCACCAGGATTCTTCTACTCCTTTTTTCTTTGGCATTCTTTCAACATTACCTGTCACTAGTTTTACCTTATTCCTTCTGATTGTCCTTGATACTAACATTTGGTTTCACAGGGTTTCACAAAAGTTTGGCCTAGACAAAGCCCCTAACTTCTAGAATATGTTTGACTAATATGAGCTCTTTCTGGTGACATTTTTGAAGCTATGCCACATGCCCTTGGGCAGTGCCTACCTATATCCCCAAGGATGGAGAGAATACATATTGAGGTTCTTAGCTCCCCCTTTTATTTTTCAGTTCATGGTCTCCTCTATTGCAATTGCCACCCTCTTTAAAGGAACAGCATTGCCATTGTGAATTGTCATCCTTGTGACAACCCTCCAGATTATGAGAGTAACAGTCCTAGGCACATACCAGAAGGCATCCTCTGTAGGAATAGGTACATCCTTGGGGTGAATGCATGAATGGAACAATTTATGACCTTGGTAAATGTGTTGTTTATTCCACTGTCTAGCCTCTGAGAGCCTGTTGAGGTCTTAGAGACCCTTGCTTAAGGGAATAATATTCCCTGAATAAGGGAGGAATTACAATGAGTATGTTCTTGCTTTGCAGTACCTTTCCTGTGCCATTACAAACACCTCAGAGTGCTCATCAGGTATAACTGGAAACTTCTAGCATCTTAAAGTTGGCTAAATCTGTAGGGAGGATACCCAGAGGGTTCAACTATATTGGTTCAACTCTCTAGCTCAGATATTTTCAGCTGCTTACCACCCTCTGATGCTAGTTCCTTCTTGAATTTTACTATAAGTTTCTCATGACTTACCTAGGAGTTGGATTAAGCGTTTGGCTTTTCTCTAAGAGAATTCTAGCCTGTTTTAAGAGATATTTACAAGACACCCTTGCATTGCATTAATCCAACGCAGTGGTGCTGAGATGGGATGTTTTTGTTCTAACCCATCATTTAGAGCTGGCAGATGATTGAGTCTGATTAAAAGGTGGGAAATGTGAACTTAAAAAAAATCTGAGCCTCCTAGTATGGGTTCTGTAGCTATGAGGCCTAAATGCAGAATGGAGCCGGTAGCATGGGTGGGGGGCACACATGTACTCTGTGTTCCTGGAAGAACCACAAACTGAACCTTTCAGCCCTTGTCCAGCATGTTCCCATCTCAACTGCCAAAACAAACAGACTCCAGAAAGTCCTATTTTGCTACCTGGACCTGATCGATGAGCTGTGATCTGCAGTCAGCCAATCAGGACTGAGTATTTCCCAAAGGTCAACACTTCTCATTTTCCTAAGTGGTCTGGAATGAGTAGGAATCTGGACAGGAGTTTCTGTGTATAGGATAGCCCCCTTCTTTTTGCTGTGGTGTGACCTTTCATTTTGTACCTAAGGTTGTATTTCCCTACTTTGCAAACTTTTTTTTTTCATTTTAAAATTTCCATTTTCATTGAAAATTCTTTTCTGATAATTTTTGCTGGGAACACACACACACACACACACACACACACACACACACACACACACACACACACACACACACACTCCAGCTTAGTGGGTAGACTGCTTGCTTAGCATGCATGAAGGTTTACATTTTATCCCCAGCATCACATAAACAGGGTGAGATGGAGGCAGGAAGCTCAAACATTCAAGGTCATTCTTGACTACATAGCCCGGGCTACATGAGACCCCCATCTTTAAAAGAAATGACAAACAACAAACAAACAAACAAACAAAAAACTTTGAACAAAACCAACAAGAGACCTCCATCTACAAAGACATGCACACACATACATACTCCTGCACCCTCTTGCATATCACACATGCAACTTTTTTTTATGGTATTTGCTGAGTTGTTTTCTTCATTTCCATTTAAGGATTGTTTGATTTCTTTGGTGGATATCAATGGCAAAAACAGAAGTGTTGAAAGATGATTACTTCTAACTACCTGAAGGTAGATTTCTAGATCTTTGACTGGTTGTTCAAGTGCACTGAAAAAGGAACAATCTTGGGGGCTGTGGTGATTTGAATGAGAATGTCTTCCATGGGTTCACTCATTTGGACACTTGGTCTCTAGTTGGTGCTGTTCGGGGGAGGTTATGCAACCTTTAGGATGTGGAACCTTGACAGAAGAACTGTGTCTGCATGGGCAGGCTTTGAGAGTTCATCATCTCAGCCTATTTCCAGTTTTGAGTTTGGAGTTGGAAATGTGACCTCTTAGTTTCTTTCTATGTCTTCCTGTTACTCCCCACCATTATGGCTCTCCATCTGTAACCATAGCCCAGATAAACTCTTTCTTCTATAAGTTGCCTTTGTCATGTGTTTTATCATATCAAGAGAAAAATAACTAATACGGAAAGGGAGTAGTTTTCAAAGAATATGTGATTTTTATAGCCAAGAAATCATTAACAAATCATAAATTAGAAAATTTTCTTTAAATTTGTATTAATTTACAAAGAAGACTTCTACATACTCCCATTATAAATAGTAGCTTTTCCTTCTAATGATAGGTAGCCATTTAGTAAATAGTATTTATATAGTTTATATTTAGTAAATAGATAGTGTAAGTGATGAGAAAATACTGTGAGTTATTAATCCAGTGTCCTGGTCCTGCTTTCTTTTTCTTAACAGAAGCCTTGATTGGTTGAGCTTTTGGTAGCAATATTTCAGGGAATGTGGACCTGGAAGCTCTGAATGGGGAAACTGAGTCAATCAGGATATGCTTTTGCTTCCCTTTGCCAGTGACTGGCTCAGAGGTAGCCATCCTAAATTTAACACATGGAAGATGATAGCTAACCACTGGAGAATTGTAACGAGTATGTTTTCCCTGCTGCCGGTCTGGTCCCACCGTCAAGCCAGCCCCACATAACACGCTGAGACTCTGTATTTGATATAATGCTGTTGGCCAGGTACTGGTTTCTTCCTGGATAGCTCTGTTTTAATGATTAACCCATTTCTACTTATCTAAGTATTTACACGTGGTCATCTTACCAGACAGCGGGCACAGACATCTGTTCTCTCCGGCCTCTACATGCTGACTGACTCCTCCTTCCTCCTTCCTCTTTCCTCCTTGTCTCCTAGCTCCGCCTATCTTGCTTTCCTATTGGACAACAGTGCTTTATTTTTTAACCAGTATGAGAAACATATTTACAGAATAACATCTCCCATCAGAGGATCTTGGGAAATATTGCTAAAAAAGTTTCGCTACTAACTGTCCTTTCCATTTGTCTTTGAACATTGCCATGTAATAAGTAAGTTTTGATGCTGCTATAGACAAATTGTGACCCTCAGGGCCAGTTACCTACTTCCTAACTTGCAGATGTTTTAAATTATTTTTTAATAAGATAGTCTATTACTTGCTTGTGTGGCTTTGCCCACTGAGTTATCTTCCAAAGCTGGGATTTTATAGCTTTTCATGTGTAAGAATAATAAATTGTCAATGCATAGATAGGGAGAGAAGGGAAGAGGAGACTTAGGGAGCTGTGCCACTAAATAAGCATGAGAGAAAAAAGCAATTCTCAGTTTGGTTGAGGCTCTTAGTCATAGCTCCTCACACAGCTAGAAGTTAGGAGTTAGGAGATGACTCCATTAGTGAAGTGTTTGCCTGTAAGCATGACTATTTAAGTTTGAACCTGTCTACCTGTGTATAAGCTGGGCCTGACAGTGTACATCTATAATCCAGAGCTTTGGAAGCAGAGACAAGATCCTTGAGACTTGTTAGTCAAACCAAACTTTCCCTCAGAAACTAAGGAGAATGATCGAGGAAGACACTCTGTTGACATCTAGTCTCCACATGCATGAATGCACACAGGTGTACACTCATGAATAAATACATACACATACATCTACACACAGACACATTCAGACACATACTTAAAAGTACATAACAGTCACAATCAAACACACACACACACACATACACACACACACACACACACACACACACAGCAAGATGAAGCAAAATCAGGACCTGCAGGGAGGAAAGAATGGTCTGAGTCCCCGTGTTCCCCAGGGCCGCCCTTCCTGCAGGTGATCCCCGCTGATCCCTCCCATCTACAGGCCTGTCTGTCACCTTGCTGTGGGCAGAAGGTGTGCTAACTCCTGGAACTGCTGGACTCACTCAGGGTTGATCATAGGAAAGATGGTTTCCATTTCTGTTAACCCAGCCATCTGGACTGCACTGGCCCTAATTGCACACTGTAAGAAGCCGCATTCAGAAGAGATACATTTACTTTTGTAGTTTGGGAAAGGGGTCAAACGGGTCGCTCTTGGGGCCTTGTCAACACCAGACAGGCTTCTGCTGGAGATCCTAAGTGTGTGTGACAGGTCAGAACACCAGGCTTCCAGGTTGCTCCAGGGACACACTTCCTGGCGATCACTTCTCATTTTAACCTTTCTCCTGGCAGCCCAGCTGTGAAGGCATGGTATATCCATAACATCCACCCAAGGAGCCAAAAAAATATCCAGAAGTTATCACCTGAATTCTAGTCTGGTGATCACCAAGCAACTGCTCATGGTCAAGCCAGTGTGTGAGATAGTGGGACTAAGTGAGGATCAAGGGAATCCAAGAGAGGTTCTGCTTTGAGGTTGAGCATTTCTAAGGAGTGAGATGAGGACAATGTAAGGTCAGGAGGACGCACGCATTCACACACACACACACACACACACACACACCCTCATACACATGCATATACACACACACTCAGACACCCTCATACACATGTATGCACACTCACATTCACATACACACTCACACTCACATACACACACACATACCCTCATACACATGCATGCACACACACACACCTGTACACACACACACACCTGTATACACACACACACACACACACACACACACACACACACACACACACACACAGTTTACAAGCACCTCCTTTTTGGTGACACCCCTCAGGTGCTGGTAGCTCCTACCCCATATGTGCTCTTTCCTCTACCTAATGAGCTTAGATGTGTGAGAAAGGTAGAATTGGTTTTCAAGTGTGTGAAATCAGTTTGTTTAATCACAGAGGAAGCCAGCAATACTCATAGTGTTCAGGAGAGGGTGGTGAAGGGGAAAGGCCCAAGGGAAGGATTAGGGCCACATGGGAAATAATGAAGATGCAACTGGAAAAGACTATGCGAGTTAATATTTACAACTTTGACTCTATGGAGAAACTGTTGCCACAGATAGTCCTACTCTTGTTTTGACCAAATTAATGTCTTCATTTAGGTCAACTCCACACACACTGTCTGTAGTTCTTCACCGAGATTGGCCCCTGCGGACAATACTTCGGTTGTGTGAAATCAATTCCAAGGTCATCAAGTACCCCAGACCTTGCACCTTTATGTTGACACATTTTAGATTTATTTAGTTTGAGATCGATGTTAGGCTGAGCAGAATGTACTGAGACTTCCCAGGGTGCCTCTCTCCCTATATATAATGCATGGCCTCCCCCAACAGCAGCCCCAAAGGGTGATGAACTCATTGCCATTGCAATGGATGAGTCACAGAAGCCCAGCATTATCTTCCAGAACCTACAGATTTACATTAGGATGGCTCTTGCTGTTGTGGATTCTATAGGTGTGGGAAATGCTGAACATTCTCCATAGGTATCACACAGAATCCTGTCTCTCCTTCTATGTAGGTAAAGGTCATCAGGCTTGATGGAAAACCCATCTGATAGGCTCCAGGCGTTTCTGGATATTTTTTTTTTTAATTTTGCTCTTCAGAGTGAGACTACCTAGTACTTTTCAAAAGACTGCCTCATACGCGGTATGATAACAGAAATAACACATAATAGTGAATTGACAAAAAATAATTGTAGGTCACTGAAACATGGCCACTGTTGGACTGGTGACCTTCCAGCTTTTGTCCCCATCTCTCTGAGGTGTTGCTTCTGAGTTCCAGCCTTTTAAGTATTTTCCTCCATAGCCACTGGGTGGCTTGCACTTTCTGCTCTCAGGGGACTTCTGCACAGCTGACAAGCTCCTGTCTAAGTGGATATGCTTCCCAGGCTCTTGTCCATACGTCTAGATTGTTCTTCACAGCAAGTGTGTCAAATCTGCAACCTACGAGCTGCAGAGAGCCAAGGAAAGCTATGAATGTGGCCCAGCGCAAAACTGTAGGTGTGTGTGTGTGTGTGTGTGTGTACCTCAACTTTGTAGTTCTCAAGCGTGAACTTTGTAGATGACAGCATGGCACTGGGTTGGGAAACTGTCAAACACACCTGCTTTAAAGGAAGACTCTTATTCTCTGGATTAATGTTAGTGACAACAACACGAGGTACCACAGCCTTATTTTTTGTGCAGCTGAATTAATTTCAGTATGTTCTGTCTTCACAGTGCCATGTATTAGAGCTTACTCATTGGCTTTCAACAAATTCTCAAAAAAGGTTCACGGTGCACAAGTTGCTCAGAATCTCTGTTCATAGATAACAATCCAAGAAAATTGGCATTAGGGAAAAACCACAACCACCACCACCACCACCACCACCACCACCATCACCACCAAAAACACAACCAAAAACTCTTCCTAGTTCCTATGTAGAATTCTGTGGGCTGAATCCTTTCAGTTCAAAACGTTGATTTTATATGACATCATCTTACACTTTTGACTTCATTCTACATTTTTTTTTTTGTTTACTCCAGCTCTCCTAGTGTTTCATAAGTGGACTCCCTATTTGCAACCCATGTTACATTGGTAAATTGTCATATGCTATTTGAGCTGATGGAGAAGATGGCTCTGGAATCAGGGCTTCCCTCCCCCCCCCCCCCCGCTCCCCAGATCCAATCATGTTTACAAGTGTCCTTCAAAACCCTTTGTCCCGAGTCAGATGGGCTCTGACTATGTCATCAGGCGGAGGGCAAATACCAAGCAGTGGATATTACAACATGGCACCTTTGAGAGCTTCTAGAAGGTAAAGCATGTCCAACACTGGTTGCTATTGCTGTTGCTTGCTATCAAAGTGCCTGCAATGGGGCAGAGACGCTGGATGCTCAACCAAAGAGAGCACGGAGAGGACTCTGCTTGGGACTCTCTCAGTTGCGAGCTCCACCTGACTGCCGCAGTCTTCCTAGTCCGTTTCTGCTGCTCAATTTGATAATGCCATGTATCTGCTTCTATTTTTTCTTACTTTCACTTGGATGCAACCAAGGGGACACCCTCCTCCATCCAGGACACCTTTGATGGAACACTCCAGCTGGCTGCTCCAACCCGGTTTTCCCGGTCAGTGTCTGCTGGATGTTTCTAAGTCCCCAGTTTGATGACATTTATCATTTTTGCTCTCTTGGTCGGGGTTACCCCACTCTGGTCTGCTGGGTGTTGAGAGCGTCTGATTTGACGTGGCTTCTCTCTAACTGCCGCTTGTTATTTATTTGTTTACTCCTGCTTGCTGCATATTTACTAAATTCACCCGCTCAAAACTGAAATCACATCCATCACAGATCACAGTTTCCCACAAAGCTATTTGATCGCTGCCTCTCAGCGTTTATGGATAAGACTTGTCCCTTTGTAATGTTCATTATATCAACCTGTAAGAGAAGTAACTCTCAAAACTTGGTGTCTCATTACTCGCATCTGAAACAGCCAATGAGAAGCTGCCAAGTTTTTCACAGTTGCTTATTTTGGTCCCAACACACTCTCCATGCCCTGCTTGAATGTTTTGCCAGATTGCCTTCAATTTATTGCAAAACCAATTGGCAGAACAATCAGGAAATCTGTCTGGGGCCAATTTTAGCCAATGCTGGTGCCGCCTCCTTCTCCACCCCCACTTTCCGCTAACCCATCAAGCTTCTTCCTGATCCAGCTATTCTTCACAGGGGTATAACACTGTGGCATGACTCCGAACGTAAAAAGTAAAGTAAAATAAAAACAAAATAAAAACAATGCATTCTTCCTCTCCTTGCCCCACCGGACGTCCCCCTCACCCTACCTCCTACCCTTCCTTCAACATCTGCAAGCTTCCCCAACACATTCGTCTCTCCTCAGATACATAGACCAACCTGGCATTGCAACATCAAAAGGCGAACCCTATGTGAGAGGTGACAGTTGTCTTATCAATACAGGGAGTGGTGTCTTCAAACCTCTTCCTGTCAAGGTGTGACACTGTCACAGATTGCAAATATTTCCGGTGCGGTCGGTGCAGGCAGGTTGGACCCCGGAGGTCCCTTGACAGTGTGCTGATGTTGACTCCGTCTTCAGGTTTCTTCACTCAGTGCCAGGCAGAGGAGATTGTTTTGGATGGGGTATTAAGCGAGGGTTCAGATAGGAAACCCGAAAAGTCATTTCAACAGAGAGACTTTGATAGGGGGAATCGAGGGATTGGATATGCAAGCTCTGGCTGGCTGAGGAACGGAGATGATAACAACAGGATAGCAGTGGTGTGGCTATTGCAGGGAGAGCTCCACACTAGAACCAAGGAGCAAGAGGAGCCGCTGGGGCTCTTGGGAATCACAGGAAAGGTCGTAAATCCCTGGGGTACACACTTCCAAGGGGGCAGGGTTCCAGCGTGGCTGCGGATGGCACCTCAGGGGCTTGGAGGGAGGCCCAGAGTTGCAGTTCTCACCTCTGAGGAGGAAGCCTTATGCTTTCTGGAGGTTGTACTTTCAAGAAAGCCCCACGAGGATGTCACGAGGACTGGAGGCTGCATCTGCCTGCTGCTGTGGGGTGAAGTAGGGGCTGCCGTGGGAATAGGGGCTGCCGTGGGTGTAGAGGTGGCCAGTGGGTGACGTAGGGGTTGTTGTGGGAGTAGAGGCTTTTGTGGGTCTAGGGGCTGCCGTGGGACTGGTGAGGAAAGCTGCTTTCTATGTTTTCTTTCACTTTTCACGTGCCATGTAAATGTTCTTTTTGCACGCATATGGGCACATGTGGATGCATGTGTACATATGCGTGTAGAGGCCTGAGGTTGATGTTGGGAACCTTCTGCTGTTCTTCTGCCTTACTCATTGAGGCAGAGTTTCTCAGGAAAGCCCGGAGCTTGTTGATAGCTTTGATCTTGCTCCTCACTGGGGAACCCCTTCAGCCTTGTAAAGATGGGACCGCCATACCCCTTAGGTAGCATTTCAGAGGTTCTGGGGATTCAAACTCCAGACTGTATTTGCATAGCAAGAACTTTAACCACAGAGGTCTCCTCCTGGCCAGCCCCTCCTGCTTTCAATCTCTCCCTTTGTCCCTCCTTGTCAGAATTGATCAGAAAACAAGCAACAGAGGAAAAATAGCGGTTCTCAGGATTCTTAGCATCCCAAAGGAGAGTCTGGGAAGTTTTGGATCTGGGAAACAATTGCTTACTACCCAAGGCAGGTTTGTGGTCCCCAGAGGATGCTGACACCTAGTATCAGGAAGAGGCTGAGTTAATGCCAAGTCCACAGGTCATAGAGGTATGGCCTTGTGCTGCCATGTGAGTCACCAAGACCTAAGTTTCCTAGGCCCTGCCTGTCTTTCGTTTGCATAGCCTTCTTGCCTGGGGCAGAGAGTGGGTTGGTGTGGGAAGGGAGGGATTGCAGAATGCAGAGCTGTGGACGATGATGCCAGGGCCCCTCTAGCTGTATAGGACTAGAAACTGCAGAGTGGCTGGGGTAGGGCTGCAGGCAGGGGTCAGGCAGAAAAGAGAATGGCAAATGTTGGAGTAAATGAAGGATAATGCCAGTGTCACTCTTTTTTTTTTTTTTTTTTTTTTTGTAGAGCAATCAGCCTATCAGGCTATTGCAGAATCTGAACACGCTTATGGATCAGGTGTCTGGACTTCGAAGTAAAAAGTATCTCTGGGGTAGTGTGTTTGTGTGTGTGTGTGTGTGTGTGTGTGTGTGGAGAGAGAGAGAGAGAGAGAGAGAGAGAGAGAGAGAGAGAGAGAGAGAGAGAGAGAGAGAGAGAGAGAGAGAGAGAGAGAGAGAGAGAGAGAGACCAACCTGACAAGTTCTTCCTCAGGTGCTGTTTACTTGGGTTTGAACCAGGGTCTCTCATGGACATGTAAGCTAAGCTGGGTGTCCCCAGTTGTCCAATGAGTCCTGGGCTCCACCTGTCCCTGCCTCCCCAGCACTGGGGATCACACACATGCCCTCATGCTGGTTTATTTCTTTTCCATGGGTTCTTGGGGTGTGAACTCAGGTCCTTATCCTTGCAAGAGAAGCGTTTCAGCAGCTGACCCATCACCCAGCGCAGGAAATACCATGATAACAGGAAATCTATAGCCCTACACACTTATCAGTAACCATGGTGTGTCTAGTACGTGCAATCCATGGTACCACCTGGGACCCAGAGAGGTGAAGACAAATGAGGTGAAGATGAGCCAGGCTCGGGGGGAGCTCAGGCCTCAGCAAAGTCTTACATTCAGAATTGGGGAGCACTAACTCACTAGGGTGCATGGGGGCAGCTTCACAGTGTTGTTGAACCCTACTCCAGACAGGGGTACTGGAGTGGGAAGGTAGGAAGGCAGAATGAAGGAGCTGGGGTCTTCTTCAAGGCGACAGCTGTGGGTTCTTTGCTCAAACATGTTACCAGGGAGTAGCCTGACCGGTTTTGGTTTCACCTTCTGTTCACCTCTGATGAAAGCAGTTGTCACTGTCCAGAGGACAGCAAATGGAAAAGAAATGCATGATCTGGATGAGGTGTTATTGGGATAAACAGCCACGTAATAAGAGAGACACTGCGGCAGACTTTATGGGAGTCCTTTGCAAATCTCACTGGAAGCTGCAGGTGCCTCGGAATGAGTCAGCTATTGAGAGCTCCATCCAGGAAGATGCTCTGTGATTGAAGCCTTGCAGCAGACTGTTGGAACCACCCCCCCTCTCATCTTCAACCTTTGGCTTCCCTCTGACCAGCCTTGACACCCAATGTCCAAACACTGATAAAATTGATCCCTTAAGTGTGGGAAAGTCCTAGCACATCGATTGCTTCCTCCTCTGCCCCGTGCCTGGCATGAACACTCTCTCAGGATGTGCCTTGCTTGTTAGGTTGGTGGAGGTCAAAGCCCTAATGAAAAATGAGTGGAATGCCACAGGATCAGGCCAGCCTTGATAAATGACAGCAGGGGATTGTTTGGCTGGCAAGGGATGGGGGTGGGGTGGGGAGGTGGGTTGGGGAAGAAGGATCAGGGGAAGTGAGGATAATTGGATGGTTTAACAATAATCCATATATATACATACATATATACATATATATGTATATATATATATCTTTTATATATATATACATATATATATACATATACATATACATATATATGTATATATATATATGAAAAAATTCATAGCCCCCTCCATCCTTCTACAACAATGAGGGGCTCAGGAGGAGGTTTAAAGAGAGATGAGGGGAGGAGAAAAGAGAGTTATGGGGGATTAAAAAAACTCTTTTTTATATGTGGAATCTAGGGGTGTGTGTGTGTGTGTGTGTGTGTGTGTGTGTGTGTGTGTGTGCACGCGGGTGTGAAATGAAGGTAGGTGGGAGACTATTTGGGGTCAGGGCCATCAAGAGGTGTGGGGAAAGGGAGGGAATTAGGGATAGAATATAAAAAAGCTACAATATTTTATATATGTATATATAATTATTTATAAACTACAATGGATATGTTTATTGTATTTACATACATACAAACATGCATACATCATACATATCTATCTACATATTATAATGGCTGGGGATGTATGTAGTACAGCTGGTGGAGTATTTCCCCAGGATACAGGAAGTCACATCAACTGTTCATGGTGGTACCTGCCTATAATCTCAGCTTGAGCCAGGAGGATAGGAGTTCAAGGTCATCCTTGGCTATATAGTAAGTTTGAGGTCAACTTGAGCTACACAAGACCCTGTCTGAAAATAGAAGTTATAATGAAACCCACTATTTCGTACATTCACTGAAAAAGGCAGTGATAAAGTAAAAAAAAAAGAGAGAACTCACCTTTGCCTTCCCTTGTTCCATTACTCTACCTGGTAATTTCACAGTAGACTAACTTTCTACTCCAATGTCCATTTACAAACAAACAAAAGGCTAATAGAATCGGGTTTTTTTTTTTTTCATTTAATGACATTTAAACAAATTCTTGTGAAGATGTTCTATTCTTTTGCCAATAGATGAACTCATGGATCTAACTGGAAATACCCGCCCCAACCCCTTCCCTCCCCCAAGGCTGTCTCAGAATACCCATCATTCACAGCTGCTGAGCCTAGTGGAGTCTCAGGGCATCATACACCCCTGCTCTTGTGACTGCCCCTTAGCACTCCTGCACCATTTCTGACTTAGAGTTTCAGGCCATAGGTGAGGCACAGCTGGGTTCTTGGCTGGTACAGAGGCCATGAGAGGGATGGAAGGCTCATTTCCCTATGATTGAAGAAGGGATTGGCATTTCCACAGTGAGGAGGCATTGCTCTGCCCAGTCTACCCCTATATTCTACAGCTTTTTATGACTGTTTTAGAGAAACAAAACCATGCTTCAAAGGCTTCATTCTGTCAATTTTCCCGGTCATATGTTCTTATTAAAACATTTATGACACTCTTTATCTTGGGATCATTATGTTAGGATGGCCAGTGGTTAATAAGACATGCTACAGCTTCCAACATGTATTTTAAATATAGGAGTAACCCATGTATGGTTTATACCATTTTTCAAAGATAGTTCTCAAATGCTCTGAATAGCAATGAAGAATGTTTGTCAAGCTGCACTGTTCTCAGAGTTGAAACAAATATTTGTAGATAGTTGGGCTATATCTATTTATTTATTGTTACGAAGTATTTTCCACTATTGATAGCAACAGAACACTTGCTGGAGTGGTTTAAATGATCTATAGTTATCTGTAACTCCTTTTCTAATATTTCTGGCCTCCGGTCTCAGTGATTTCTTTTATGATGCTGTTTTAGTATAAGTGTGTTGTATTAGGGTTATAATTAAATAACAAATAAGCTATTTCTATTAAATGATTGTGTCATCAGATTATAAAAATATATGCATCCTGTAAGAAAATAAAAAACCATAGGAAAGAAAAAATTCATAGCCCCCTCCATCCTTCTACAACATCATGATGGAGTACATTAATAGATAGCTGCACCACACACACACATACACATGCATACATAAGTCAAAGGCTCACATATTGGTTTAGAATTCATTGTGCATACAAGTTTGCCTCCTTCCCTTAGTGTTGTACTTTGGAGCATTGCCTCATGCCAGTATAGAACTTTCTATGCGCGACGTTGAGGGTCTGGTGGTAGAGCTTTATAAGGGCATAACATATGGCTTGGTTACTCCCAGGAGTTTTAAATTCTTGTGACTATAAATGACACTATAATGAGCATTGTTGCCCCAATCTTGTGAAATTTGCAAGGATGAAATGAGATGATCCACGTGAGGCTCCTCACTCAATACTCATAGATGATCAAGATGTCTCGTTTCTCAACCCTTTCTCTCTCCACCTTTTCCCTGTCATTAAGATGTTTTTCCTTTCCTTTAAAATCTAAAAAGTTTCACTTATTAGAATTAATGTATGTGCATGCATGTGTGTGTGTGTGAGAGAGTGGTGTATATGTGTGTGTATGCATGACATGTGTATGTGAAAGAATGTGTGTGAATGTGGTGTATGTGTGTGTGTATCAATGAATGTGTGTGTATGTGTGTGTGTGTGTGTGTGGTGTATGTATGTATGTGTATCCATGCATACGTGTGAGAGTGTGTGCGTGTGTGTGTGTGTGTGTGTGTGTGTGTGCATGCATGACATGTGTATGTGAGAGAGTATGTGTGAGTATGGTGTGTGTGTGTGTATCCATGCATGTGTGTGAGAGAGTGTGTGTGTGTGTGTGGTGTATGTGTGTGTGTATGCATGACATGTGTGTTAGTTCACAGGACAACTTTCAGAGGTCAGTTCTTCTACCATGTGATCTGGCCGTTGAGTTCTGGTCAGCAGGTTTATATTGCAATTACTTCTACTGACTGAGCAATCTCATCAGTCTGTATTTTATTTTTCCACTTTAATAACCAGGTGAGTCCTAATATGCACATTTCTAAGAGTATGCTATGGGGCCACCAACTGACTTTCTAACTTATTTGCTTCATTGAAAGGTCAGTGTCATTGCAGATGGTTCTGTGTTGCATGCAAGTGCATAGTTCCTGCAGAGTAAATCCTGCCCCCTGCCCTGTTATCCCTTTGCTCCCTCCACTCTGCTGTCCTTAGTTGCCTTTGTTACTCTACACTGTTTGCTTCTACTTCTGTGTCACATTTGCCTGCTTTGTATGAATCTACACCAAATCCAGGACCTGAAAACCAGATCAGGAATGGGAAAATTCACTTCACCTCCAGCTGCAGCCATTTATTTCCCTGCAAACATAACTTCATCTTTACAATGAAAAACAAAATCCCATCATGTTTATACCATGATTTTCTTACCCATTCCCCTTGTCGGGTGTCTGGGATGTCTCCCTACCTCAGCTGTTGTGAATCGTGCTGCAGTCACTCTGGGTGTGCAAGTGTCTGTGGTGTGTTGACTTTGAGTCCTTCAGGTAAATACCCAGGAGTGATGTTGCTGAGCTACATGGTAATCTATTTATAATTTTTCTGAGGCCCTTCCATACTGATTTCCATGGTGACTTGACTAATTCTGTCAGAATTTGAAGCTGTTTTTACTGCCATGTTAAGCATTGTGATGTGACCCTGCTTCCTGATTGGTGGGTGATGTCCCATCATCCTCTGCTTCCGTTTTCACTCAGGTCTAAACGTGAGAGTGTGGGAATGAGGGTGCACCCCAGCCAGCCATCTATGGGTAAGGAGGTAGAGAGTGAGCAGGTTCCCGCAGTAAGTCTTCTGGCCACCTAGCTCAACCCACTCAAGGATAAGTCTAGCCGGCTCCTGAATGAATCCAAACACAATAGGGATGCATTAGTCATCCTGCCAGCTTGAGGGGCCTAGACTTATGTGTGTCATTAAAGATGAAACTCACACTCGTACCTATTCACGAAGTCCAGTTGATTCTGTTCTATTTATTAAATTCAAAGAATTGAATCCATGCTCCCCTTCCCTTCCTCTCCTTCTTTTTCTTTCCATGCTAAGACGGAACCCAGAGTCTCAGGCGTGCTAGATAAGTGTCCTACTAATTAGCTGCCCTCTTCTAACCTGCTCCCATCTGTGACCTAAGTTTTCCCTCTTCATTGCAATTGAAACTCAGTCCTGAATGCTAGTCTGTTCGGCTAAAGTCTTACCACCCTAGTCTGGCTTCTCTTGATTCCTATCCCGGGGGAAGTACAGTCTACTCCCAACCATATGACCCACGTGGAAGCACACTTGTTAGTCTCTCTTGTCGGCTTGAGATCTTTGCTTGGTTCCCCCACCCACATGAGCTAACTCCCTCGAGTATATATATGGTATTTCACATCATAGGCTCATTTTCCATTCCTATTTGAAGTTTTAGCTACACCTCTTTATGCCGCATAGATCATGGGGCTAAGTCAACAGGCTGTTTAAGAGACCATCCTTCCCAGAATCCTCTGGTCCTCCTGGCATTGGTCAGCACCACCGAGTTCTCAGCCTGCTCCTGAAACAGCACCCTCTGGCGTGCTCTGGCTAAGCCATGGTCATAAAAGAAGCAGCAGCTGGCAAGAAGTGTGTTAAATACACCTGGCTCCTATGGGAATCCCAGAGCTAAGCATTCCCACCCTCCAGGGCCACCTTTCACAAGTGAATGTGATTGAGTTTTTCTTGATTGTGTGTTTGCCTGGCCTGATCAGAGAGTTTGGGCAGGAGTTTCTGTTGACACTTTCTTTCACTTTGGGTAAAGTTTAAACACGGCTTATCACAACCCTGACACATCAGAAAGGGTTCCTTTGCCCCTCCTGCTTCCCATCCCTTCCCTTCATGAGCAAAAAAGGGGGGGTATAAAGGCTTCCACATTTGTGCATGGGAAGCAAGCCGATCTCTAGGAGATTTCTAGTCACAGGTCTGGGCTGTGTTAAATTATAACCACTATGAAATTTTCCTTCATCTTCATAATTATTTTATTTCCCATAGGGTAGGTTTTCCTGGGGAGGAGATGCCACCATGACCTAAGTCTCTATCTTTGTGAAGTGAGTTCAACTTGGAGGTGAAGTTGAGCCACAGACTAGACAGATTGAAGCTCTCAAATGTCAACTTCCTATGTAGAGCAGGGATCACCCCCGCCCCAGTGTGTGTGTGTGTGTGTGTGTGTGTGTGTGTGTGTGTGTGTGTGTTTTCATATGTGTAAACTCTCTGTGGAGGACAGAGGGCAGCTTTGGGTGTCATGCCTCAAGATGCCAGTCACCCTGTTGAGACGAGACTTCTCACTGACCTGGAAATTGTTGCCGAGGCTAGGTGCCTCCCCAGCTCTGGGATCACAAGCACGTGCCACCATATCTGTTTTATTTTTCTAGGTGTGTTCCAGAGATTGGACTCAGATCCATATGCCTGTGCAGCAATCGTTTTACTAACTGAACCCTCTGCTTTGCCTGGCAACCTACTTTATAGTACTGCAGTATGGTGCAGCAGAGGAATCCTTTTGTACACTGTGAAGATATGCCCCTCTGATTGGTTTAATAAAGAAGCTGACTGGCCAATAGCCGAACAGGATAAGGTTAGGTGGAAAAGCCAAACTGAGAATGATGGGGGGAAGAAGAGGAGACATGAGCAGGCACAGAGGAAGCAGGATGTGTTTAAACACACACACACACACACACACACACACACACACACACACACACACACAAAGAAAAACAAAAGAAAAACAAAACCAACAACAATGAGGTAACAAGCCATGTGATTTGTGGCAGAACTTAGGTAAGAAATGCGGGTTAATTTAAAATGTAACAGCTAATAACAAGCCTGAGCTGTCAGCGGAACATTTGCAATTAATATTAAGCCTCTGTGTTGGTCATTCAAGAGAGGCTGCTGGTACAGGAAAACCCTGCCTACATACAGTACAGCAATCATTGGTCTGTGTATATGACCAGCACAATTCATTTTGGGGTTTTGTCTCATAGTTAACATCTTTCCCCTAAGTATCTCCACACTACCCAATTAAATACCACCAAAAGCAAAAATAGAAAACATCCTGTTCACTGGGTGAGTGATTCCCCACCAGCAATGTGGCTGGAACATGGACTATTTGCTTTGATAAAGCCCAGGATTTGCCTTCAGGAACTTAGTCTCAATATCTAAGTGTGTCTCAAAGCAGGTTTCCTACGATCAACGACTTGTAGCCTAGAAGGTGAGAAGTATTAGTCACATACACATCTATTCATATTGTAATGGTAATGATAGAAATACCGTATGTGCCTTGAATGCATCCTTGGAGTGATTGACACGAGCTAGCTCATTTATCATCCTGGGCACAATGAGGTTGGTGGATACTCTACTCTTAATAATGTCCTCCCTTTAGCACTACTTGTCAACTATTGAAAGCTTGGTTTGTTTTTCTGTCTTCAGTTTTGATTATCTGTATGTGTTTGTGTTTGTGCATAGGCATGGTGCATGAGTGCAAGTCCCATGGAGGCCAGAGATATCAGATTCCCCCAGAGCTGGAATTGCAGGTTGTGAGATGTCTGACATGGATGGAGAGATCCAAATTCAGGTCTTCTACAAGAGTAGCGTGTGTTCCTAACCATTGGATCACAGAGCAACAGAAATGCCATTGCTCAAGATCATATAGCTAAGAATAAGGAGATCCAGGATATGTGTTCATATCCTTTCAAGGTTTCAATGTTTTGTGCATTTCCCCACCAAGGACCAGAGAGAGGAACAGAGAAATGGTGTATGAGAAAGTGCAGTGCCCCTTCTAAGTGATTCACCTTCGTTGTGGGCTTTCCTTGAGTATGGGTCCAGGTCCGAGGGAGGAGTATACAGCTTAATATACTGGCTGCCACCTGTAATTTACAGCAGGAGAGTTCACAGTCAACTTAGCCTTGGTGTTAAAAATGATAATGTCATATGCTTTTGCTTTTAGCAGATGACAATAAAAAAAAATCAATGGATGATAATTACGGGATCTTGACATTTCATGTTGCGCCAGACTGTAATGAGAATTCATTTGTGTTATGACAACTGCAGATTAGTAATTTATCTCTCGCCAAATGGCAGGGTGGTTTATGATGTTGCTGGTTTTGTTACCTCTTACAGAAGGCGCAGATACTGTGTCAGGTTGCCCCATGAGTAATAGCCTGGTTTTATGATGCAGGATAAATCAATCACACAGACTTCTTGCGTTGGCTTAATGAGGTTAGGTCAGCAGGCACAGAGCTTGGGAAAATACTGTTGGTCAACAGTTGCCAAGTGCTGACAAAGGACCCTTACCCGGCTGAGTTTGGAGTGAGTCTTCAGCAGTTTGCCTGCAGGTGGGTGGCAAAGGTCTAGGTTTTGCTTTAGGAATTAGCTCTCAAGAAGTGAAGAGTTTTAGCATGGAGCTGAGGCTACAGAGAGCCTTTGGAGGTTAAATAAATGAGGAGTTAAATCAATACAATCAATAAGAACCAAATGAAAAACAACCTGTCTTCATCCCCCTGAGCAATGGCTGTTGTATTTGGAAGAGCAGGTCTCCGAAGGGAAATAGATTACAGACTATCACAATGGCAGGTACACTGTGGGTACCACTGGCTGGGATACAGGTATTTGTCTCAGTATGCTGTTCAGTGACTCCCTGTCTTTCCACCTTCTTGCCATTATTAGAACCCTCCTTCATTGCTTGAGCCAGGATCATGGCAAGGGTACATTGCCTGTACCCTTTGTACCTTGTCCTTTCTCGAGATGAGTTAGGGACCTCCTCTGATCTCCCTCAGGCATTTGCCTGTAAGGAAAGATTAAACATTGTCAGGAACTTCTCGCCTGAGTGCACACTCACCACCAAGCATCCCATGGAACCCTTCTGTCTACCTATCTCTGTATGAGCTGTCAATGAGAACACTCACACTAGCAATTCAAGTGGCTACGTGCGTTGTGTTGGGGGATCCTGTAAGAGAAAGGAAAAGAGTCAGAGAAGCACAGCTTTGCCCAACGTGCAAGTTTTCCCTTCCCGTGTCGGTCGCATCTTGCCTTTGTAGATGCAACCATGATCCCTACAGACATTCCAGTTGCGCTGAAGAAGAATTTGCAGCGGCTAATGCTGTGTATGTGTTTCATGTCATGCTTGTATTTTGTCCTTCCCATGCAGAGCCTTAGACTTAACCAGCTACAGCAAACACTAGATAAGACTGTGTTAGTAACTGAGCAGAAAGTTATGCAGGAGACTAAGGGGGCTCTGATGATGCATCAGCTAGGGCTGGCTGAGTTGTGGTGTGGCAAACAACAGCCCCCAAATAAGCTTTAACCTTTCAGTGTTACCACAAGGGGAGCTATACAAACTCAGCATTTGCCCCGTGACTTAATGTAGAGCGAACACTCTCCTTCTTTGTTTGTTTGTTTCAAGACAGGGTTTCTCTGTATTGCTTTGGAGCCTGTCCGGGAACTCACTCTGTAGACCAGGCTGGCCTCAAACTCACAGGGATCCACCTGCCTCTGCCTCCCCACCTCTCCCAGTGTGCCACCACTGCCTGGCCCAGAGTGGAGCCTTTTCTGACGAGCACTCAATCTGAACACAGCTCAGGCGGGCATCCAGAACCCCCGTTGACACCGACACTCTGCTGTGGTTTGCATGTGAAACAAACATTCCCTCCAAGGCTCACATGTTTTGAATCCTTGATCTCCAGCTGGTAGTGCTGTTTTGGAGGCAGGGCCTAGTTGGAGGAAGTAGCTTGCTCAACTGGGCAGGCTTTACAGGTTATAACACAGGGTGAGTCTGAATCCCTTTGCTTCCTGATCATGGCTGTGATGTAACCAGTTATCTAACGGGGCTGCGGCCACAACCACAAGCCGCTCCCACTACTGTGTTGCCCCATCGTGGCGGACTGTGTCATTTTAAACTGCCAGCCAAAGTAACTCTTTCCACTTTCATGCTGCTTCTGTCGGGGACTTAGCCACAATGTCATCAAAGTAATTAAGACAAATTCTGCCCCTTTTGTTCCTTAAAAACTATTTACTGTCCTCACTTTTATAATTTTGGCCCTAAAATCCTAGTGGTGTAAGGCTATAAAAAGCACATTAAAAATACTGTGACTCTATCACCAGATAGAGCTGAATATTCTTCAGTTGCCATCATTATCTTTGTTCTAGGTCAAATGCTCGCAGAACTTTCTGGAACACTTCACAGGGGTTTCACCTTTGGAATGATACACATACTTTTGTTTATACTTTGTTGGTCAAATGGCCACACTGGATCCCAGAGTCCAAGTATGTAATTCCACAATGTATTCGGAAGGGGGAGTTGAGGAGAGACCAGTAATCAGTGCTCCTGGGAGAATGAAATAATGTTTAATTTAAAGCTTCAGGGCAGCGCCTGGCAATCTAAGTGTTTGCTGAGAGCTTATAATTATGAAGACTGTTTAGACGTTTTCTGTTCAGGTAAGATAACCAAGACTGACAGGGATTCCTTCCAATCACCATCTAAGATGGGACAGGGACTAGGGATAACCTGTGTAGTCTGAGCTAATAGTATCTGCTCTTTGAATTGCTGTGTCCCAGAATATCTGACAAGAACAAGTTAAGGCAGGAAAGGCTTATTTTGGCTCATGGTTCCAGAGGGATTGCAGTCCGACACAGTAGGGAAGACAAAGGTGATCCATCGCCACATTCATGGCGGTGGGTACATGAAGCAGAAGGAGCTGTTGAGACCATGGTGGACCAGGGAGCAGAAGGGGCAGAGACCAACAGGAGCTAGGGACCTGGCTAAAAGCTTCAAAGTGCTTTTCTTTACTGATCTACTTCTGCTAGTGCTGGTGCTCCACACTGGAAACCTCATGTGTAAACACAAAGGAACAGAGCTATCAACCATCCTCTTAAAGAATCTCCTGTCTTTCTATTTCCACTTCATGGTTGCCTCATCTAAGCTGGGGAAGGGAGGGAGGGAACGGGAAGTGAGATAGCCCATTGCTAGATACCTTGTCATTGTAATTATTTCATGATGTTGGTCTTTACCCCCGCCCCCACGCCCCCCAGTTTGGATGACAAGAAAGTGATTCATGTTCAAGGGGAGAGACCTCACCCCCCATTTCATTGACAGCACAACTGTCAAAAAGCCCATCCCTATAAACACTGACCTGGCAAATGAGACCAAGCCTCCACATGGAAAATCAAAGTCAGGGATCTGGCAGGGAGTTGAAAAGATGGTTTGAATCAGAGGCAGAAACAGCCCCTGGATTTTGGGGTGGGGGGTTTGGGGGGCTGTCTGTACCATCGTGCCAAGATGGCTGGGGACTTGGGCCAGTGAGTTTCCATTCTGAGGAGAAGGAAGCAGGGCCTGTCTGTAGTGGAAGCCAGAACATGGCAGGCCTCTGGTTTAAATTCAACTCATCAGAGGGTCCTCCAAGCTAATTGGGAAAGGAGCAGGCTGTGTTTTCTTTCCTGCTTAATAATGGGGGCTGTGGAGCAGGGGGGGGGGGAGAATTGCTTACAGCCCTGGACTTTATTAGGGAGGATTTGACATTGTTTTGTTGGACACAGGCTTCGTCCAGGGAGCTAATCTCTCACACCTGTTTGGCTTCGTTAAGGAGCCAGGGGCCCCAGCCTGTTTGCTATTGGTTATTACAGAGCCCAATACAAGGGAAGCGAGGTGGCAAAGAGATGCTGCCATTTCTCTCCTTACTCCTAGCTCCGAAACTCAAGTGCTTATGGTGTTGCAAATGACTGGGATAGACTTAATGAATATGATGTCTACATTCAGTACTGATCTACAAAAGGAACAGGATCCTAAATATCCAGTCAGTAGCTACTGGCTACATGATGCTGTCCAGTGCTTTCAAGAGAGCCAGGCAGAGTTCCTATACTTTGGGAATCAATTTTTAAGAATTTTAATTGTGTGTGTGTGTGTGTGTGTGTGTGCGTGCGTGCGTGCGTGCGTGCGTGCGTGTGTGCGTGTGTGTGCGCGCGCGTGTGCGTGTGCGTGTGTGTGTGTGTGTGTGTGTGTGTGTGTGTGTGTGAATGAGTGCACAGGCATTCCAGTGCAGCTATCTAAGGAAGCCAGAGGCATCAATATACCCCTAGGGCGGGTGTTAAAGGGCCTAATGTGAGTTCTGGGAACCCAAACCTCTGTAAACGCAGTCTGTGCTTTTAACTGCTGAGCCGTCTCTTTTGTCCCCGCTTTAGGAATTTGTATGTTAGTCCATCCCAGGAAAATACTGGAGCGTCTTTCATGATTCTAGGAAGCAGAGAGTCTGAGGAAAGGGGGTTCCTCCTGGCTCCTGGCCTTGCTCTTTGTACTTCAGTGTTATGAATTCCAACTCTGTATAGGTTACTGCAGAAGCCGGGGAATGTGGCCTTTCATCCTCCAGGGGACACTTTACCCTCATTAGGCTTCTAGAATAGTGGTCAGTAGAGCTTGAGTGGAAAGCATGCACCCGGGGGAGAATGGAAAGTCCTTTACACAGAGGGCAAATACAGGGCTGTGAGTGTCCTGCCACATACACGTTTTCTTCAGTTACATGGCTCCTGACAGAAGATGAACCTGGTTGCAGGGGTTGTCTCTGAGCCAGGGTCAAGTAATCCTGCATAAACTCCAGGTCCCACGACAAACAGAAAACATGAAGAAGACCTGGCTGGGAGCTAGAATGCCATGGACTCAGAACCCCACAGAGGCCTGCTGGGAGCTAGAATGCCATGGACTCAGAGCACTGGTAGTCGCTGAGAGATTGCCACTCCACTTCTGGAAAAAGTGCAGAATGTGCCTGCCTGTCTCAGCGGTAGATGGCTTCTGTGTTTTCCTCCTCGGAAGCCACAGGGCGGACGGGATTCTGCCTTGGTCTGCTGGCCATGGAGGGAATGATAGAACACCAGATTTCCTTTGTCAGGGTTTGGGTACTGTCCCATGTGGATGGCAGTGGCAGTCAGAAGGATGGATAGGAAGGGACACAGAGGTTTGGGTGCTGGGGTATAGTGGTCGAGTGGTTGAGAACCCATTTCAGGAGGTTGAGATGACAGTGGGAGGCAGAGGTCCCAATCCTGCATCCTGTCTCTGGGTTTTTTTTTTTTTTTTTACATAAATTTGACAATAACATTTTAATAAGATTTTAAAGATAGACAGCACCCTCTAGGAATGAAGCCCCAACCCAAATATCAGCCTTTGGAGGCCCCCTCTGTGATGCACTCCAGAGAGCTGGCTGAGACCTCAGATTTACCTTGGAAAACAGCCAAAACTTGAGGCGTTCAACTGGCTTCAAGCCTTTCTGTCCAGAAGGTTATGATCATGCCAGTGCTATCCTCAAATGATGTGGCGATATGGTTGACGTGATGATACAGTTGAAAGGCACATGGCTCTGTGTCCTTACAAGCCCCATTCCTATGATTGTGACATCACACCCGCCTGCTTGCTTTCCCTGTGTTATGAGGTATGCTTGCTTTACTATTTTATCTTTTCCACCTGAGTCTACCAAGGTGCCTCTGTATTTCCCTTTTGCTACTTTTGGGACCAGTGGCGGGACATGCTACAAGCTCTCTCGGTGTCAGGAGGAGACCAATCAGAGCATCACACCCACTCACGTCCACCTAAATATATGTTAATTAGGTGGCATTTTTTTCTTCGGTGATTCTTTGAAGACCTCTGTTGTTGAGCAGACAACAGTGGTACCCAGCACCCTCATCTCACCGACCCAGTCTAATCACTGAAAATCGCCCCCGTTATGAGATTGATGCTGCTGTTTCATAGAGGTTTTTGATTGCAAAACGGAGTTCTGGCATCGTAAATCAGAACAATGGCAACGTAAAAAACGATAAGAGCCCAGACAGCTGTCAAGAGCAAAGGAACTGGGTTCTGCTGTACTTACGTAAACATTTATTGAGTTTGAGGCCTCTGACCAGGAGCCTCTTAATTAGGATGTGATGGCTACAATGGGGACAGCAAACAGATCCAAACCAGGCTCAGACATTGAAGGTTCCTCAGACAAGGAAATATGGACAGAAAGTGTGGTCTGGTTGGTAACATGGCATCCAGATCTTTGCCTCTTTGCCTAAACTCAGGTCCAAGAGAGGTGGAACTTTGTGGATCCTCTACTCCAAAAGGAGTCTTTGTTTAAAAGCTATGGTTTTTGTGTGTATTTGTGTGTGTGTGTGTGTGTGTGTGTGTGTGTGTATGTCATGTGTGAGCAGATGTGTGTGCATGTGGAGACTTGAGGACAGCCTTGAGTGTCATTTCTTATAGCACACCCTCCTCCTTCTTTGCTGGGCATACAAATGCCCAGGTGGGCTAGGCTGGGGATCAGCCTACCTGTGCCTCCCCAGTGTTAGGGTTACACAGAGGGAGTCTTTTGACCTGGAATTTACTGATTAGGCTAAGCTGGCTGGCCAGGAGGCTGAAAACAAGAGGTCTGTGTTCTGTTCTTACCTTAGCCATCCTCTATTATGCGAGGAAGGGAAGCTTTAGCTTCATTTTCTCATCCATGAAAATGGGAACCCTGTCTAGCTTGTCTCTCCCACCAGATCTCAATAAGACTGATATTGTAACACTTGCGCATTCTTTTTGGAAGCTGTCAATCAGTGCAGATGTGTGAAGGACAGGAGGCTGAGCTCTTGCACCTTTTATCTGTCCTTGCGTGAGTCTTACTAGAGGCCATCCTGACACTGTAGCAGGGTGGGCAGCAAGAACTCAGGCTGCATTTTTCTTTCCTTTGTTGTCCTCCCTCAGTGCTAAGGAGCCTTCCTCTTAGGGGGATGTTAAAGGGTGTACTTACCACCACCATATGCCTACCCTACACATTAGCCATCATTAAAACGCCTCCCGTTCTTTATATGTTACTGGTCAGCAATTGTTGATAAATGTTTAACCCGTAGTTCTCTGAGAAGATGTGTACATGTTTTTATTTTCAGTTATGCTGATATAAGGCTGTGTGTGGTCCATGCTGCTAATAACTACCAACTATGTGTGATCCTTTATTGCAAATCCCACTTGGTTAATTGATTCTCACAAGAACCCTTTGTTGGTATCTTTCTTAGGCAGCAGACAAAGCAGTCTAGTGACAATGTGTTACCTGCCATTTTTATTAGCACTGAGGAACAAGAAGAAAGAATGGAGATATTCCTTGAAGTTTCATTCTTACTGGTTTTGAGCAGTAGAAGAGTACTTCTTTTTTATTTTAATTGTGCAATCTGTGATAGTAACCCCCGCTTCATGTAAATGCAATATTTTTTTTCTTTTAATTATCACTGTTGCTTTCTTCCTTACTGCCTTATATCTGGATGATGTCAAAGCCACAAATATAACTAGGGATTTTGAGCATATTTAGATTTCCCTGGCATTTCACATCATTGACCATTTGGAAAATTTGTGGGTGCCTGTGTATGTCTGTATATATATATATATATATATATATATGTGTGTGTGTGTGTGTGTGTGTGTGTGTGTGTGTGTGTGTGTGTATGTGTATGTGCATGTGCATGTGCATATGCATATGTATATGTGTGTACATGTGTGAGCTTGTGCTTATGTTTATGTGTGTCTGTATGTGGGTACACATATGCACATGCATGTGAACATGTATGCATGTACATGTAGGGACCAGAGGTCAACCTCAGGTATCATTCTTCAAACCACACTTATCTTACTTTTTTGAGGCAGTGTCTCTCACTGAATCTGGAACTCCCTGATGAGACCTGGCTGGCTGGCCAGGGGGCTCCAGGGATCCACCTGTCTGTATATCCCCAGTGTTGGGATTACAAGTACATGCCACCATGCTTGGCTTTTTTTTTTTTTTTTTTTTTAATGTGGGGACCAGGGATAGGTCCTCATGTTTGCACAGCAGACAGTTTACTTACTTCTCAACCCCAATGGGCACTGGCAATGGGAAGCAGACAAAATAAATATTTTCAGGACAGACGCACAATAGATATGTTACTTCAAGAGCGTAGATAATATAGCATGACCGTGTGAAAGAACAGGAAGGATGAACTCACCATTTATCTAGTCATAAGTTGAGAGAATCTAATTTTAAACAGTGTTGTGTTCAATAATCTGCTGAAGAGACTCCTAAAAGTGTTTCCACCTGCTCCAAGGAGTGGGTGGGGCTTTCCCTAGCTCATCTCAGTACTTGTTTCTCTCTTTCTCCAGATCTGGGACTTCTCAGGGTTCAGAGAGCTTTGGGGTGAGTGTGTCTCTGTGTTAGATGCAGAGGACTCGGTGACGTGTCTCCTGTCTTGTGGAGCTTACCACCTTCCTGAAAAACAAACAAATAAGCGGTGACTCAGAGCAGTTTCCAGAACGTGTCTTCACTTCCTTTTTAGGAGATGGTGGTAACAAGCATGCGTGTCTTGCTTCTGCTTCTCTTGCTGTCTCAGCCTGGCATTGACTTCGAGTTTTCCAGATAAAAGTTCTCCCTCTCTTGCTGTGTTTGTGTATTCATCTGTGTGTTGAGGTCAGGGCTCAATGTTAGATGGCTTCCTCTTTTTTTTTTTTTTTGACATAGGGTCTCTCATTGAATCATCAGTCACTTGTTGATAGCCTGGCAATCCTGTCTCCACCCTCTTCCGACCAGATCACAGATGCTCCATGCTACTCAGCTTCTTAAGATGGATTCTGGGGACCAGCTCAAGTCCTCATGTTTGTGGATCAAGTACTTTACCAGCTGAGCTCTCTCCCCATCCCCTAAATCCTTTCCTCTTGATGAAGAATTTTGGCTGAGGTTCATGGAGCAAAGGAAGTTGGTTTTTGAAGTCCAACTCCATTCCCGACACATTTTCCCATGTAAAAGTGAGTTAGTTTAAAGCAATCTCTATTTTAGTGTCAGACCTTATTTCTGATACTTTCACCCTCTTTTATGGGGAAGTACCCACTTGAGACCCCCAAATAAAAGGAATACATGCATAAAAACTTTTTAAATGTTCACTGATTATTAAGAGCAAATTGGACATCATTTGGAGAGGGCATCTTCATTTTGTAGGTTTCCCCCGACAGAGCAGGGACTTGTCCAGCCGTAGCGACACCTCTGAATACACAGGGATATGTAGGCCTGGGAGATTACTGATGATTTTGTCCAGAAATCGATGAGCATGGTGTGCATGTGCTTGCTTACATGGGGACCCATGCACCAAGAGAAAAAGCTTGTCATCACATCTTAGCAGAGATTGTTCAAAGCGAGGCTTAGCAGTGGACTCTATCATCGGGCCTAATATCTCCCAGAATGACTTGGGAAACTTTAATTATGCCAGGGTCTTATTTTCAGCTCTTGATAGCTTTTGAACTCGTTGGGAGTTGGGGGGAGGAGGGGTTACTCCAAGCCTAAGCTTTTTCTAAAGAGCCTTTGTCTTTCTGCCCAGGTATTAAGTTGGTGGTGCAACAATCACAGGTAGCTTCGGTTCACTTTTCCTCGCTCCACCCCCACTCTGTAAGCACCATCTTGGCCCTGAATGTGAGCCTGTGTTCTCCTGACCTACCATCCTGCACAGGGGACTGAGGAAGAATGGGCCACAGGAATGCGTGCAGAACAGAGCCAAATTGTTCAAGCTGCGTGAAGAAGAAAGAAAAAAAAAATGGGAGAAGGGTGGAGGGGGAGGAGAGGAAGAAAAGATTCCCTTGTCGGGCCAATTTCTCTAGCGATATTTGGAGGATAACACAGCGATTTTTAGGAGGGGGGGGAGTAAAAAACGGGAGAGCCGAGTTTTATCGGCACGGTGGCGCACACAGAAAGGTGACATTTGAGAGAACAATTGGGAGGTTGTTTGGCCTCATTTGGTGCTATGAATGAAGCTTAAGAAAAGGTGTCTTTGGACTGCTCCTAACAGTCATCTTCATCATTCCTGCTCACCCTCTCTCTCTCTTTCTCGGTTCCCTTATGAAATAAGGGCATGCAGGTAATAAACAAAGCACTATAAAAGATCAGATTGAGGTATTCTGTAGGGCTCATTCAATGTCTGGAGCACACGTTGAGCACTCCACCTCGGGTACCCCGAAGCTGCTCGGAGACTGGGGGATACTGGTGGGATGGTCCTAGACCCCTCTCTCCATTTCTGCAACTGTGATGAATTTTAAAAAGACCATATCCTTGGTCAGCAGCACCCTACCTGATGGCCAAGAGACAGAGGAAAAACTAGCAGGACAGACCCCCCCTTGGATTTGCCCACACGGAGTTTGGATATTTTACCTGATTTCTTTGTCAAGCCTTGGGCCTGATTCAGGTGAGTAGAAGCTGAGGTTCAGGGGCAGACTGACCGTTGGGTCTGCCTCCCCTCCAGCTATGACAGAGAGTCCCCTGGTGGTCCTCATTTCTTCTCATTTGCTTTTGGGTTGGACACTGACTTGAAGCTCCTAGCTAACTGCCTGGTGTTCAAGAAGCAGGGTGATGATGCAAAAGAGATATATGTATGTGTAGGAGTGGAGGGGCAAAGGGCAGTTAGGTGGGTTTGTTTGGTTGTGAGGGGTACTCTGCAACGGACGATTCTACTGGCAATAGGCAAAGCCGCTGGACTTCCTCCTGGTCTCACCTCTGCCTTCTCACTTTACCTCCTCTGTAATTATCTTTTGCTTTCAGTCTGTATGATTCCCCATAATCAGCCAAAGGAACGGTTGAGGGAGGAATGGGCATCAATGTTGGAAAAAAAAAAAAAAAGCAAGAGATAAGCACACAGCGGTGGTGGGCACTGGCAGTGGTTCTGGTTTCCTACAGCATGAGGGTAGTCAGTGCCCTTATCTAGAGACTTTATCCACCTACAGGTGCTGAGGAGCTGGGCTCCCTCCCATAGGCTGGGTCTGTAAGGATGGAAAGGGGTCCCTGGAGTTTTGGGGGGACTCTCCCTAAGAACCTTGCTGTTCTTTATCCTGCTGTCCGTTCTCTGGATTGTAATAAACATTCCTGGTGATGCCATCTAGTAATAGTAACAGGGTGAGTGAAGTCACCCCAGTTTTGCAGAGAGAAATAAAGGACTTGTGACAGTACTTTGTTTGGATGGGAGTGCCTGGTTGAATGTTTAGAAGATTTACTTGACAAAGCCTTAGATGGCCTGGATTGCTTGTAGACAGCATAATTATGTGACACCGGGTGCTCGGTTCTAGGTGCATGGGAAAAAAGTTTTCCTAGCAGTGAACCATCATTTCTCCAGTGTATGATATGAAAAAATCATTCAATACACGCAGTGTATGAAACTAGACTTTTTACATCCACATGGTATGTTTTTGTCCTTGGATTTGAGGTCTTTTTCTGAATGATCTGTTTATTAACTTGTATTTCTTGAGTATAGTATTTTGTGAGTATAGTACAGTCACTTGTGGTTTTATTTAACTTTCCATTTAATTGAAACCTCGGGCTTCCAAGGTGAGAAGCAGATTCATTCCCACCCTGTCTCTCTATGTAGTGTAGTATCTATCTATGAATGTTATATAGAAATACAGAATATAGAATGTTATAGAAATAGTTTACCATTTGCTCTGTTCATATGAGTGAATGAATACAAAATAGTCATTTTTATCAAGTCTGTATGATCAGGCTCCAGATCTTTCCAGAGACAACTCTGATAGCTTGCCACCTGAGAAATGAGGCCAAGTGCGGCAAAGTCACGACACTAATTCGTAGGAACCGGGATGTGTTTACAACTCCTCTAGTGCGGTTCACAGACATGTAACTCAGCATCCCTGGCTCTCAGCATCCCTGGCTCTTTGACCATTTCTCCCACTCTCTACAGCACTGAAAAGCATAGTTTTATTTGTTCAGCTTTAAGAATATTTCTTTTTTTTTTTTTTTTTTTTTTTTTTCTCCTGTGTTTTCTAAGTTGCCTGGATTTCTCCGGAACTAACGACGCTTCTCATGTGGCTGTCAAAAGAGAAATGACTTAAGCCTCTTCACATTAACTTGCATCTGGAACACTGTAGGGATTTAGCCACTGTTTGACTATCAAAGGGGAACCTGAATAGTTCTCAGAACTACAGATATTGATTTATGAAGCGTGGACTTCTGTGTTTGTTTATATACATATCTGCTTTCTTGAGTGTAAATTTCAGATTTTCTCCCAGTTAACAAATGTTTTTTTTTTTTAATGTCTCATTTAATTTGCCATCAGTTGATATTTGGTTAATCAATTGATTGCTTCAATTTTAGTCAAGTGCCTTTGGATGTGTTTAATCCCTTGTTCTTCGTATGTCTTCCAGCATCACTCACAGTTAGTCTGAATACTTAGGTAGTCTGTTAGAAATGTTTTCTCCCAGGCTGTATCTTGACACACACAGGCAATGTAAATATGTGAATGCCAAGTCCTAGAATAGAATTTAATTTATTTTCCTTTAACTCCCGACGAGAGGCTTAGAATGGCCAGGAGAGCTATTGGTAGACCCCAAAGCTGAGGGAGGGATCATTATTCCTTTGAGGTAAAAGGGAGAAAAAAAATACAGTCAACACTAGTGCAAAGTCACAATCTATGGCTATGCTTTAAAAAGCAGTTTTCTTATTTAATGCTGGGTGAGGCAATTGCCAGGGATGTCCAGCCCTGGGCACCTATCCTTTGCAGACTTATGGGGGCATAGGGACCCAAGGCTTAAACACACACATTATTTAATGTTTCTTTCTGTGCTTATTAGCCTTATGGGTAAGGGCAGCATTAACCACTGGCCTAGAAGCCTTCGGGAACAACATGGCAAAATTTAAGAGAACACATAGTCTTGTGTTTGGGATTTTAAGAGACTCCGAGGCGACTTGGTGCTCAGGAGGATTTGAGAGCAGTTTGGCTTATAGCCATTACTGTTGGCTAATAATTGCACTAATCTTTTCTTGAGGGGGGTGTTGTGTGGGCATTCCCCCCTGTCCCTCAGTCCTCTAGTTAGAGAACAATAGGGACATTGTGTTTCTGCACTGTTCCATAAGATGGGTCAGGGGCTGCTCCTGGGTGGATAAGGTCTTCAGTGGATGACCCACCAGGCATTAGCTTCCAGCCATAATTAAGGAACCCGAGAGCTCAGCATTACAGCTTGGCCGGATGAGAGGAAAATGTTTTATCCGATGAGGGATCTCAGCAGCAGCTGAGCTGGGGTTATCAGATTCAGCGACCCTTGGGAGGCAGGCTCAGCAGCAGGTGCAATGCTTACCGGAAGTCAATGAGAAGCTGCACACCCAGGAAAACCATTCTGCCTTCTTAACAACAGGAGCTGAAAACAGGAGTAGAAACATCAGTCGGAGATGCCCCTGCAAAACGAGCCTTGAGCATATGCTTATGCAGAAAACATCTGTGTCTTTAATATTAAAGGTCAAATTGTCAGCTCTACCTGGAGGTATTAAAATAGCATTCGAGGTTTAGCTAAGACGATTTAGATGTCATTGCCTGCAACTGAAGACAGCTATAGTGCAGCCCTCCACAGAAGTATAAACTTACTTAAGACATCATGAGATTTTTTTTTTTGCCTTGCAATTTATTTATTTATTATTATCATCATTATTTTTTTGTGGCTCGAATGTGAACTTGTCTAGAATGAACTTTGTAAAGGACAATGGCAAATGGATATTTGGATATGACTGACCTAAAGCATGGGGGTGTAGAAGGGCATGTGTGGGCTCTCTGCAGACAATATCATTTTATATTGGAGAATTGGGTCTCTTCGGGTTTCAGTTCCTGCTAGGACTTGGAACCAGAATCTTGGGCTTACTGAGGGCCACCTATATCCTCAGGTGCTCAAAATGCTATTAGAGTGTTACAATGTTGTGAGGGTACGCTCTACCATTTAGGAAGTAAGTGCCCTGATTACACCAAGATCCCAAGAGCGGGCAAACACGTTTTGTCACAGCTTATGCTATTTCTCTGCACTCTACTGAAAGTGGGCCCACGTAACTGTTTTACTTAATTTAAATTTTTTGTGTGTGCAGGCATGTGTGTGTGTGTGTGTGTGTGTGTGTGTGTGTGTGTGTATGCACGTATCCAGGTATGTGTGTATATTGGTGTGTATATGCGTGTGTGTGTATGTGTTTGTGTTTGTGTGTGTGTGTATGCATGTATCCAGGTATGTGTGTGTATATTGGTGTGTGTGTATATGCGTGTGTGTGTGTGTGTGTGTGTGTGTGTGTGTGCATGTTTTCATGCGCATTCATTCATGTGGAGGCCAGAGGACAACCTTAGTTTTTCTTTAGAAGCTGTTTCCCTCATTTTCTCTGAGACAGAGACTTGCTGATTAGGCTAGCCTGTCAGGCCAGTGAGCCCCAGGGATCCTTCTGTGTCTGCCTCTCCAGTGCTGTGATTATAAGCATGCTCTCCATGTTTCCTGTGCTCCCAGTGCTCCTCGTGCTCCCCAGCCCCCCACCCCCATGCATGTACCTGGCTTTGAGGTCTAAACCCAGACCCTCATACAGTAAAGCAAGCGCTTTACTGACCGCGCCATTTCCAGCCCACACAGTCGTTTCTTTCAGTGAGTTTCCGAAGGGTTGTTCAAATATTCAGATGGGAAGGCATTGCCACTGCTCGTGTATTAGTGTGACTGACACTGAACATTTTCATTACTGTATCCTTTGGTTCCGTGTCCCCCAGGGGTCTCGGGTGTCTGTGTTTCTCTTCATGTTCTCTACAGCAGCTAGGCTCGGGGAGAAGGAGGCAGTGGGCAGAACCCCCTGTTACTAAGATGGCTTCAAGCTGCAGGCTGACACAAAAGGCCAAGGCCGTGAGAGGGTGTGAAGATGTTTCTGTGGCGTGGCGGGTGGAGGGCAGGCGAGAGGGGTTGGAAATCAAACCCGTGGATAGCTAATGTCCAAAGCGGGCAACGCTGACCTGAATTTGATTGACATCCTTGCAAACTCACGGTTGGTCCCTCCTCCTCAGACTCCAGGGGTTCTCCAGCCTGCATTTTCCAGCTCCCCGAGAACATTTCCAAATTACAAAAATAAAATAAAAATACGTGTGGAAAAATACAGTACAAATGACAGCACCTCCCCAGTTTCCAATGGCTCTGTTTTGACTTCACCGTCAGCCAAACTGGAGCCCCTGAGTAGCTGGCTTAATTTGTCACCTTGAGTTATTAACCGTTTCCCTGCCTCTCTCAGTGGGTGTCCTTCTGGCTCCTGGCCCTTGGCTGGCTTGGAGAGCTGTTAATCCTGTGCCCTCTCTCTTGGGCTTATGGCTGTGTCTGCCAAGGAGCCGGGCTTCCCTCATGGAGACACATCTGAAGTCACCACCCTGTCGCCTCCCAAGTGGTTATTACCGAGGAGTGGCTGGAACCTAAGGGTGCTGGCAGAGGACAAGAGAGGACCCTAGCACCGGCTTTCACATGGTGCAGGGTGCCCTTTAGAAGGTCAATGCTATGGTCTGTTTCTCTTGGTTGAAGGCCAGGAGGCAGAGAGAGGTTCACTCTAGAATCGGATGGTGCAGAGGTTTGTCTATGGGGAACTAGAGAGAACGTAATCTCATTGTGTATTTCATTTATGTTTTTTAATGTTTTTCATTAAAATGTCTCTCACACCCCCACCTGTCTGTGTCGTGTGGTGGTGGTGGTGGTGCTTACACCCATGCATGCTCATACAGAGGCCAAAGGAGGACATCAGGTATCCTACTCTGTCACTCTTAACCTATTTCCCCTGATACAGTCTCTCACTGAACTTGAACCCAGGCTTGAGGCCAAAAAAGTCCCAGCAATCCTCCTGCCTCTGACCCTGACAGCCATGAGTGAGAGGTAGGCATGTAGTCATGCCTAGCTTTCTACACAGGTGTTGGGGATTTGCAGTAAACTCGGCTTACTCTCTTAGCCACCACGAATCCAACTTGCCCCCTTAGATAGCTTATCACTCCTTTGCCCATCATTCCTTAAGAACTGCATGTCTGGATTTTTTTTTTTTTATCTTGAGCACTTACACTATTGCTTGATTATTCCCAATATTCAGAGTACTGTTTATGGATTCTCGTTGCTCTCAACATGTATGTATTCTCCTCGAATCCTTGAGATCTTAAGCCATGTAACTTAAAGTTATGATTGAGCACATTTAGTGAACTCTCTCAAGAGGAATGGCTCAGTGTTTTACTCAAAGAGAACTCTTCAGAACAAAGGTGTCCTTTAGAAAGTCTGGACTATAGAGGTTGTCTCATGTCTAAAGGGGTAACATATTGGCTTGATTGACAGTTCAAAATGTGTAACTTTCTCTAGCAACTTAGGTCAGTCACTGGAGGCGACTGAAGTAACTAGTTCATTTCTTATTCTTCCAAAGAAATTTTATTTACACGTAACCACTCAGATAATCCCTACTTGGTCTTAGTTTTTAAGGGATGTTTTGTTTTAGAATATAGTTTTGTGTCTAAGGAAAAATTTTCAAGATAAACCCAATCACCCAACTGTTCCATTTGCTAGCATCTTATGTTTTAACGCTACACTTTGCATCGCCACAATATAATAATTATACTTAATTTTGATGTTGGCAAGGAGCAGATTGTTACGAGCATGTTTTCCTGCCAGCCTGGTCTCACTGCCTCGCCAGCCCCAAATAACACACAGAGACGCTGTATTAGATATAAAGCTGTTGGCCTGTTACTAGCGGTTTTTTTTTTTTTTTATTTTTTATTGGCTAGTTCTGTCTTAAATATTAGCCCACTTTTATTCATCTAAGTGTTTTTACATGGTCTTATCTTACTGGAGACAGGGTCCAGAGTTCTGTTCTTTTGGGCCTACATTTTGAATCTCCTCCTACCTCTCCCTGAAACCTCCTTGTCTCCTAGTCCCTCCTATCTTCCTTTCCCACTGGCCAACAGTGCTTTATTATTAACCAATAAGAGAAACATATTTACAGAATGACATCTCCCATCGGCAGATAACTGAATTTCACAGCTTATTAGACTTCGTTAGTTTTACCCCAGTGTCCCTCCCTTCTCTGTCCAAGGATCCCATCTAGGATGCTATTTTAAGTTAGCTATTGTGAGTTCTTGGCTTAGCCTATTCTGCAGCAATTGCTCAGAATTTGTTTTTCTTTCTTTTTTGAAAACGTATTTTAGAGATTTTTCATACCAGCTATACAGCCAAAGACCACACCTATGCCCCATCTAGTTCATTAACCAAGCTCGTCTACAAGCCAGCTCCATCACACACCTGTGAAGTCTTCCAATCTTTGCATAGAACAGTCTTCACTCTTCCAAGACTTGCATCTTGTGGTTACTGTCAGTAATATCATGTCTGGCTTTTCACTTTAAAGTTACTTCTCCTTTTCATACCATGGTCTTTGGGTTGACTTTCTGACCATTAAGACAATGGTTTCAGGAGGCAGGGCTTTTGAGAGGGGCTATCCATCGCCCTCATGAGCAAGATTTGTACCTTCTAGACCCTATCACTGTCCCAGCACAGAGATAAGATGCCATTCATGAAGCAGAGAGTAAGTCTTCACCAGAAAGTGCCTTGATCTTTGATTCTGCACCCCGGAGTTCTCTGTCTATCTTGCTGGCATCTGTATGGATGGAGTCTCCTCCAGGCAACTTGGCTGATTGGAGCTTCTCCTCCCTGAAGCAGTTATTTTTGCTTCTATATCCTTGGAAGGGAGTTCCCTGCATCTTGATTTTTTGGAACTCATGAGGTTTATTTACTTCCCGAATCTCACAGCCTCTTCTTCCCTTCAGAAGGGAAGGTTGCACTTTGGAGGGCAATTCTGTACAAAATTGAACCCTCTCACGTCTTGGTACTCACACCCTTTCCTCAGAGTAAGACCATAGCCATGGAAGTTTTCTTGGAGACTACATGACGATTTCTCAGAGCTAGTGAGATGTAGCTATGAACTCACCTGAGTGGCTCTCTGGGTCATGGAAGTTGTGGTGGGTGTTAGCAATGTGACTGAACTGGTGTGTGGCAGGGGCTACTTTGAATTTAGAAGGAGCTAGGTGAGACACAGGTAAGGTATCCAGGAGTAAGATAGCCCGTTGTTTTCTACACGAGTCCTGTTGTGTTGTGATTTGGGGATACTTGGAAACGTGTTGAGAGATCCATCTGCCTGAAAATATTTCCTTTGTCAGCCTGGGGTTCTATCTTTAGCATCTTCTACTGAAGCTGAGCTGCCTGCAGCTGGGCCACCCTGGTATTGCACCTGGTATTTCTAGTCTGTTTGGGATGCTTTTGACGAAACCTCATAATCAACGCACATGAACAATGTGCATTGATCTTTCACAGTCCTGGGGATGGAGATCCCCAGATCAAGACACTGGTAGGTTCAGTTTCTGGTGAAAACATGAAAGTCCACGAATGAAGCCTTCTCTATATGTCCTTATGCAATAAGAGGGGTGAGCAAGTCTTGTCTGAGGTGATGAATCTTACCTCTCAAGAGTTACAGCTTGAGGGTCAGGAATCTAACCTATTTTGAGAGCACACACATGCAGGTGATAGCACCAAGCTCCATTGGCAGAATACTAGTTAAATGTAGTAGTCTTTCCTCAGACAACAAGAAACTGAAACCAGCTACATCTTGTGTGGAGACAGACTTTAAAAGAAAAAAGTCTAGACAAATACCTCATTTCCACTTTTACTATCTTTTTTAAAAAAATTAGTATATTGAGTGTACATAGTGGGTTTCTTTATCGTGTTTTCGTGTGTATATAAAGTATTTGGACCATATGCATCCCGTTTCCCCCTCTTGTTCTTCTCTCACTCTTGTGAGCCCTGTCTCCTGTGAGTTCTCTCTCTTCTCAATGACTTTTCCATCCCACCTCTCTCTTCTCCTCCCTCCAGCCAATATGTGTGTATCCCCATGGGTTTTATTAAGGTTGCCTACAAGAAAAGGGCACCTTATCAGTAGCTATACTCCTGAAGAAAATGTCTCTTTTCCAAACATCCACCTGTGTATAAATACTCAGGGAGGTGTGGGGCCTCATGAGCTCATCGCTGCTCCAGAAGAGCATATTGGTGGACCAACAAGGCCTCTGCGTAGGTAACCACTGCTGTGCTGACGTCATGAGTATATTGGGCACTTTCACCTTTTAATCCCCTTAACTCGCGTGTATGTCTGTTAGCATGGTTTTTTTTTTATCCTGTTGAGTTCTCATCCATTCCATCATTTTAGAATATGGGATTTCAGAATTGGAAGGAATGTTGCAACTCAGTGAAAAGGTCAGAAAGTTGGCAGAAGGAGCCCAGTGTTAGCTCAGACTATCTACAACTCCCATAGGCCCACTTGTGTGTGCCACTCTCCCTTACTTATCAAGCATCCAACAGTAATGGTGACACAAATAATAAGGACAGTGTTTATTTAATGAGTACTTGCCACGAGCCTGCTGTGTAGGAAATTATTTACTTGTGTTGTTTCCCTATCACCTCCAGTTTGAGAAAATTATCATTTCTGTCACTGAACAGATGAGAGTGGTTAGGGAACAGTGATCAAATTACTTGCCCAAGGATACACAGCTAACAGTAGGTGAAGTCAGCCTGGTGCAATTGCAGAGAACACACACATGACCTGGCTATTGCATCTCTCTGTGAATCTTACACAGCAAAGTCACGCATAGACTACAGAGAACGCTGTAGAGATTGCCTTGAGTTTTCAATCTATCGAGGAGGAGGGAAAGTTGTAGGAGAGAGTGAAATGCAGGTAAGCATCACACACCCACTTACACATGAATTAATGACCAATGCTGGGCATCATATATCAGATATTGCACGTGACATACTTAGAACAAGACTTCTTTTGATTGAATTCAAGTCTGACTGAATGTTACATTACATCCTAGGTAACATTGCACAATTTTATTTTTTATACTATAAATATGTCCAAAGAGTACATGTTACATGTTTAAACTAAGGAAATACTGCATGGGTTAAACTTATAATGAAACTTTTTTTTTTATAGCTCAAATTCAAAATAACTGAATGTTAGATTTTAGCTAATATTATGAAGTTTGTCTGTTTATTTATTTATGTATTTATGTATTTATTTATTTATTTATTTTAGTATGTCTCAACATTGCATGGAACATACTTATCCTGATACTATGCGTAACACTTCACAAGACATCTTTATTTTGAAAAAAAAAAAAAAAAGAACTTCCACATTGATTTGAAATTCAGATTTCATTGGGTGTCTGGAGTTTTTTTTTTTTTTTTTTTTTTTTTTTTTTTTTTGCCAAACCAGGCAGCTTCTCAATGGCAGCCCTTTTCGAAGACACTGGAAAACATGTGTGGCACACTCTTCCCTTTTCTCGTTCCCAGTGGTTTCTCTTCAGACATTCCCTGTCCTACTTTCTTTTCTGTTGCCGAAGGAAAGCACCTTGACCAAGAGAGACCATAGAGAACAGAAAAGGTGTATTGGAATTTAGAATTCTAAGTTATTGCCCATTATTTTGGGGAAGTTAAAACAGGAATTAGGCAGCCAGTCACAAAGCATCCTCAATCAAGAGTTGAGGAGATTAAACACATGGGTCCTTGCTTGCCAGATGTTTTTACCCTTATACAGCCCAGGACCAAGCCTAGGGTATGGTGCTACCCACAGTGGGCTGAATCATTTAACAATCAAGATAACCCCTCCACCGGTGCCACTAGGCCAACCCCATCTAGATAATTCCTTACTTGGGACTCATTTTCTGGGTGATTATAGGTTGTGGCAATTTGAATGACATTTAAAACTAACCACCACAATTCCTCATTCTTCTCTTTCTTTGCCTTGTTCACCCCATCTAAAAGACATAGCCTATGACAGAAACAGCATCTTCTAGAGCTGCCCAGGCTGCCCAGAATTGGGCTAGGATATGTTTTCCTTCTCAGTGCTGGGACACGCCCAATGACTTCCAGGCTTTCTCTCTACTCCAAGAACACCTTCCTCACAGCTCTCCGGATTCGCTGTGCCACCCAATCCTCTACCCCACCCCAGACATATGCGTTGCCAATGTCACCACCCTGCCCAGTGGCTCATACTGGTTTGTATCTGGCTACTTGATGTTCATTAATATTCACCTAAGTCCCAGGAGTCCCCCTGGAATGAGGCAGCAGAAAGTCTGGCTCCCTTGCTGTCCACTTTCAGATAGGCTTTCAGGGGATGGGGTGAGCCCTTGGGGTAGGCTGGGTGGTGCCCTGAGCACACTAGCTACAGTCAGAGCTTTTGTACTCTCTGGGATGGGGGTGTTCCATTAGCTATTTTAAGGCCAGACTGGTGAATGCTGGGTTCCCTTCGTTTACCTAGGCGTTCGATATTTTCCCTGGCAGACACCAAGGTGGTCACAGAATGTGGGAAACCAGGCAAGGGAAAAAATGAATGCTCTGTGATGACGCCCCTGGTAGCTGCTGCTAAATTCCATGGAAAAGCTGGGGGCTTGCTATCTTGGCCTGTGGGTGTCTCCTAAAGTTGGTAGCTGCATTGGCACTTGCTCAAGTCAAGAGACATGGAAAAAAGCAATCCGTCTGCAAAGTTGGTGCTCAGCCTGCCTGGTAGCCCAACTCCACCCCTTCCCGTGGAATGCCTTTGCCCACCGTGAATGCCCCTTTATTGTCAGTGGACGATACTGGCTTTTCAAAAGTACTATAGAGGCCTTGTATCCCAGATGCCTGTGGCATGAAGGACCTGTTTCGCTTGCAAGGGTGCTGGCTGAAAAACTCACCTTGAAATCTGAAGAAAATATCTTTATTGGGCAGCTGGGGAGGCTGACACTAACTGCCTTCTCTTTCTCAGTTCACTGGCCACAAGTGACCGAATGGATGGCTGTAGGAGAACAAGGTTAACTTCAACATTGAAGCGAATCTATTCACAATCTCATGAAGATGCAATTTGTCACTTTCCATGAGGAGCTTTGAAAGGAAGGTGTCCTGCTGACTTGATGCAGGGTTGGCCCTCTTGGTTAGCCCTCCCTCACTAGAGAGCTTCAGTGGAAAGGGAGCCTTTCCATGAGGCAAACTTGGATATATGGTTAAATATCAGCCATTTGCTGACCATGGTCCACACATTTGCTATACACATATAAGAACTTGTTTCTGAGACACTCTTATGCATACGAAATGGTCTTTAGCCTAGACAACAGCACCATATGGTAGGGAGGGGTCATTGCATTTGCCTTACAGAGCTGGAGGAGGTAGCTTGACAATTTCTTCTCCATTTACCCTAGTTCCCTTGAGCTCATCTGCTTGTAACTTCACCCTTTTTGGAAAAAGGACTCATATATAGACTTGATGACTTTGCATTTGTTAAATTACAAGATTACACACTTGTAATGGTTCCTATTTGTATCTGAGGACTATCCTAACTCTAATCACATCAGGTTATAAATGCCTCACCCCTAAGCAGTTCTCTCTCTCTCTCTCTCTCTCTCTCTCTCTCTCTCTCTCTCTCTCTCTCTCTCTCTCTCTCTCTCTGTCTCTCTCTGTCTCTCCTCCCTCCATGTGTGCATGTGTGTGTGTGTGTGTGTGTGTGTGTGTGTGTGTGAGTGTGTGAGTGTGTACATTAGTATAGAGTCCAGAAGTCAATCACAGTCAGCCTGGCTGGCCAGCAAGCCCCAGGGATCTACCTGTCTGCACCGCACGAACACTAGGATTATAAGCTTCTATCAATACACCCATCTTTGTACATGGGTTCTGGGTATTGAACTCAGGTCCTCATGTTTGCAAGGCAAACACTTTATCTGCAGTTATCTTCCCAGACATATAGCAATTGTCTTTCTGTTGGCTGAGAAAAAATTTCATATCAAACAATCAAAAGGCAGAGACATATGGTCTACAGATGACTTACTGTGGGCATCAAGATATCACAGACAAAGTCCTGGGGTCCATCCTTGTGAACTTTTGATCCTGTGAGTATGATGCCCAGTAAGTATTTGAGCAGTAAGTGTGGTGAACACCCTAGTTGGGAGTTGAAAACTTGTTCAAAACCCTTGGCTGTACCAGTTAATGTTTGGCAACTTGGCATAAACTTGGACATAGCTTGGAAGAGGGAATCTCAACTGAGGCATTGCCTCTATCAGATTGGCCTGTTGCTAATTGATTGCTAACTGGCTTAGGAGGGCTGAGTCCACTGTGGACAGTGCCATCCTTAGGCAAGTGGGCCTGGGCTGCATAAGAAGACCAAGCCATGTGGAACAAGCCAGTAAACAGTGTTTCTCTGTGGTCTTCTGTTCCTGCCTTCACTTTCCTGCCTTGAGTTCTAGCCCTGGTTTTCCTTCATGATGGGCTGTGACTTGTAAGCTGAAATAAACCCTTTCCTTCCCAAATTGTTTTGCTTGGGTCATGATGTTTATCGCAGAAAGAAAACTGATACACACACACACACACACACACACACACACACACACACACACACACACACACACAGTTTCAGTTTGTATCAATTTACTGTGTCCTATGGTGATTCTAGTGATCCCCCCATTCTCCATAGGTGTCACTCTTTGTAATTGTGTAGTGATTGCTATTATTCTGAATGTCCCCCAAACCATCTATAAATGAACAAAAGGGGAAAAAAGTATCAAACCAGCAACTACAAAAAAAAAAAAAAAAAAACCCAAACAAACAAAAGCCAATCCCTGTGCCATGTCCACATTCATTACTAATACACAGGATGTTTTCTCAGTTATGGTCATGCTTGAATCTCTTGATTAGAATGGTTTTGGTAGTGGAGAATGCATCCTCAAGTGGGTTGGAATTTCTTTTCGCATTTGTTTCCCTTCTTAGCACTGCTGATTGAACTTTGGGGCTTGTCACATGCTGGACAAGTGCTTTACCACTGAATCACAGTCCAAGGACACACTTCAAGTCCATTCTTGATAGCCCAGAAGGTCTTTTTGAATTGGCAGACTTTCCCATTGCCTTAGAGATTTGAGTTAACAAAACACAACAGAAGATACCCTTTCTTGTTCTTTGATGTGAAACCAGCACTTTGCAAAGGAAGGGGACGTGGCTTAACCCTCAAACCTGTCTATCGTTCTCCATCAGACATATCTCCCTTCTCTCTGAGTGCTGAATTCACCCCACATGTATTTGGGTGTCGGCTAGCTTTTATTTATCTTATTGGTTGTCTTTTTCCACTCTGGGATCTTCATACCGAATAGCAAAGGGCATTCATGGCTTCCTGACTTTCTCAAATACCTACTATGAGCAAATCCAGTGCTCAGTGCTCCGAAGGACATGGCTGAGATCAAGCCTATCGAGGAGATGCCACGACTATGCCTAGAATGATCAGATTTGAAAACAAAACAAAACAACCACAGTGGCAGGTGCCCACCTTGAAAGTGACAATCTCCTAAGCCTTGTGCACGTCTCTAATAGTAGCTACATTAGAGTTCCTGGGAGTGGATGTGAAGAGGTCATGCACTGGCTCATTCTGATGGACGCATTTAGAAATTACTTTCTGAAGGTTTTTAATGTTCAAAGTCCTGCAGAAAGCACCAAGAGGGAAAGGGAAGCAGAGCGAAGCTAGGCGGGATTCATCAGAGAACTCAGAAGTGGGTTTTGCTTGTATTTCATTACAGGTCATAAACAGGGAGCTGGTTGTATACCATGGGATTTATCATTTCTGAAATGCAAATTAAACTGACCAGATTCAAGCAGATTACTCTGTCAAGAATTTAATTCTTTAAGATGGCCAGAACACTTCCAATTGATTTGACAACCAAAGTGTCCTTATAGACACGTGCATACACAACACACACACACACACACACACACACACACACACACACACACCTGCACTTTAAACTTCTAGGCACTTCTTTTGCTTGTGTGTGTATGTACGTGTCCATGCTTATATCCGTGTGTGTGTGTGTGTGTGTGTGTGTGTGTGTGTGTGTGTGTGTGACAGAGATTGATGGGGACTGTCTGTCTTGATTACTCTTCACCTTACTTTTTAAGATACGGTCCATTACTGAACCTGGAACTCACTGATTTGGCTAGGTGTAATGGTTGGCAAGCCTCAGGGACTCTCCTCTCTCCTCCCATCCTGACCTCTCTCTCCCCAGTAGTGGGATTATAGGCTTACAGGAAGATGCTACTGCATACAGGCCTCCATATGAGTGTTGGGGATCTGAACCCACTTGCTCAGACTTTGTGGCAAGGACTTAGATGACAGAGTCATCACCCTAGTTCCCACTAGGCATGTCTAATACAATCACGTGGGCACTCAAGATTAATCACCACAGTCGTAAGCTTTCCCACCGTGTATCTGTAACTATGTCTGTATGCTTATTCATTGTCTGTGATGTGTGTCGGGGAAAGGGAGGTATGAATGTTATGATGCAATGGCAGACTTTCAGAAGCCAGACCTTTCCTTCTACCGTGTGAGTTCTGGGGATTGACCTCTTTGTGTCTTCAGGCTTGGCTGCAAGCTCACTTTTGAACCGAGCCATCTTGCTGGCCCTGCTAGTATAGTCATGACAAGAATGTTCCAAAGCAGAATCCCGTGGGCCACGGAGGGCCCAGTGTTCTGGTAGATTCAGATGCTGATACCAGATTTGCCACACTCAATGCATTTTAGATCTCACACCTTCTTCTCTTCCTTCCAGATGTCCGGGGATATCTTTTGGGCTTTGGAAGCAGTAGAAACATATGGCCAGACTCAAGATTCCCCCAACTCTTCTGGTCATAGGAAATGCCTAGGGGCTTCTTAAAAGCATTAAGTACCATCTACTCCCAGTAACTAAATCAGATCCTTCCACAAAGGCACGGGAAGCTATCAGATACAGCCAGACTAATTCTGGCCTGAAAAGGCAACATTCCAGATTTTGATGTGGGCTTGGGATCGGTGTAATTCAGAGTCATGGGAAAGTGATAGTCAACCCTCGTGGGGTAGATATCTGAAAGGGATACTGAGTTGTGCTGACCTCTTCCTTGCACAACATTTACAGGATCCTGGATGCTGCTTTTTCAGGGATACATTAGACATGCTGCACAGGAACAGGGACCCTGGTAGGGAAGTTGATAGGGACCAAGAGCTTGAAGCAGATAAACATACTGCTGTTTTATTTTCCATTCATGAAATATACAGCTTTGTAACTGTTACAGCAAAAGTGTCCTGCCCAAGAAAAGATCACATTACCTACTGGTTGTGTCAAACAGCCCACGTGCCTGTCACTCTGGAATCTGGCTAATTTATATGGTCTGTTTGTCTCATGGTGGTGACCTAGGGTAGGTAAGCTTTGAGACTTCTCAAGATAAAAGCTTGCTGAATCTCATCCATACTATCGGAGGCAAAGCCAGAACTGGAATTTGGTTCTCTTGGGTTCTAAGATCCACAAGACCATGAATCTGCAAATGCATTGGATGTATTTTTCAGAGGGGCATACAAAAAGTCACTGGGTGAATATGGCTCACCGTGGCAAGTTGGTTTACACATTTTCACCTTCAGACAGATTAAATACTGTTGTAGGGGAGATAGATCTGTCAGTAAAGTGCTTCCTATACAAACATGATGACCAGAGTCCCATCCCCAGCACATGAACTCAAATATTTCTAGTACTCAGGAGGTACAGACAAGACAATCCTTGGGGCTTGGTGGCCAGCTAGTCTGCCTGAATCTGTGCGTCCAAGTTGACTGAGAGATCCTGTCTCAAAATACAAGTGACAATAGATTGAAGAAGACCCCGATAGTGATCTTTGGCCTCCAAATGTAGACAAAATTATGCATACCCTGATATCCCAACACTCCTCCACAAATACAGAAAAAGCCGCAGTATAAATACACGGGGAGTTATGTTTGATATTTTTTTTTATCCTTAGCACAGAGGAAACCTAGCTCTAATGTTAAAGCTATAAAGAGCTGTCTGTTGCCAGCCTGCTAATCCTGAGCCCAGAGATCTCACTTCATTTCTGCTCTGCATTTGCTTACTTGAAAACGTTGAGGAATACCGTGTTCTTTTCCGTCACCAACATCCATCTCTCAGCTTGTACACTTAACAAGACATGCCATGAAAAACATTCGTTGGGGCTTGAGAACAGCATGGTATCAAAACACCTAAAGCAAACATCCTTTGAATATGCAAGAGCAGTTTAGGGGAAAAGAAAACACACTTGTAAACCCAAATGAGCACAAAACCACAAATAGAGTGAGGGAGTGGACTTCTGTTGCAAGCGGCTCCTTCATGAACGTCTCTTTCCTTCCTTCCCCAGGTAAGCGTGGTGGGGTCTTCGGAGTTGCAAGGGGCCCTGTAGACCAGAGATCCTCAAGTTGAAGCGTTTGTGCCAAGCAAGAAATCTGTAGTGTTCCACACACTGTGACTGAGGCGTAGAGCTGCCCGCCACACCTGAGCCTAGTCATTCCATGAAAGCAGACTCCGTGGAAGATGATGGTAGGTTTCTGTTGGATTGCTAGCACCTCATGACCTGATTCCTCTGTTTTGTTTTGTTCTTGAGGCAGGGTTTCTCTGTGTAGCCTTGGCTGTCTTGAAACTCTCTCTGTAGAACAGGCTGATCTTGAACTCCCAGAGATACGCCTGCCTCTGCCTCCTGAGGGCTGAAATTAAAGGTGTGCACTGCCACAGCTTGGCTTGCTCTTAATACTTCTTAAAAGGGATGTAAGAGTATGCTAACCAGTTCAAGGACTTGACAGAACAGAATGGTCCCCACAGAAGGTGAATAGTACTGACGGGAGTGATGGTAACAATGACAACATCTAACGTGCATGGAGCAGTTACTCTCTGCCAGACACTAAAATGGTAGTTTGTTGCCAGAGGTGACTTTAGTTTTAGCCTCTGCGGCACATATGCAAATGTCTGATGATGATGATGATGGTGTGTGTGTGTGTGTGTGTGTGTGTGTGTGTGTGTGTGTGTGTGTGTGTAATAATGGGCAAGATAGCGGTCTGTGGAGGAGGTGTTGATACTACCTAGTGGCTATAAGCCAGGGATTCTGGGGCTGGAGAGACAGCTCAGTGGTTAAACGCACTGACTGCTCTACCAGAGGATACAGGCTTAGTTCCTAGCATAAAGACAGGGTTTAAATGAGTCCAGCAGACCCAAGATAGATGATAAATAGGTGTTTATTAGGGAAACACTTACACAGATAAGAGTAAATAATTACCTGGGTCTTCCTGCTCCAGAAGATGCAGTCTCCACCCTTCTGATGCTCTCCTTTCTGCAACCCAAGATAGCTAAAACCAACCCCTCTTGTTCTATAATGGGTCATATCTGAACATGAAACCATGCACAAAAAGTATGGCCACTACCACAAGTTCACTGGCAAGATGCCACTATGCTAGCATTCACATGGCAACTCACAACCATCTCTAACTCCAATGCCAGGCTATCCAATGCCTTCTTCTGATCTCTGAAGGTAACTGCAACTTTTAGGGTACAGGACAGAGCCACTTGCAAGTATCCAATGAAGAATTATCCTACCCAAAATATCTATGGTGTCAAAGTCTGAGTGAACTTACAGTAGGCAGACATTTACATATATTTAACCTTCAAAAGAACTGTCATGTCATATTATTGTCATTCCCATTTTATAGAGAATATTTAAGTCTAAGGAAATTAGCTAAATTGTTTCAGCTCTGGGCACACTCAAATTTCTTACATAAGATGCTTTTTGGTCTGTGGTCATTGCAAGTGCTGGAGATTTGTTCAGTGCCCGGGAAATGGTTCTCTTAAATGTCAGGATAAAAGTTATTCAGCTCAAGCCGACCCATTTAACCCCCATTCTCTTGTGGGATCAGGCCGGCTAACAGCTGGTGGCTGGAGCATGGGCCACAGATATGTACTGTCTAGGAAGGCAATGACAAGTTGACTTAGCCATGAGATAAGAAACCAATGAGACAGAGTGGGACTCCATACTGATGGAAAAAATATTTTTTCCATGCATGGTCGCTAGGCTGTTTTCCCACATCCTGTGTTCTTCCTGGGGTCTGATAGTGGTATGGCATACATTATTGAGAAAAAGGGGCTGGGATGCTGTGAGAATCAGCAGAGGCAGTCCCCTACCACAACATTAGACAGAATTAGCTCATAGAATTCCAAGAGTGTTTGGGTCCTTCGGAAGACAGTTTCTGTTTTTCTTTCTTCTGTTCTGATAAACGCCAAACTCCTTGTCAAAATGTTAATGACTAGACATCAAAATCAGACTATGTCTTCTGAGTCATTTCTTTGCTTCTGGTCTAGATATTTGATTTTGGTTTTGGAAAATTAGTGTGTGTGTGTGTGTGTGTGTGTGTGTGTGTGTGTGTGTGTGTGTACACGTGGAAGGCAAAGAACAACCTGTGGGAGTTGGCGCTTCTGCTGTGGGGTCTGGGAACTGGGACTTTGACTCTGGTCATCAGCCTTGTGTGACAAGCACTCTTACCCACTGAGCCATGCTGCCGGCCCAGAGTTGGAGGTTTGGCTTTTCTCCTGCTATATCAGTCTCTATCAGGGTAGTCTCTATTATTTTCAATTTTTGCACAGTCTTCTGTTCACATTCCTTCCTTTCTTATATTTCTTATACTGCCCTCTGTCCATGTAAACATGTGGAAGGAGGGACATTCATGAGAATGATCTAAATGATTAGACCCCCTCACTAGGCTCATTAGGCAAATCTATGTATTTGCTCCTAAAGGGCTAGGACAAAGATATCTTCAGTACAATGAAGAGAGATGGTCTTTTGATGGGAGATGTTATTTTGTAAATATGTTCCTCATACTGGTTAATTAGTAAAGCACTGTGACCAATGAGAAAGCAAGATAGGCAGGGCTAGGAGACAAGGAGGAAAGAGGAAGTAGTTAGGAGGAGTCAGCATGGAGAGCTTGGAGAAAGAAGATGCCAGCGGCGGCTCCCTGATAAGATGACCACGTGGAAATACTTAGATAAGTAGAAATGGGTTAATAATTAAGGCAGAGCTAGCCCATAAACAATAATGGTAACTGGCCAACAGGATTGTATCAAATACAGAGTCTCTGAGTGTTATTTGGGGCTGGCACGCCAGACCGGCAGTGGGCAGGCTGGCGGAAAACATACATGCTACAGTCTTTGAAGTCTTTTGTGATACAAATTTCCTAAAAGTTTTTGTAACTTAAAGAGAACACAACCCAGGTCGAATCCAAATGTTATTTTTCCTTCCCTACAACAAAACACCCTTCCTGTCTTCAATAGCTACTGTGAATAAATATTTTTAGAAAGTACTATTATTTAAAATAATTGTATCAGAGAATCTCACAGACAGTAGTTATCCTAGATATGGGGCTAATTTGTTTGTTAATATGAGAGATACTGAAGTGTTGCCCCTGCCCAAGTTGAACTTGACATTTTATTGGAAAGTGGGTGATTAGACGTCTGATTATCCTTACCCATAGATATATCAGTTATCTTTGATGGTGATGGAAGTTACTGTGAAGTTTAGAGGCTTAAGCCCATGCCTGTTAAATCATTTTATGACGTCTGTAAACAAGGAATCTGACCTTGGCTCCCCTAGCCCTGTGTGACAAGATTTATTGCAAGGCTGAAGTCAGGGTCTAGGGTCTCGATTCCCATCTGAGGCCTCAACGAAAGAGATGTTCACTTTTCTGGCTCATCCATGTGGCTGTTGGTGGGGTGCAGTTCTGTGACAGTTTTGGTCAGTGGGTCTTGCTGTCTCACTGACCTACTGGTTGGAGCCACCCTTGGTTCCTGCCGTGAGGGTGCCAACACAATAGATAGATTGCTTCATGGAAAAGGGACACTGAGAAGGCAGTTGAGAGAATTTGGTAACAGAATGAAAGGTACAGATGGCAAAGTGGCTCAGCAGTAAAAGTGCTTGCTGCCATGCCCCAGGATCTGAGTGTGGTTCCTGGGAGCCACACGATGGAAAGAGAGAAAAGAGAGCACACACACACACACACACACACACACACACACACACACACACACACACACACACGGCACACACACACCAATAACTATACAAATACATGTAAAGAGTTCTATTATGTAAAGTGAGTTTGAAAGTAGAAGCTTGTGTATTGTTTTATTTAGAAGAGATCCATTCTATCCAGCTTACTGAAAACACTTGGGTACAAGGCTTGGGTACCAGGAGACCCTGGGAGCTGTATCAGAAGCTGCCCCCTTTGTGGGACTTAAGGGGTTGTTGAAAATGAGAGAAGAAGCTGTGATTCCCTAAGCCCAGGGGATGGTAAAGAAATCTCGTTTTTGCTGGCCTACTGTCATAGGCTTGTAATCCCAGTTTTTTAGGATTTGAGGCATAAGGATAACAATTTTAAGGGTTTAAGGCCAGCCTGGTGAACTTATCAAAAGTGTCTCAAAATTCCGAAAAAGAAAAGTAGAGTATAGAATACGGGCAAGGATAGAATGCTTGCCCAGCATGCATGAGGCCACAGACTCAATCCCTAATACTGAAACAAAAAGTGATTAAAATAATTGTTTTCAGAGTGTCCTGGGAATGAATTGTTCTAGAAGAATTTTAATCCAGACTTGATTTGGAGTCTTGGAAGGCTAATCACTTAGGGTATATTGCCCCTAATTGTGATAGCAGATGGAGGCCTCCTCAGCATCCCAGCATCAAGTTAATAGTCTTAGCCTTAGAACATATTTGGGGTCTAAAAGTCAGTTAATTACTTATGTACTCACTCACTTTATGTATCTGTCAGTCTTTGAAGGGGCTAAATAATAAAACTACATCAGGAGTAAGAGAAACCTTTGTGACCCTGTCCTCAATGAAGACCAGGAGAGGGTACCATAATGGGCAGGGTTAGGCAGTGTGTTTAAATCCTCCTTCACCCATCTGATTTTGTATAACACAAGGAATAAGGAGCTTGGCCTTACATTTTATTAATGTTTGGACAAAGGACAAGACAAGAATGATATTTTGTGACATATGAAGTAAGAGGAAACTTAAACTTTAAACCAAGTGATAGAGGAAGACAGCCACATCCCTCTGTTTCCATCATATGTGAGTACCTGTCCTCATACTCCCAGAACTGGGATTCCAAGTGGGCACCACCATGCCTGCCTTCTGAGGATCCAGGTCAGGTCTTTGTACTTGTATATCAAACCCTCTACCAGCCGAGTCTTATCTCCAGCCACCCTCCTCAACAGGTTTCAGTAGGTTAGGGGGACCCTCACAGAGGGCAGTCATGGTGATCCACAGAGAGTCACAAAAGTATAATAGAGAATAAGACACTTGTGATGAAGATGGTGATGACAGTGCTGTGAGAACAAAAGATGTATTTCTTTGGTTAACTGGGAAAAAATGTAGCTACAACAAACGGTTGTGGTTCTCAACCTTCTTAATGCTCCATGACCCTTTAATACAGTTCTTCATGTTGTGGTGAACCCCCCCCCATAATATTATTTTTGTTGCTACTTCATAACTATAGTTTTGCTACTGATATGTATCATGATGTAAATATCTGTGTTTCCCGATGGTCTTAGGTGACCCCAGTGAAAACAAGACCGATCAACCCCTTTTTTCCATGCATGGGTTGAGAACTGCTGTTTAGGATTGTCAGAGAGATGATTCAAAGCTGATCTGGGGGTAACTCAGTACGGGGTAGAGCATTAATGGGCCCCAGGATGCTGACCTGAGCCAAATACAACAGGTTGAATCTTTGCTTTCAAATGACTGCTCCATCAAAATAGTGGCTAATGCAGAGAGAAGTTGCTTTGACAATGGGCAAGACACTATGTATGTATGTATGTATGTATGTATGTATGTATATATATATATATATGTATATATATATATATATATGTGTGTGTGTGTGTGTGTGTGTGTGTGTGTACACATAAAGTTAAGAATAACAGTAGCTGATAGGTTTGCACTCTGTCAGCCCTCTGAGAGCTGATGGCCTGGCACTTTACTATGTTAAAATGAGAAGGTCTGACCAGTCCATGAATTATCCTTTGATCAAAATCACATCCCATACCCCAATTCAAACTCAAACTACATGGACTCACTCTGCCTCTGGCTCTAGGAACATCTGGACAAGCAACGGGCATCCATCTGAAGACGCAGCTCCTTCCCAGCAGACTGAGCCTTAGGCTGCCTTGTGCAGAGGGCACATAGAGCTGCAGCATGGTAGTCTCAGGAACTTGCTAGCAAAAGCCATGAAACATGCGGGGAGGTGGGGCAGAGAGGTAATGGTTTTCACTGGATTCCTTTTTATATTTTATTTAGATTAAGTTCTTCTCAGCAGGGTGATTTCTTAATTAGAGCCGCCCAGCCAGGCAGCCCTCTAGCTCAGACCCCTCGACTGCCTTCTAAGGTTTCATGAGGGACCTTGTCCAGCCTTATTTCCTGAGTTCTAATATTTGAATAGTATGCAGTGGATTTCAATGGGAGGAAAAGACATGTAATTTAATCATCTTTATTAGATTTTGCATGTGAATGGGGAGAGGAGGAGGAAGGAGAAGGGACATGGGTCCTCTCTGAATTTTCCTTTTCTTCTGTGACTGTTCCAGTAGTCAAGGAAGGAAGAAAATCAGTGTCTCCCCCAACCTTGTTTTTTTTTTTTTTTTTTAAATAAAGATGCTAAGTGGAAACATTAAGCCAGAAAAAGGAGGTGGGGTGTTTCAAGGTCTGATGGAGCCATTCATATAAACCGATTATGCAGTTCCTTTGCTGGTGACCGGGACACTGAGTCTGTGGTTCTGAAGCTCCTTGCCCTCTTCACTACAACAGAAGCTGCATGCAGGCTGAACTCAGCAAGCCTAGTGACCCAGCAAGCCAATCTCTGATTTCCTCCACATGTATAAAAATAAATACATAAGTCAGGTCTTTAAAGACTTGCATCGCTAATTCTCTCAGTTGACATCCAAAACGACCCCCTCCAGCCTATAACCTCTCTTTTCCCTCCATTGAAAATGCTCAGAAAAGAAGTTATTTATTGACAAGTTTTCAAGATGCACCGTCCCATTGTTCCATTCGAATGAGGCAGGACCTGCGATTTTCAAATCATTTATATCACAGATAAAACCCAACAGCCAACCTTCTTCATCCAGAGACCCAGAGATCCATTATTATTATTATTATTTCCATCTCTGTGGGTAACAAATTGTCAGCCTGTTTAGATTGCCTTACAACAGGGACAGGACACTGTTTACTGCACCAGTTTTGGGGCGGCAGCAGGGAGATTGAAGGGAAGCCTTCTCCTAAAGTTAGTTTTGGTCCTCATCTTCCTCCCTCCCTCCCTCCCTCCCTCCCTCCCTCCCTCCCTCCCTCCCTCCCTCCCTCCCTCCCTCCCTCCCTCCCTCCCTCCCTCCCTCCCTCCCTCCCTCCCTCTTTCTTTCTTTCTTTCTTTCTTTCTTTCTTTCTTTCTTTCTTTCTTTCTTTCTTTCTTTCTTTGTCAGGGTTTCTCTGTGTAGCTTTGGGGCCTGCCCCGGAACTAGCTCTTGTAGACCAGGCTGGTCTCAAACTCATAGAGATCTGCCTGCCTCTGCCTCTCGAGTGCTGGGATTAAAGGTGTGCACCACACTGCCCTGCTGGTCCTCAAACTGTTAAAAAATACTTGAACCAAGAGTCTCATTTACATATCAGATATCTTTACTAACTAATTATATAAGCAGAAAAAAGTATGTTCATAGCAATCACAATATGTTTGGTGAAGAGTTGCCCTTGGTTTTAGAGATAGTCTGCTTACTTTAAATTTATGAAGATGGGAGTCTAAGAAAGCCCGATCTACAGCCCTAATTTTTACAATTCCTTACACTGTAGCTACAGAGGGTTGTGATGTCACAGCCAGCATTATCAGGACAGTTGTCTCCAGATCCAAGAGAAATTGAAAAATAATAGCCTCCCGCCCACCGACATTCACTCTGGACAGTGCTACAGCCCAGTTTACCAAGGAGCCTAGGGTGCCTTCGTACCCATTTCCTGTCCAGTAGCTGTAATAAACTGACAAACAGCAGTTTAGGGGACAAGAGGTTTATATAGCTCCTAACTCCAGGTTACCATCATCCTTTCCGAGCAGTCAAAGCAGAAACCCGAAGCAGAGAGAATGAGTGTGCGCTTGCCTGAGCCCAGCTAGGTTTCCCTACTCTTACTCTTCCACAGTCCAGAGCCTCACACAGGAATAGGGGCACCCAATATCAGGCTGACCCTTCCTACATTAGTGAAGATATGCTAGGGGCACCCAATGTCAGGCTGACCCTTCCTACATTAGTGAAGCTATGCTAGTCCCTCACAGATGCACCCACACGGAAGCCTTGATCTGGATGGTCCCTTGCTGAGACTCTCAGTGACTGATGATGGTTAAGCTGATAACTCAAAGTAACCATAACAGTCTGGATATGGTCTTTGATTTAAAAACTCAAATGGCAAATTCAAAGACAAATTGCTCTGTAAATCCTAGGAGAGCTTTCCCTCTCACTTCCAGAACACTCTGTCTTGCTTGCCAGGCTTTCCCATTAAAGATGCAATTGGTAAAGAGGTATTTGGGTCTTGTTCTGTACTCCATCTGCTTCCCTGGTTTCCCTACGGTCTGCAGCAGATTGGTTAATGTTGTTTTAGATAGGTGTGGGAAGGGAATGGGATTTTGATCAGAGACTGATTTAATAGGTCAGTGAATCAATCTTGGTATGTTCGGATATTGATCTACTGACCTAAACCTATACGTACTATTTGAATGCAAAATTCACTCATCTTTTCTGCACTTAGAGAAAAGTCCTATTCAAAATCCTCTGTCAAGGAGAAAGTGCCTTATTCATTTATTAACCTCTTGCACTTGATTCACACCTTATTGAAAAAGGCCAGGAGTGATGGTACAAGCTTGTAACTCCAGCACCAGTTAGTGAAGAGAGGCTGACCCTAGGACTTGTTGGCTTACTTATCTAGCCTACCTGGCAAGCTCCAAGGCAGTGAGAGATGCTGTTTCCAAAGCAGTGGACGGTGCCAAAGGGGCAACACCCAAGGTTGTACCCTAGACTTCATATACATAGTGCACACATACCATACACAAGTGCACATAGAAACATACCACAATTGCAAAAGAGTTTAAATGTGAAATAAGACACAGTGGCTTTGTCTGAATGAAACCTCAGGTGTCGCCAACATGTTCCAGCAGAGATGACATGGCTGTGGTTGATACAAGGGGAAGTGGAGCATGTCCCAGGCTTAGCCCTATGACTGTTCTGAGGGGGGGAAAAAAACCCTTTTAGCCTTTCAAAGGCAATTAACCCAAATTGTCTTTCTATGCTCACTCTGTGTGCCTGTGTCTTAGAACCTGATATAATCACTAAGGACTTGCGATGTAAAAAGAAAGCTCCGGGAATCTGGATGATTTTTCTCCGTTCTTTTTAATCGTAGCTAGAATGCACCCATGGCCAGGCATTATGCAAGGTCTGGCTTAGATTAGCCCCTGGCTGAGAGGCTGAGCTAATTTAGTGCCTGCAATTATGTCTGCCCCTGGTGGCATTCTGCTTTCTGCAGGACATGCCCTTCTAGTCAGTTTTTCTCAGATAGAAGCCATGACTGTGTTGGGCCATCTATATTTTCTTGCCCCGGGCCTCTTATGACGCAAATTGGAGAGACAACTGGCTGGATTGAGGGCTATGATCTATGACCTTGGAACAGCATGATGTTGATTGACATTGAGGGGGTCCATCCTAGGAAAATCTAAAGTACCCCGATGTGGGCTCACTACCAGAATCAGAAAGACAAACAAACAAACAAATAAGCAAACCTTTTAATAGCTTTTCTTGGGGCTTTCCCCAGCCTTGGGGTTCAGAGTAGCTGTGTTCATGCCTTGTGAGAACTGAGCGACCAGCCTGGGCTTTCATTCTGCAGAGGCTGGTCAGCTGCCTGTGGGAAGAAACTGCTGTGTAGTTAGAAAGAAGAGTTGGGGCTGGAGAGATGGCTCAGTTGATACAGTGCTTGCCATGCAAGCATGAGGTCTCGAGCTTGATATCCAGCATCCGTGTTTAAAGCACAAAACAAAACAGTGCAGCAGTGAAATGCACTGCAATTGGGTGTGAGTCCAGCCCTGGCCAGGTGGAGACAGAACGGGTCCCCTAGGCTGGCTGAGTCATTGAGCCCTGCTTCAGCGAGAGACCCCGCCTCATTACAAAATTGCCAGACTACATTTACTAATAGGCAAGAGTGTGTGAGAATTCTTCTTGCTTTATTTCTCGGTTTTCGAAAGTCTGAAATTACATCAAAATAAAACATTTTCAAAAAGTAAGAACATTTAGAACCTGAGGTAGACATTCCTTGGTGACGTCTGGCCTCTGTGTGAAGAAGCATACACACTACTACAGAGGTGCACACCCATGTGCACACGCAAATAAGAGTGGGTGCTGGGCAGTATCACACACCTTTAATCCCAGAATTTGAGAGACACAGGCAGGTGGATTGCTGTGAGTTCGAGGCCAATCTGGTCTACAAAGCTATGACTGTTGATCCCCCCCAAAAGAGTGGGTGGCTATACAGTAGGGGAGGGACTTCTTTCTTTGCTGTAAAGATAACAGAAATTCCATATATGTGTTTATGTCACTGTTTGACCCTCAGAGAACCACAGAAGAGAATGCACATTGAAAATAAATCAATCCCAAACAATTTTGAGACCTATGTTAGGAAATCCTTTCTGCTAACATTTCTGGATGTTTTCTATCAGCAGAGGGCGGGGGGGGGGGGGTGTGTGCCATGGCTACTTTGAAACCAGTCTGTGCTTTTAGGTTTAGGAATGATTCGTCCTAGGCAGCTGCTGTGTTTGTGTATTTGGGGGTTGGGGGTCTGCAGAAGGAGGGCTGGCTGCTCATCATTAGTGGGTACCATTTCTCTTTCCCGGAGTCTGGGAGCTTAGCTGCAGGAGGTTGGAGGTGCAGAGGGTGAAATCAGAAGAGGAGGAAGTGAACACGGGCTGATGCCCAGGAGGGCTCCTGCACAGTAACCAATCCCATCAGTGGGGGCAGGTGGAAGTCTCCCATGTGACCAGGTGACTCTGGGAAGGCCTTGTAAAGGGAAGGGAGGAAAGGTGATTTCCGCAAGTCTCCAGCATTGCCTCCTGCCTGCTTCCCTCCTTCCTCTAGCTGTTTTTTTGCAAGAAATAATTGAAAGAAGGATGTATCAAACCCCAAGAAGAAAGAACCCCTGCCAGCCTCCCCTATGACCCTCAACTCCAATTCTGCCCCGGCTGTTTTTCTTTAACATAACTGACCGAGGTGCAGGTCCCATATCAAAAGACAGAGGAATAACACCAGGTCCTAGGCTGCTGGGGAGTGGGGTGGGGTCTTTAAGTCCCCACAGATGTCAAACACCAGTTAAGAGTCCCTACCTCTACTTGGCTCTTCTGAGGAAATACAGAATACACAGCCAGAAACCCCTCAGTACTCAGTGGCTGCTCTTCATTCTCTGATTTATTATAAATAGTAACTGTATGTATTTAATCTAATTATCTTCTGAGCTGTAAAGAGTCCCTGCTTGCAATGTGTTTGAATATATACCTTTTAGAAGCTGGAGAGAAGGCTCAGTGGTTAAGAGCACTATTTGTTCTTTCAGAAGATCTGAGTTTGGTTGCCAGCACCCTATGTGGCTACTCACAACCCTCTGTAACTCCAGGGGAATCTGATGCTGTCTTCTGGTCTCCATGGGCACCCACATCACACAAGACATACGTCCACACAGGCACATATATAATTAAGTATATATATATATATATATATATATATATATTTATATATATACTTTTTATATATAAGAAGATAGGCCTTATTGTACTTATAATAAATTATTTCAATGTTCCTCACAAAGTTCATAGAAAGGTAGGCTCCACATCCTACAGTTAGTACAGAGGAGGGTTGAGTGAGCAGGAAGGGCCAGCCTTCTCTGTGTGATTGTCTTATATATCTGAACATGAAATTCTTCTGTTTCACTTGCCATATGCTTTCACAGAACATGGCTGTGGAGATTTGGGTCTTTGCTAGCAGTAGGGGTGGAAACATGCAAGGAGAAAGCATCCCGACTTGTTAGATATAAAGGATGGGTCTCAGATTTACACAGAATCCGGGCACAATGGTACTCATGGTGGCTACTCGCTTTTGCTCTCATTTCTACATGTTGTAGACTTAGGAAAAGTCAAATATTTTTATCCTCCACTTCTAGGTGCAGGAAGAGGAGCCTGGTGAGGGAAAAGAGTGTTTCCTCTTGATTGTTTAGGAGGACAGGAGTTTGCTTGCATCACAAATGTGTATCTTTTATTACAGTGTATACATGAGTGATGTATGTATGTGTGTTGCCATCACATGGCAAGGTGATGTCCCCGGAAGGCAGAATATAACTTTGTAGAGTTAGTTATCTCTGCCCATCTTTACATGGATTCTGCAGACCCAACCTGGGATGTCAGACCTGTGGAAAAAATTCCTTTACCCACTGAGACATCTCGGTGGCTCCCCTATTTATTCATGCTCTTGAAGTGCAAGTTAGACATGTCTGAGAAAACTGTACTGGAACGGAGCATTTCTATTGTCTGCCCTGTCTCCTGCCATGGCTGACAACAGTTTCTTTGATTTTCAGAGCTCCCTGAGAGGACCAATGGTAGCCATCAGACATCTGTGTTTCTGAGTTGTTCTGGTCTACCAGTTCCTGCTAAGCTATTCCTCTGAAAATACCCAGGAGCTCTGAAGGATGGAGGGCCTCCAAAAGGGTTCAAATCCAATGCCAACCAGAGCAAATGCACCCTTAGTTTGTATTCCTTGGGATGGATTGATGAAGAGTTGATTTTCTCTTCCTAGTGGTTTTTATGCAGAAGTGGAGTCAGTGGCCAGCAGAATATTGGAGGTGGGGGAGATTTGCAAAATTCCTGTCCCAGTCTTCAATTTTTCATTAATCTTTGCAAGTGTTCTGCAAAACAACCTCTAGTATATATTAACTCATTGACTGGCTCATTTAGTCACTCAACCGTGTATCCATGACATGCTTCAAGTAGAATTAGAGGGAACATTATCCTTTCACAGTACTTCCTTCTCCAGTTTGTCTGCCCCTCCTTTTAGGCCCTGCCAGCCTTTTAGAGGGTGTGTCTTTGAGAAAGAGTAGGCAAGGCACAATCTCCCTTCCCAGGGGTCACCTAAGAGCACCAGAAAACACAGGACTTTACCATTCATTGCAGTAGCAAACTTTCCCTTATGAAGTGGCAATGAGAATAATTTTATGGTTGGGGGTCACCACAGCATGAGGAACTGTATTAAGGGATCACAGCAAGAGGAAGGCTGAGGACCCCTGCTCTAAGTGCTTTCTACCCCAGTATTCCATCCCAGCAACAGGAAAGACACTAACATCCCAGCTTATGTGGACATGGCTCTTCACAGTCAAAGGGATCTTCCATGTGGTATAGCAGAGTGAGAACTGGCTTGACAAAGGGCAGACATGAGTTCAGTGGTGATTTCTGAGGCCTTGGACATGTGGCACATTCACTAGAAAGTTCAACATGTTCACAGTTGTAAATGTCTGGGGCCCTGTCCCTAGTGATCAGTTGATCTGACAAGACATCTGAGGAAAGCACTGGAAGCTTCCACTTGGCTTAGTCTTTCCATTGTGTTGTGATTGGGGTTTTGAACTTGAATGGCCCCCAAAGCCCCACATGCTGAAGGCTTTGTTACCAGCCTGTGTTGTGAGTGGGAGGTAATGTGACTTTTAGGACGTGGGGCCTAGTAGGAGCAAGATGGCCATTGGGCCATGTACTATTTGAACTCCGGCCCCTTTCCTGGTTTTCTTTGGCTTCCTGGCTTCCGTGAAGCAAGCAGTTTTGCTTTGCCACTCACTTCCCGTGGTGATGCTCAACTCTGTAGACTCTGCCATGGGTTCCCAAGCAATGCGATCAACTATGGACCAGGTGTTAAAGTATACACCTGTGATCCCAGCACACCTGTGATCCCAGCACTGGAAAGATGAACGTAGGGGAATCAGGAGTTTAAGTCCTGTAAATGAAGGCTTTTCTGTCCTTCCCCGTTGTTCCACAGCCATTTCCAAATAATCGCTTAGAGGCTTAATTTTGCTTACAAATGCTTGGCCAATGGCTCAGGCTTATTATTAGCTAGCTCTTACATTTAAGTTAACCCACTTCTATTAACCTAAGTATTATCGCGTGTCTATGGTGTTACTGGTCTGCTGGCATGTTGTTCCTTGGGCAGCTGGATGGCATCCCCCAGACTCCACCCTTCTTCTCCTGTATCTCTGCTTGGATTTCTCTCCTGACTCTATGCTGCCTTGCCATAGGCCAAAACAGCTTCATTTATCAACCAATAAGAGAAACACATATTTACAGCATACAGAAAGACATCCCACATCAAAGCCAGCCTTGAACTTTGCCCCAGAACCACCACCACTACCACCACCAACAGCAGTAAATGGGGTCAATTTAATATGGACTCAAACCTCTGCAACTGTAAACCCAACAAACCTTTTCTTTTTCCAGTTGATTTTGATAAGGTATTTTATTGCAGAGACAGAAATATGGCTGACATCATTTCTCACCTGGTTCACTCTATGTTCAGAAGAAAAACCCAAACAGTAGCTTCCAGTCAGAAAACAGGTGGTTGGAACTACCCAGGCTGTGTCAGCCTGCCTACTCCCTTTCGTTTCTATGGGGCAGTATATTCAGAATTAGCATTCAATACAAAACAGACACTCCCTGGCTCCTAAAGTCTTGACTCCTGTGTTATTTATTCTCAGATGTCATGGGATTCCTAACTGAGCTTATTTTCAGGGGGCAAGTTGTGTCTTATTGTGTTTTCAAGGGCCCCCTCAAACCCAAGTAACTTCATGAGGGATGTGTGTTCCAGTGAGTAGGACTTGACACGTTGAGCTGATGGTGAGACCCAGTCATAATGACTAGGCATATGACATCTCTCAGCCAAGTTGGTCATGGGCTGGGAATATCACTCATTCTTTGATATGGATCCACATGTGCACATTCTGGGTTTGAAAAATGCCCGGAGGAGCACTTTTTCCATTGATTTTTAAAACCCAGTGTTCATGGTAAAGGAAATCTAGAACATAGGACTCTGAATCATTTACAGTTAAATCTTCAAAGTGATTCTCTGAGAAGTGTCTGAGACATCTTACACACACACACACACACACACACACACACACACGTATGCATGCATACGTGTGTGTGTGTGTGTGTGTGCTTGTAAATTTCTTTGAAACACTATGAAACAGATGTCGTAGTCTCTGCAGTGTAAACAGGAGTGACCCCCCCCCAACCCCATCCTCTACAGACATGAACGCACCAGTGCTTCCTGGTCTCCACTCCCTTAGCAATGTCTCAGTCAAGGGAGAAACGGGTGGCCACAACTTTTCCATTCTGATGGTGTGCTGAGGTTGGCAGGGAGAACTTGCCAGCTTTCTTCAGAGAAGACCCAGACAAGCAAGACCACCCCTCCCTTCCCCTCCCACCCCCTTTTCCCCTTTAAAGAAAGTGGTCATAATGTGTCCTTTCATTTATAATTTTATGGCGGTCTCAATTGAACGTGTAAAGAAAGTGGAAAAATGCTAAGTTGCCATGGACTTCTGGCCTTATGCCCACTGTACTATAATCTGCTTTCTCCCCCAGAGCAAAATGATTTCAGAGGTTCTGATAGGAAGAATGTAGCAGTCCAGAGTCAGGGCCTTCAGGAAAAAAATACTTGCTTTCAAATATGAGCGGTTTAGCCTCTCACGTGGTGAAAAGAGAATTCCATTGCATCCCTTCATGCCTGTAACTGCTATAAACAAATGCACTCATCTGATGGCTTCTTTCACCAATGGGTCTGCAAAGTGCTCAGTATGCAGTCAGGAATCTCTTTCGTGGCTTGTGTGTGTGTTGTGTGTGTGTGTGTGTGTGTGTGTGTGTGTGTGTGTGTGTGTATGCATGTCTGCACACACATTGACACATGTGTGTGAGGGTGAGTGTGCACTTGGAGGCAGAATGTCACCAGTCATCCTCAATAGCTCTGATCCATTGAAGCAAATTTGTCAATCCAGCTGATAGCGGATCCCCCTGAATGGCTGGCCTTACTGGCCAGCTTGCTCCGTGGATCCCAACTCTTACTTCCAAGGCTGGAATGACAGGTGGCAGCCATGACCACCATCATTTATAGGGCTTCTGGGGAGCTGGGCTCTGGTTTTCAACTTCTGTGGCAAGCACTTTAACCACTGAACCATGTCCCCAGCCCCAACTTTTTGATGTTTAGATCATATTTGATTAGCATCACAGTTTCTCTAGGGTTGAGGCATAGGAGCTGTGTCTTCCACCCTCAGGAAGGATCTGCCCCCATCTCCAATGTGACTTTATGCTTCTTGGAATTACTGTTGGATAACAAGGTTGTGTGCATTTTAAACTGCTCTCTTTTGAGCCAAAGTCCCCATAAGAAGAAGATAGCAGATGTTAATGTTTGTTGGCACTTCTAAAGTGATTACTTCCAGCTAACATTATGTTTAGGGCATTTAATTGGCATAGTCATCCATGTCATTGCTGAGAAAACTGTAGCTTATTTAAAAAAGCAAAAGCAAAACCAAAAACACCATGATATAGATATTGTTCAGATAACCCAACTGCTGCAATCCGTGCCAGGCTACAGTGGAAGATAGGCCAGACAAATTCCTTCTGTTGACATTTGTACTGACAACCCGAGATCAGAGACGGGCTTTTTAGCTGAGAAACTGAACTACTCCTAGAGCAGGAGCTGTTTTATTTTTCTTAATATTTTCATCTAGTTTTTGAGAATTTCATATAATATATTTTGGTCATTACCCCTCCCTTTTTCCAAAGTCTCCAATACCCATCCCCTCCCCCCCAAAGTTCCTTCTCTTTCTTTCTCTCTGAAAAAGAAACAAACGAAAACATTCCTCCCCCTCAAAAACCTAAAACCATGGAGTCTGGTATTTGTTGTCTGTTAATTTGGTAATGCATTTTTATGTGTTTGTAAGGTATTTATTTATTTATTTATTTATATTTACTGTGTGTGTAGGAGGGCAGAGAAGCATGTGTATGTGTTAAGGGTGTGTGTTAGTGTGTGTAAGTCATTGTGGAACCCTGATTTTGAGATGAAGTCCCCTTTAAGGACTTCCCCATCTCACCTTTTGAGACACTGTCTCTCACTGACTGAGCCCACATCTCACTGATTCTGGCTGGCCAGTGAGTTTCCAGGATTCCCATGTCTCTGCCTCTGCAAGGTTGCGGGTGGAGGGGTTTGAACTCAGGCCTTCATGCTTACATAGCAAACACATTAGCCACTGAGCCTGGTTTAAAAAAAGAATTATCTCTGGCTCTGCATAGTTCACATAATAATTTGCATATAGTTGGAGATATATTTTACCCCCACCAATAACAATATTTTTTGTTGTCTGTTCATGGTGTGCTTGCTTAATGAATGCTAACTGTGGGCTGGATAAGGCTGGACAGAAAAATATATGAGATGGGGTAGCTCGTGTTGACTAGCCTAGTCAGGAGTCAGCAGCAGAGGAACTCCCGGAAATCCATGGAAGCGTGTCTCACACGTGAGGGTGAGTAGCATTTACTTTCGCCACATCACTTTCAGCTTGGATTTGTTCTGTGAGGAATTCTGGGAGGAAAGCTTCTCCGCACACTCAGACACTTTTGTAATCCCTACAAACTTCTCTGGGTTTTGCCACAAAGCATCGGATTAGTTCAATTTGTGCTGTAATTTGAAATTCTGTTATTTAGTCTGTAAATAATGCAGGAACACCCAACTCTAGCTTTGGTTCCCTTCTGGCTTTAAGCACCGGAAGAGGGGAGACTCTACTCATAATTTCCCCGTTTCGAGCATTTTAAAACCCCTTTCTCTTTTATTATGTTGAGTTATATCAACTTTTAAAAAAATATTGTTTTTTTTCATAAGCTCTATTTTTATCATTTTTCCCATCCTCCACTCTTGTTTTTAATAATTCCAGTTGTAAGTACAAACATCCGTCCCAGCTTGTGCTAGTATTGGAAGTCCCACCTTCCCCTGCCTCTCCTCTGTATGAACAACCAAGCAGAAAAGAACTAATTAACTGATCATTAGCAGGAAGGTGAAAGATCACACTTAGATCTACATGCTGCCTTCTTGTTCAAAGGACAGCGTCAGCATCCACTAATTAATCCATCGGCGAAGACTACTGCCAGCATTACTCCATCATTAGCCAGTCTCTGAAAGAAGCAAGGTGACTGCCCATGGGCAGATGGCTTCCAATGTGTCTGTGTAATTCATTTTTCACCCATTGGATAAAGTGTCCAGATCTGAATCCAATTTCCATTACTTTTATTTACAAATAAATTCTTACTTTATGAAAGAAGGCCAAAGTTATATAACAGGCTAGGCAATGGACATAAAAACAAATTAATAACCAGAAGTACTACCTTTAATTTCAGCCTTTTGGGTTTCAAAAAAATACTGTATTTCCCATAAACAGTGAATTTAAGCTTGTTTCCTTTATGACACAAAGGTAGTGTTCCTTCTTTTTATACCTTTTACCAATGTACTTCTGTTTCTACAAGTTGTGTGTGTGTTCCTCAGAGTCATTCATTCATTCATCCATCTGATTTGGGGAATTCCTTTTGTATCAACGGGTATAATGGACAGATACATGCTTACATTTGTGGGGAAATTCTAAAAACACAAAACAAAACAAGGTACTTTAGAAATGAGGACAGTCTGGGGCTGGAGAGAGGGCTCAGCAGAGAAGAGCAGGTGTTGTTCTGGGAAGAACCAGAGCTTAGTCCCCAGCACCCACAACAGGGGCTGCGCAGTTGCCTGTAATCTCAGGTCTAGGCTGCTCAGTACTTCTTGGCATCCTCAGGTACCTGCCCTCACATGGACCTACTGCCCCCACCCCTCACCATGATCTCTCTCTCACACACACACACACACACACACACACACACACACACACACACACACACACGCCTACACATCATAAGAAGTGAAAAACAATCTTATACAAGAAAGAAAGAAAGAAAGAAAGAAAGAAAGAAAGAAAGAAAGAAAGAAAGAAAGAAAGAAAGGAAGAAAGAAAGGACTGTTGGAGGCCCAGCCTCTGAATCCAAATGGTTATATTTACTAGCCTTTCTCTGAGCACAGCCAGTTTCCTTAGCCTCAAAAGATATAGACAAACAGGAAATTAGCTAAATTTAAATTTCCGTTTGGGGTTGGTTTCAACTGTGCTTGTATCAATGATAAAAATCTCTCAAATTCAGGGAAAATAGATGGTCTATGGGAATTGTTGGGGCAGTAGAGAGCTCTTCGCTTCCCATTCACTTCATTGAAAATCTGTAGCTCAGCTCCAATTGCTGTCAACTCCTCTTCCACCCTTCACTTAATCACAGTAAGCAAAAGTCACGATGCGTTTTTTCGAATAGAACTTGGTAAACTCATTTACTCACTGTGAGTGGGCAGGGTCCATAGCCTCTGAGAGGAAAGCTGGGGAGCACAGATCACACTCAGCTGGATAGAGATAAACAAAAAAACACACTTAGAAAAGCCAAAGAAATGAGAGATGCAGTGAGCTAATGGAATAAAGCCTAGATGGTGGCAGAAGCCAGAGTGGAAAATCACAGCCTGAAATGCCACTGATACTCAAGAGTGCATGAGACTCTGGCTCTCCAAGAGCCCTCTGCTGTGATGGCAGGGGAAGCCCCTTTAGAAGCTCATCCTTTCCCAGGGTTCTAAGAGAAAGGCTGGGATTCCACGTCAACACAGTGTGGCTTTTATCCGCTGTTAATGTGATCTCTTTTTCTTCAGTGAACTTATTGAAATTTTTTACCTTCTCACACCTACAGAGTTCTCCTTTTGAATGACTATCCACTAAGCCTCAGCAGCCTCTGCCTCCATTGCATCAAGAGATCACATTTCCCTTGGGATTTTAGAGTGGCCCTAAGCACCCTCCAAGTCCACTGTGTTCTTGCAGCCACACTTAGTGGCTCATTTGGAAAGGTACTTAGGCTCTTAACTAAATAAATGCATTCAAGGGCAATTATTGGGGACACTGGGAACCACTTTTCCATGCACAAGTCTTTCCTTCCAAGGTCTCTGCCTAAGGAGTTGGTGACTCCTCTGGCTCACGTAATAAATATATATCTGATTCATTCTATGAGTCTGTTTTATAAGCTAGTATAACAGGTGACGTGTAGCCTTAAAATACCTTGGAAAGTATATAGGAGCTAAGAAAATGTCCTTGAGAGTCACTGGTGGCTTTGAAATTTAAATTTGTACTAAGTTACTTGATTGCTAAAATTTCTTACTAAAAGACAAGCATCACGAAGGTTGAGTATCTTATATTCACAAGCTCAGGAACAAAAGCACTTCAGACATTCAGGGTCTTTTTTCATTTGAAAAATACGTTCAGTCTTTACCGGTTGACTTCCAAGTACTCAAAGTGCTGGCATTTAGAGCCTTTGGGATTTGTAATTTCATACCAGAGATATTCAACCTGGAATAAAACTTTTGAAGAAAGAAAGTCTTGATTATCTTAGAGCTGATATTGCTGTTATGCTCTCTCTCTCCAAAAGATAGACTAGAAAAATGAAAGTATGTGGATGAACAGTTCAGAGTATACCCTCACTTTCCATAGAAAAATAGCAACTATAAAACATGAAAACAAACGGACAAAAACAATAACACTGAAATGAAAAACTAGCATCAACAACAAATCCATCGCCTAGGCAGCAAAGGAAGGGTCAGGTAGCTTATTTGTCATTGTGTTGTCTCTAGCTAGTGTCTCAGTAGGCCACACTGAACAATCCCACCTGCCTGGACCAGCTGTGAGACCCTTACTCCTCAGACTAACTACATTTCTTTCATTCATAAAAAATAAGACCAATGCACACGAATTTTGGAGGTTGACCAGCTGTATGGGCATGCCCAGGACTCTCTTGATTCTAACATTTGAAAGTACAGCATTCTAGGTAATCACTGACTTCTGAGCAAGCCAGTAAAGTGAATTGGTCACTTTTTCTTTCTTTTTAAAGAAAACCATGGGTAAATTCATTCAAGATGTATAAGGCCCTACTTACATGAGATCTCAATTTAGTGTTGTGGTATGAGTACAAATCTCTCTCCCTCACTTTTCACACATTTTGAATGTATCTTTGTAGAACAAGCAGGAAATAGAATATTCCATGACAGTTGTCAGGCTGGGTGACAGACACCCTTCTCAGTGGCCTTAAGGAGCCTGCATGTACCTTCCTGAGGTCAGAATAGAGATTTCCCAGTGTTCCCTGTGATTGTCTATGAACAGATCTACTTAAACTAAAGCTTCAATGCCCTCCAGAGGTGAGAGATGGAGTGTAGCACACAGACGGGATGGGCATTGAGGGAATACACACACACACACACACACACACACACACACACACACACACACACACATACACACACACACACACACACACACACACACACACACACACACACACACACCAAGGCTTATGATAGTTCTGTCTGCTGTGGTGGGATCCTCTGGATTCCTCTGAGGGCCTTTTTCTTCCTACAGATATTTTCGTTTCCAAATCTTCAACTTTTTCCTTTTCTCATAACCACAGTAGCAAACTCTTACATGCACCCCCATATCTCGGAGGATCTGCTAGTGTGTTTACATCATTGGGTATCTTATCATCTCATGAACTCCAACAGTGGCAAGTGTTGCCTTTCTCATTTGGTGCATGAGGGCATGAAGGCACAGGGTGGAGAGATTTGCGGGGGTTTGAGTATGATTTGGCAGGAGTCAGGGTCCCAGTAAAGACTAGTTGATTCTATAATAGCTCTTTACCTAGGACACAGGGCTCCTGGGCTCACAGGGCTGCCATGATTGGTGCATGAAAATGGTTGTGTGCCTTCAGCTGGAAGCCAGTGTGCTCTCTCTACTACTTGTCCATTCTTGCCTTGCTCTGTCAAACTACAAATGCTTTGAGAGACAACATGTCTGCCCCCAGTAAGGAGGCCCCTTCTTCAACCAAGAAAGCAAAGCCACATTTCCTTGGGGATGCAATTTGCAGCAAAGAATTGCCCCCAGTTTCTCAGGTAGGACTCTGTCCTCTCTTGCCTTTCTGATGAGGTTTCCTGCATCCCTGTGCAGAGTAAAGGTGCACCCCATAGCTCTGAAGGTGGGAAGCAGATGATACAGGTTCATTTAGGACTGGATTACCATTACACATGCTCAAACTGCAGATTAGTGACCATTCAGGCCTGTTTCTCAAAAGCTGAACTAAGCATGGATGCCCTCAGCACACAGTATAAAAGGAGCCTAGCATTCGACGGTTTGCTTTGGATTAGAATCTTAACAGAGGGTGTGTGTTCACCTTCAACGTTCTCCATTTAGCTGGACTCGCCTGCTGATTAATGGAGGCTGTAGACTTGAAATGACACCTTCACTGGGGCAGCAGAAGTGGCAGAAACGTCTCCAGGTGTGTCTAGTTTATGTTCAGGACAGTCATTGGAAGCAGAGCCTGATTTCATCTCCTACCTAAACTCAACACCTCCCCCGCCCCACCCCTGGCAGCATTTCCTTGCCAGCACAGCCCTCTTTTCTTTGTTGGGCATGTAAACCTCTCACTCATCAGAGGCCCAGAGCACTTTGGAAGGCTAGGATGTGTCAGTATCAGTAAGCTAATGGAAGCCATGTGTTCCCAGAGTGGAAAAAAGCATGCAGACGTGGCTTGCTTAAGTGAGCCCGAAGCAGAGATTCTCTGCTGGGAGTTTATTCTTTTCTTAGCATTTGTTAGCCACTCTGAAGATGAACTTGCTGTTGTTCTGCCTAATGATCCCATGTTTGAACATAACTCACTCAGCAAGGGCTAGGGAAGATGCTAAGATTTATCAAATAGATATCGAGGCTACGCTGTTCAGTGATGTAATAATAATCAGAAGAACCATTGCTCAGCTAGTCGTGTGTTTAGTGGGAAGAGTCCTGTATTGATGGACCTATTTAATTCTGACCCCAAGTCAGGAGCTAGGCATTGCCATTTCCATACTACACATTGACATCTTTCTGCAGGAGAGTAGAGGGATGTCTCTAACCATGGACACAGTGGTGTGGGATTGCCAATTCTTGTTACCCTTTCTCCACATGACACAATGGCCTGCGATATTGACATAACAGGAGGGAGAGACATTTTTGGGGAAAGGGCTTAGTTATTTGATGAACATCTTATTTTAATTTCCATTGCCGAGATAGATACCCGAGAAAAGAAACGTCGTGGAGAAAGAATGTGTTTCGGCTCACAATTCCAGGGGACAGTCTGCATTAGTCACTTTCTATTGAAAGAATGCCGTGACACAAAGTTACTTCTTAGAAGAAGAGTTTCTGTTGGCGCATGGTTCCAGAGGCAGAGTCCATCGCCGTGGGGGAGCGTGGCAGTGAGAGGGGGAAGGAGGTGGCCCAGACCTCACATCTCCAACCACAAAAGAAGTAGAGGGAGCCAATTGCAAGTTGGGGGAGGGGGTAGACTTCAAAGCCCACATTGACATACTTCCTCAAGCAGGGCTCTCTCTACCTCTTAAAGGATCCTTGACCTCCTCAACAGTGACACCAACGGGAGACCAGATATTCCATTACCCGAGTCTATGAGGGATGTTTTTCTTACAAACCATCACACCGTCCACCATTGCAGGGAAATGAAGGCAGCAGGAATTTGAAGCGACTCGTCACATCCATGGTCAAAAGCAAAAAGCGCATGTTTGTAGACAGCTTGCTTTCTCCATTCACACAGTCCTGGATCCAAATTCAGAAAATGGTGCCCTCCACCCCCGCCCCCGACCCCACACTCTCCCCACATCAATTGCCATGCACGTAATCAAGGCAGTCCTCCAGTTTTCTGGGTATTTTTTTTTTCAAAACAATGAGAAAAAAAATTAATCTAACACTTCTCTGATGGAGAGAGGCTGGAGCCCACTCCTCAGATTTTAATAGATGGAGGTAATTACAGTCCTTCTCCCTCCTACAGACCTTGAAGTCCCCATGCCCCACACTCTGCTTTCCACCTCAACTCTACCAAGGCTTTGGATTCTCATGCAGCAGAAGCTGAGTCTGGCCCTTCCCCCCCTGACAGACTGGGGCCTATGGGAGTCTTTTAGACAGGTCATCATCCAGATTGTAGTTTTCCTTCCTTCCTTCCTTCCTTCCTTCCTTCCTTCCTTCCTTCCTTCCTTCCTTCCTTCTTCCTCCCTCCCTCCCTCCCTCCCTCCCTCCCTCCCTCCCTCCCTCCCTCCCTTCCTCTCTCCCTTCCTTCCTCCTTTCCTTCATCCCTTCCTCCTCTCTCTTTTTGTAAACTGATGCTAGAGGCATTTCACGCTGGCTTGCTAACTGATTTCTTCACAGTGGGAGGGGGAAAAAAACGAAACAAAACAAACAAAACCCACAACTGAACTTGCTATTTCCTGAAAATCTACCAGCCCTCCCTGTCCGCTTCTAAAAATATATTTTGTGTTGGAGTATCAAAGTCAGGGAACTTGATAAGGAGTTAATTAAAACAAATTAATTCTGCCTGCATTTGAAGGAGGGGCAGTCCCACCTTCAGGTTCTCTTATCTGCTTCCTTGAACATGGCATTTTCTCGACATAACAAGACATAACAATAGTGTTGGAAAACCTAGGTCTTTGAGGCTATAAACAACAGTACTATTTCCCCACTAGGGGAATGTGATTATTTGTGTGTGAATACTTCACGTAATTTTTGGAGGCTGAGTGGGACAAATTTCACTTTGTCACATCTGGCTAATTGCAAGTCAGTTGTCATACTGACCCTCTGTTATGTGGTTAAAAAAATGCATTAAATGCCAGAGTAGAGGACTGGAATTTTAAGTAGCATTGATTTGACAATCGCAAAAATATTTTCATTATTTTTTTGTCTCCCTTTCTGGAACAGGCATATAAAGTAGTAGGAGAGGTACATGTGAGCCTCCTCCTTCCTTCCCCTTCACCACTGCGGTTCTGAGCCTAGACCTGGCCCCTCTGAAGACTTTCTAGTTTGAGAAAATATGTATCTTTCAAAGCTGACCACTTTTCATATTATTGAAAAAGTACTGAATTGTGTTTCTCTAAAATGACAAAAAATAAAAATAACAAACGGTGGTAGTGTGGGAAGCAAAAAGAAGCTGCCCTTTTGTGTCCCATCATGAGTGTGGGAAGCAAAAAGAAGCTGCCCTTTTGTGTCCCATCATGGTGCGCATGTAGTGGTGTGTGTGTGTGTGTGTGTGTGTGTGTGTGTGTGTGTGCAGGAAGAACCCATACAGTCTTCCAGAGCTAACTGCTGTTGGCAGTATGTTGGGAGGGAGGGAGTTGAAGGTTTGGGCCTGCCAGTGTCATTGCTGGGAAGTGTGTTCTTAGTATTGCTCCAAAGGGTATCTAGTATAGTCTAGACAGCATGATGGCTGATGATAACCTGGATCCCAGGAGCCTTATGAATCCCAAATAAATATGAAGCCATTTCCCCCTTTCTTTTCAAAGTCGCCACCAGCGATATCTTTTAGTTGACAGAGGATTGGCATTGATGGAGGAATTAGAAAGTATATTGGGAAGTTGGAAGTGTGTCGGTTGCATCGCTTTGTTGTCTAAATGCTTATTCTTGGAGAAGGAGGCTATGTCTTTTCTCCACCATTCATGGGTCCCATGAACTTCTTCCCTTACATTGGTCCTCTACTTCATTACTGTCTGGTATCCATGGAGTTACACTTTCTGTCAAGACAGGAAAGCATAGACCCCACTTTTCAGAAGGGGTGTAAAAGAGAATCTTTTGGTTGGTGGACTAAGTAAGGCGCCTTATCTGGAAGAAATGACTTCCTATCAGGGTCATGAATAAAAACATTATCAGAATCCAGGCCAGGCTGAGTCTTCTTTGATTCCTAATTTGCCTGTCCAGGAGTTAGTTATGTTTCAGTAGACAGCATTTGCATATGTGAGGAGTGAGAGTTCCCACAAGGAGGGTGATCAGGAATCCCTTTGAGCAAACTTGGGAGTTTCAGCAACATTCGCCAAAAGTCAAAGAGAGTGACTAGCAGCAAAGGCATCAAGTTCAGTTTAGAGTCTAGAGTAGTAATTCTCAGCACCCAAGAGCCCAGTGTGGCTGTCCCTGAGAATTGAGGAGGCAAGGTTCTAGACTGCTCCCTCCATAAGCATAGAGATTGTCCCCTCTTCTCTCCATCCTTCTCTCATCCCTTTGAATTTAGTCTCCAGATTATTTAATAAATGCCCAAGACATTGATGTTAAGAACATGTTCTATTCATACAGAGAACTTTAAGTTCTGTGCCCAGCACCCACTTATTAACTCAAGCTCCAGGGGATCTGACAGCCTCTTTTGATCTCTTCTGATATTTGCACTCTGTGTGTGTGTGTGTGTGTATGCACATGCATACCCACACATGTAGTTAAAAATATAATCCCATTCTTAGTGATTCTTTCTTCAACACTGAATAGATGATGGCAATCGACTTTAATAGCTTTAATATATTTATTCATTATTCATTATCAATTATTATTTGTGTAGCGGGCTGGGCCTAATGGCTCATATTTGCAACCCCTGCACTAAGGAAGATGAGGGAGGAGGACAGAAAACTTGAGGCTAGCTTGAGTTCCATACTGGGACTATATCAAAGGAAACAAAACAACACCACAAAGAAGGAAATGGACCTACATTTGTATGTATATAAGTCTGACTGGTCCTTGAAGGAGTTATCTTAAGCACACAAAGAGATTTAGAGGCTGCCAAAGGCCAATATTCAATTGTTAGGCCATAGCCTAAATATGAAAATGGATTATTTTTGTGGTTTTATTTTCATGTGTGTATGTCTTTGCCTCTGTGTGTGTGTGTGTGTGTGTACCATGGATATGCTGGTGTCCACAAAGGCCAGAGAGAGCATCTCGTATGCTGGATCTGGAGTTGTGATCTGACAGAGTGGATGCTGAGAGCCAAACCCAAGTCCTCTGAGAAGAATCAAGTGCTCTTAACCATAGAGCCATGTTTGAAGCTCTGAACAGGAATTCTCAAAGTGGGTGCTTCATGTCCTGTGGATTCTGGGATTGCTATGCAGCTATCTGCTTCCTCGGGGATCTCATTCCCTAAAGTGGAGGGCACAGATTCCACACCTTTATAAACTGAGTAAGATGTTAAACACGGGCTCCTCATTTGTAGAGCTGTCTGCAGGTGCTAGGGAGCTGTCCCTATAAACTTCTCCAGCAGCAGAGGCCTGAGTTGCCCAAGCTCGGGGTTTTCTGATAAGGTGATTTTGACTGGGGATGGATGTGTGGTTTGGTCCCAGTAGACAGCAATGGCTGTTTTTGCATTGGGACTGAGGTGTTTTGGCTCTTGGCTGAGAATGACAGGCACAGGGAAATCCAAGAGCAAAGGGATGAAGTTGGACGTACTAGTGGCATTCAGAAAGGTGGAGATTGGGGGGGATGCTAATGCCATACAAATAAAGCTCTCGTCAAGGAACTGGGCATTTGCCTGCCTTGAGTCCCTAGATTCTATTCTCAACATTCAGGCTGAGTCACTCTGTCTTCTTCCTAGGGTTTTCAGTGCACATTCCAGGATTATGCATTATGCATTACTTCATCTGCAAAGGCATACTCAGGCTTGTTGGTGTCAGGGTTCCTGAATATTAACTAGTGTCCATGAGATCTTCATGAAAAAACACAGCGATAATGAAGCATTTATTTAGGCAACCTAAACTCCGTGTCCCTGTCCCAGGCATCCATCTTCCTTCCTTCCTTCCTTCCTTCCTTCCTTCCTTCCTTCCTTCCTTCCTTCCTTCCTTCCCTCCCTCCTTCCCTCCCTCCCTCCCTCCCCCCTCTCTCTTTCTCTCTCTGACTTACTAATGAGTCAGTCATTCAGCATTGCCTACTGATGATGTGATTGAAGCAATAAATGATGCAGGTGAATAGTCCAACTCCTTTTACATGCACTAACACAACACACTTTTGGTTGCTATGTGTTTACTGTGTTTTCTCTGAATTCCAGCCAGCCTCTATGGTACATGGAGATTACAGGTGATGCCATGGAAATATTAGGACAATGTAGGAGGGGCTGATGTTCAAATTTCTGATGTATCACTCACTAAAGCTGCCATCTTGACAAAGCTAGCCAACTTCTGTGAAGTCAAAGTTGTTCAAGGGGAATTGGATTAAGATACCATGGCAGAATACACAGGAAAAGCACAGGGAGGCACCCCTGGTGGCTGTTGCCTCTAGGTCACCCTTGGATAGTTGTTCCTTTCGATAGCATTTCGTTGTAAAAGAACTAACTACTCCCTAGCTATGTGTTGAGTGGGAGGGGCCATGATTTCTTTTGTACATGCTTGTGTGTGAATACACATGCTATCATGGAGACTTGAGGATGACTTTGGGCGTCTTCTTTCTCAGGCACACTCTACCCTGTTTTTTTGGAACAGGGTCTCTCATTGAAACCGGAGCTCCCATTTCAGTTAAACTTGGTTGGCTGATCAGCCTCAGGGATCTTTCAGTGTCTGCCTTCTCAGCAAGAAGATTATAGGCATGGGGCACCTCATCTGGTTTTCTGTGGGGTGCTGGGGATTCTCAGTCAGGTCCTCATGCTTGTACAGCAGGCAGTACCAACTGAGCCTCCTGGAGCTCTAAATTCTTGTAGCTGATTATAAAAAAAAAATGGCAGAATGCAGACAGGACTTAAGATTGTCTTGTCATAGCTACTTCCCATGTCCTCGTCCCTTTCCCAGAGACTTTCTGCAATCTCTCCTGAGATTAATTCATTTTCCTTAAGAAAGATTTTTCCCCCTAAATTATTGGTGTTTGACTCTATTAGGTTTCTGGTGGTGTTGTGATGACTTATAAGCCTTGTGGTCTGAAGGAAGAGAAGTTTACTATCATTTCTGGTGGGAAAAGTTTCACTAGGTTAACAAAAAAGGATAGGCTGGGATGTTTCTCACTGGAGGCTCTGAGGTTGGGTCATTTTCCAAGTTCATTAAGGTTGTCCAAGTCAGTTCCTACAGCAAGTCTTTCTTTGAATTGCCAGCTCCTGAATAATGACATGGAGACTTCTTATTAAGTGTGAAAGCTTGGCCTTAGCTCAGGCTTATTCCAAACTAGCTCTTAAAATGTAAAGTAACTTGTTTTATATTAATCTACTTTCTTCAGTGTGGCTTATTACTTCTCACTAGACTATGTGCAGCTTCCTCCAAGTCTGGTTGGTGAATCCTCAGCCTCTCAGATTCCTTCCCAGAGTTCCTCTGCCTGGAAATCACACCTATCCTTTTGCCTAGTTATTGATTGACTAGCTTTTTATTAAACCAATCAGAAGGTACCTTTGGTAGGTGAGATAAAGCAGAAACACATCTTCACAGTATACAAAGACATCCCACAGCGAGTTCCTTATAGGTGGGATGGAGATTCCTCTTCACTTCCTCTCAGCCTTCCAACCTTCTTCCGTGCTAGCAAAGCAAGTTATAATTTATATATTGACTTTTCCTTTGGCTTCCTTTATTGTCCTCACCTCTTTTGCCTTCCTCTTCCTCTTTTTTTTTTTTAACAATGTAAACATCAATTTTGTTTTATTTTAAAACTTCATTCTTTCAGAATTTCATATCTGTATACATTTCCTTCCTTCAACTTCCCTAGGTTCACTCCAATATATTCTGCTTCCAACTTCATTATTTCTTCTATTTCTTCCTTTTTTCTTTTTCCTCCCTCCTCCTCCTGTGCTTTCTGCTCTAGATTCTTCTTTTCCTCCTTCTCCTTCTCCTTCTCCTCCTTCTCCCTCTCCCTCTTCCTCTCCCTCTTCCTCTTCTTCTTCTTCTTTTTAAATTATGTTTTGTTTCTTTAGAGACAGGGTTTTGTTGCATTGGAGACTGTCCTGGAACTAGCTCTGTTCGAACTCACAGAGATTCACCTGCCTCTGCCTCCCCAGTGCTGGGATTAAAGGTGTGCACCACCAACGCTCAGCTCCCAGCTAGCTTCTTATAAAATAACCAAGAGTCCAACTAACCCGGTCTCTGTGTTCATAGATGTGGGGCTGTCTACTGGAGTATGGGTAACCAATGGCCACAGCCCCTAAGGAGAATGATTCTCCCTCTCAACTGTTTTCAGCTGCCAATAGCTGCTCAGTTAGGGTGAGGCCTCATGAGCTCCTGTGATCTATTGCACTTCTGTGAGTAATCCAGGCTACTTTCCCTGCCTTGAGGCCAGCTGATTAGGAAATCTGATTGCATCTTCAAAACCCCTTCACAACAATACCTTGGTTAATGCCTGAAAGGACAGTCAGAAGGGGAATTTGGAGGGTTGGGGAAAGTGTAATTGTTTCTGTGGCATTCTCACACAAGGCAATACAGGAAGCTATCGGTCATCAGTCATCAGCCCTTCTGGGATGTGTTTTCCCTTTAAATGTTTCAGAAGATATTACAGGGGTGAGGGTGGGGATTTTTAGATCTAGGGGACCCAGGGTTAGTGTTTTTCTGTGAAGAAAGCTTGGGAGACCATGTTTGAGGTGAGAAGTATCTCCTGATTGCTAAATAATAAAATGTCTCAGTAATACACGTGGTCCTCATTAGTAAAATAAATGAAACAACGTTTAAATATCTTGAAAATATTTGGAGAGATTTACATAAACCAGAAACGAGGCACTGGGCAGATGGTTCAGCTATTAAGATCATATATTGCTTTTAGAGAAGAGCCCAGGTCCAGTTCCCAGCACCCACATAGAGTAGCTCACTACTGCATGTAACTCTAGCTTCTGGGGATCTAAGGCCCTAGCACTTTCCAGGAGACTGCTCACAAGAAAAATACTCAGGTAGACATAGACACAGACTTATTGTTAAAAAATAATTTGAAACTTGAACCTAAAAAATCCTGGATAGGGCAGAAACACCCCCCATTTATTTATTTATTTATTTATTTATTTATTTATTTATTTATTTATAAGTTATAGCATTTGCCACTTAAGCCATGAACTATGTAGTTATGATGTTAGCAATTTTAGACATTCTATAGGTATCAGTTTATGGACAATACATGTTAGTTCAAAATATGAAAATCATGAGATAAGATTCTATTGCCCTGTCTGGTGATATTAACACAAAATTGTACCTATCCATATCTGCATCTGTATATATCTTGCTACTAAACATTCATATGGATTGCTTGCCTCCAAAGAAAGTCTACAAATGTCCAAGGGCCTCCCATAAGTTGCTATAGTACTTGCATATAAGCTAGTCACATCTCCCTGTATCCTTTAAGCCTCTAAACTACACATAATGACCAATATGCCAACACTGTGTAAATAGTTGCTTTCCTGAGTCTCTTAGGAATAAAAAACAAGTCTGTGTATGTTTACTACAAGCATAAGTATATTTTGGGATATATTCAGTCTAGCTGGTAGAGCCTATGGACATGAAGAGATGTTTAATGTGGGTATGTATAGATATATAACAATAAACAGGGCCAAATGTAGGTAGATACAATACATATTATTTCTTATCACTATATGGCATGTATACAAGTCTTTGCTCTCGAGTAAAATCAATTGTAGCAGTGCACAAGGAAAAGAAACAGCTATTATCAATTTTGTTTCTGCCCACGTTCTATTGTTACATGGTTCTCTTTATCTCTCAGGCACCCTTGGGTGTGCATTCCCTCATCCAAATATCCACAAGGAATCATTTCCCATTGCCAGGACTTTTCCTCTGCGCATTCACACTTACTCTGAGGTCATCAGCTTCCTTGCGTAGTCTTTCTGTGAATTCCCTTCGGCTTGGCTCAAGTTTGTAGGAAGGACTAGAAGACAGCTATGCTTTTGATAACGGCCTATCATTTCATCAGGTTTGACACATTCAGAATTCCACCCACCCTTGGCATGGAACCCGGGCCCTTTCAAATCACACATTAATCTGTGTCAAGTTGACCATTGTCTGGTGTTCAGGCCTTTGACTGGGAGAAGCAGGGCTGAGGGAGAAAGGAAATCATATCCTGTCAATAAGCGCTGAAAATATTTAGTGTGGCAGGCTGTGTGTTTTCTTTCTTATGAAAAGCTGATTAATATTCAGTGGTTGGAGGTTAATACCCCATTCATTTTATTCGCTTTACATCCTGCACACAGCAGTGGTTGTTCCAATTTCAGCTCCTAATTCATACAAGTCTGGTTCCAATCAGGAGATTAGTAACCTACTGCCTAAGCAGAGAAGAACCACACAATTGCTTAGCTAACCTCCCTCCGCTGCTCAGGCATGCACACGTGCTTAAAACAGACTCACTTGTGGATGGCTATGGATGCTTTGAGAACAGCAAAGTTTCTTCAACGTAGGTGTATCAGGGAGATTTTATTTATGGTGTAAGCATGAGAGAGATGGGCAGGGGATTGTCCAAATCCATCCCCAGGCACCAAGGTCTTCAGCTTTGCTCACAGACCGGATATCCATGTTTTCTCAATCACAATTACTCTTCCATTGAATTCTCTTTCCACTATATCAGGATGAGTCATCACTTACAAGATACTTTCTGCTTTGTCCTCCTGTAGAGCATTGCATCATTTTCCAAGTTTATCACAGCACAGTTTATCATCTACAAACTCTTCATTTTTATTTCCATTTTTGAGGCAGGGTCTCACTGTGTGGACCAGGATGACCTCCAATTCACAGAGATCCACCTCTCTCTTCCTCCCGTGTGTTGAGATTAAAAGTGTGTACCACTATGGGTACTGATTTTTATCTTATAGGATCTTTGATATAATTGGAGCCTCCCCCATTTTTTTTTTCCTTTCCCCTCAAGGAAGTGAAATTTCCAGGTAGATGAACTCAAGAGGAATGGTTATGAAGGTTTTTGTTTGTTTGTTTTTATTTTTGTTTGTTTGTTTTGGTCAAGCAAGGAAAGCCTTTGAATGGATCAGCAAAGCAGAGAGGGCTTGCCATTTCCCAAAGCACCTTTTGAAGTCTTATCATATTTGTCTAGAAAGGATTCAGAGTAGAGCTGAAGTGGCACCCACTTGGTTTGCAATGATCTAGTCACTGTAGGGAAGGTATTTGCACTCAGGATAGGGGAGGGGCCATGACAAGGACTTCATTTTTCAGCAGCACACATGCAGGATGGTTGATTAAAGAACTCACCATCACAGTAACTGTCTGTCTTGGGGCTAGGTATATTTTTGATTGCACGTACTGCTTATATAGCCCTATCATGCATCTAAAAATTGGACATGAGTTTAGAAAGGAGGGGCTGGAAATGCAGCTCAGCTGGTAGAGTGCTTACCTAGCATGCACAAGGGCATGAGCCTGATCCCCAGTGTGGCATGACTGGGCATGACTGGGCATGACTGGGCATGCCAGGAATCTCAGTATTGAGGAGATGGCAGTCAACTTCATTGCACAGTAAGTTTTGGGCCAGCCTGGGAAACATGAGGCCCTATCTCAAAATGAAAACAAAAATTTAAAGAAAATGAATTAAGAAGAAAGCTTTAGCTTCCATGATTTGTTCAGAGATGTTGAGTTTGGTGAGATTTTTTTTCTCCCAAAGAAAGTTTTTCAAAAATGTTAATCTACCTTATGTCAAGGTTTGAAATCCACCTCCAATACCTAGGAACCATGAGGGTACCTTCTTTTCCTTTCCTCTTTGATTGACGTATTAGTAAAAAGGCAAAGGATATTAGTTTGAATAAAACACAAACCGATCAGTCCACTACTGAAAACAGTCACCCAATTCCAGGTTGGAATTGACCCTGTGTTAGATACTAGTGAAATGGTCCTGGTCTCATGTCTCTAAGCCTCATAATCTTTTAATAGGCTTAAGATAAAGTAAGTCAACCTACAGAGGCAACAAGGGGAGGCTGGCACAGTGAGGAAGAGGGCTTGCTGTGCAAGTGTGAAGACACGAGTTCAGATCCTCAGCAGTCATGTGAAAAGCCAGATATGGCTGTGCCTACTATTGCAACCCCAGAATTGTGAGGGCCTGAGACAGAAGGATGTTTGGGGATTACTGGCTATTAGGCCAGATCCAGGTTCAATCAGAAACCCTCTCTCAAAAGAATAAAGCAGAGAGTGTTAGGCCAGGATACCCATGTCTTCCTATGGTATCCTCAAGCGTGCACGGGTACAGTTCCTGTGCTTGGTAAGGGTGTGTACACTGTACACACATCTCCCCACACACCGGGCATATGTTGGTTCACCAGAGGTTCATTGTGTGGACTATATGATTTGTATCTGTGAAGACACATGTAAATCTATGCACTGCTAAACAAATTAGTTGTTGCAGCTCTTTTTCTGTGCCGGTTTTAATATGTGCCTGTCTTCTGACTCCCCAGCCAGTCTTCCAACTTCAGGCAACTACCTGCTGTGTTCTATTTGAACTGGGAGAAACACAACCACCTTAACTTTTCAGCTAAGTCTCAAACATCTTCTACCCCACTACCAAAGGACTGGGTCCGCAAAAGCCCAAGGAATTTGGGTGAAATTTTTATCACCTAGAACTGTGCTTCCCATAGAATGCATAATCCCCTGCCCAAAACTCTTGAACATCTGTGGTCTTGTATCTAAGCACCCATGCCTGGAAGCTGCACGTGGGAAAGTCCTTGGAGTTTTAGCTGGGCGCTTCCTAGGCTCTTTGTGACCTGATGTCTCATTCTTGTCTTTCTTTAAACGGCAGTTCAAACCCCAATGTTATCATCCTCATCACTTCCAAACATTATCTCCACTGATATCAAATACGTTGCTATGTGACTATCCCCACCCTGACCACTAGAACTCCTCATCTGATAACAGCAAAACATTGTCCCCTTCAAACATCATTGTGCCTTGGCCCCTTTTCATCTCCTTCTAGGCTCCAACCCCAATACCACTCCTGCCTCTATGAATCTTGTCTCTCTGGGTACCTCTTATAAGCAGCATTATCTAATACTCCTTTTGTGAGGTGCTTATTTCGGTTGAGCCTCTTGTCTGTTAAGCTTATCCACCCCCCTTTGTGTGAGGAGGGGTGACAGCTACCGTCTTTAGAGGCATCAGGAACCAATTGGTTGTTGGGGAACCAATCAGCTTGGAGATGGGCAATGATCCAAGGCGGTGTAGTAACCTTAGCCTCAGTCTTAATTGGTGCTGATAAAAGGGCCCAATGACCAGGCTTCCTTGAGGCACTGGGAGGAACTCCAGGGGTCCAGCACTCACAGCAGCAGCAGCTCTCAGGAGGAGGCATAGTGCATGGCTTCCTGGACACCAGGAAAGCCTCATACATGATAGAGTTTCTCAGCACAGCCAGGCGTACCTTTTAACTCTCTCATTTTTTACTTCACAGATGCCACTAGGAGGGATTCCTTGGCTTGTGAAAATACTATTTTCTCTTCCTGCCTTTGGGTGACTAAAAGAAAAAAAAAAAAAAAAAAGCAGGCTCTTGAGCAGAGAGCTCCACACGGGTTGTCTGGCCAAAATGCAAAGTCGCACGGCAGTTTGCAGGCCGACGCTGTTTTTCAAGAGAGGGAGCAGAGTGCGGGTGCCTTTCAGCACCTCTTCTGCCACTTCTTCAAAAGATGATTTAAATGTGAGGCAATGGGCCCGAATGCTGAACGTCTGACACCCAGACAAGACTAATGAATCACACCCTTGACCGGCATTTCTCCCCTCTAGCTACTGCACCGCGGCCATGGTGGAGGTTTGTTTTGTTTTTCCTCCCCCCAACAGAAACATTTTTTTTCCCCTTCCACAGACCGTGTGTGCTTGTTAGCAGTGGCTCAAGCAACTCTTTGTATTTGTGGCATTGAGAAGACATTCAGGGAAGTCTGCAGACCCAAGTACATGCTTCTTATCCATGGGTGTCAGTTCTGCAGAGGAAGGAGAATGGTCTTCCGGAGAGACTCCACTTAGAACCATATCCCCACGTAGCCTTGTTGCATGGCATGTAACCTCCACAGCAAGATGTTCCCAACTCTGTTAACATTGAGCTTTGTCATGACCTAAGTGATTCTAAAGGACAAAATGTTCTCAACTGTGTGTGCTGGCGCTTGGGGCAGGCTGGGGTGGGGGTGGGGTAGTTCTAAATATTGAGTCAAAGCACTAATCCCCAGTGTGTAAAATTTCTCCAGGAGGGGCTGTGGGATGACAGACTAGTGCATAGCTTGCCTGAAAACTGAAGGACTATCATGTGAGTGACACTGTTCCTTGTAAGATGTGAGTGGACAATGTCTATTCACCCCAGATAAGGACGTGACACTGCCACACTGCCACAGTGACTTCACCACCCTGGTGAATCAGTGAGCTTGTTATGGTTACTTACAAGAGTAGGGGGCGGGCAAGAGCTATGCACAGGAGTGTTGTTGATAACTAAAAGACAGCTGAATCTCTGAAAGCCTACCCCAGCATGCATGACAACTCAAGAGAGCTGGAACCCTGAAGCTCTCTGTGCTGCTTGAAGGCATTTCAGCAAGTCTGAGAGTCTCCTTTTTGCTTCTGTGACCTTGAAGAAGGAGGGGCTTTATATATCTGGTAAATTTTAGGGACTTCCTGAGACTTGTAAGTTGTTGACTTCCCGAGTCTTATTAAGAACATCCTTTTCTGGATGGAATGTTTCAGTTCAGCTAAATTGCTACACTCCATGGACACAGGCCGAATAAATCTGGGCTTCCTGTCTTTCATGTGGATCCTGCATTGGGCCTCACTCACCACTGTGAGGGCTCAGTGTTTGAGGGTTCTGATGGTTTCTGGTGATTGTTATTTTTCAGGTACCAAGAACCATACGTGCAGGGAGTTGGCAGGGTTCTTCCCTCAGTGGCTGTAGCATATGCAAACAATTTAGTCTTCCAGTCCAATCTTTAATGTAAATGTTTAATATAAACCTGATGTTAACATGATGTACATGAAATTCTGGCAGGAAAAATGGGGATTTACATTGTTCTGCAAATCAGACAGTCTATGCTACAGGGGTTAGTGATGGCCTTTAAGGATGCTTGGTTTTCCTTCATGGTGACAGGTGCGTGTACCCCAAAGTGCAAATGTCTAAGGTATCATAGGGGGCCAGTTACTCATAGTGGCTCACTGTGGTCTGTATGTTCAAAAACTCAGGGTTCATAATTGGAATTCATGTCAAGTGACTCCAGGGCCTGCTTGTTTTTGTTCAACCTCAAGCTAAGAATGGCATATATACATTTATGTGTGTATGTATGTATGCATGTATGTACAGGGGGCCATGTGCATGCCACAGTACACGTTTGGAGGTCAGAGAGCAACTTGGAGGAATCTGCTCTCTCCTATCACATAGGACTTGGGGATTAAAAATCAATATTCAGATGTGGCAGCAATTATCGTCACCAGATGAGCCATCTTGCCAGCCTTTATGACTGCTGTTTTGAAACATTATGTATTCAGCTCAGACTTTAATTTCTAGCAATCCTCCTGCCTCAGTCTCCCAGTGTCGGAATCACATACATGTCTTTACATGACAGGTTGCTGTTTTCATATGTTTTTTAGTGACTGGAGGAAACATCTTTATGGCATGCAGAAGTGATATGATTATTCCAATGTTACCCTTCATAGATTTCCATCAGAATGTGGCTACAGTCATTCATTTACTGTCTACTTTCAGGTGAGCTATGGTATGACATTAGCAGAATTTGTTTGGATTTTGACTACAGGGACCATACAAACTAAATATACACTTTCTTTTTTAATAGAAAACCGGGTCTCAGCTTAGCTCTTGCCAGCCCATTGTCAATGACAGCATGCTGACGGATTTTCAATACCAGGTTTCTGTACACTCACCATTCCATCCTTCTCTTTTAAAAGTATTTGCTGACGCGACTGTCCCACTTAGACCTGACCATTCTGAAGTCTGATTCTTTCACACTGCTTCCCAAGGTTGAAGTATTGTCAAGGAAGAGAGGGCGGGGAGAGCAGTAGGAGCCAGAGGAAGTAGATGACTGCAAGGAAGCAGCGCTCTTCAGTCACCACAGGAGGAAGCTGTATATGTGAACTCGTTGAGGTTCTATCAGCATGGACAAGACCTATGCAAGTCCAATCAAGGCAAAAAATCTCAGCGTGGACAGGAAGATCCCCTAGCTGAGGAGCTGTTGGCACTTGATAGCTGCCGAGAGGCAATCGGTTTTCTTTAAGGGTGTAGGTCAACCATGCAAACTTGTATTCAAGAGTGTTTGAGTCAAGCAAATACACTTGATGGGTAAAAAGAAGGCAGGGAGAGGAAAAGGGAGAGGGAAGGGAAGCAGGAGAAGAAGGGCGAGGGAGGGAGAGAGGGAGGAAAGAAGGGAGGGAGGGAGGGCATGAAGTTGGGTCGGTAGGTAGGGTAGGGGGTGAATATGATCAAAATAGATTAAATTAAAAATTTAAAAGTTGTTGGATGTTCGTGGCACCATCACCTGTCTTTGCTTTAGGCTTTTTGTTTTCTGTATTAGTGGTTGTTCATAAACAAATAAAAATATCTTCAGGTTTGTGCCACATTGTCAGACATCTGAGGATTCATAAAGCAGCTAATGGGGGACAGTTCAGTGTGTAGAGGACCCATGAAGCACGAGTAAGGCCCCAGATTTGATCTCTAGTACTATATAAATGCAGTTTGAGGATATACTTGTCATCCCAGCATTCAGGTGGTGCAGGCAAGAGGATCAGAAGTTCAAGAAACCCTGTCATAGAAAGATCTGCGCATGCATGCACACATTCAAGTGCTTGTGTGCACACGCACACATGCATGCTCACACACACACATACACACACACATGTGTGCAGATATACACAAGGACATGCATACACCCCCCCACACACACACAGGAACGCACCCACACATGCCCACATACACACTTTACATGGAAGTAGGAGCAAGCCATGACGGGAAGAAGGAAGGGGGACTGGGGAAGTAGAAGGGGATAAGAAAGGGTCCCAGGAGTGAATATGTTCACAAGTCTAAACCTTTAAAAGAATTAGATTTTAAAACTTATTAAAAGAAACTAAAGCAGATATTTAATGAAACTGGCTGATCACTAGCATTTGCAACAGGTGCCTGTGCTTAACAAGATAGCCTGAAGAGGAAACCCAGAATTCTCACCTGTTTGGTGTTTGGGTTTTGTCTTTAATTCCCCCCGCCCCCAATGTAAGGCTCAGGTTGATTTGACAACAAGCAGCTAGGATAATGACTTGATTCTACACTTTTTTTTTTCTTCCTGAGAGACTCTGCCTATTTTTACAGATAACACCTGGCTTGGCCTTCCTTCAAAGCAATTCTGATTCCCCTTATCTTTGACATCTCTCACCTTCCGACCCCCACTCTCCCCTTTTCCCATCATCCCCTCTAGTCAGTGGACTTTGTACATTACAGAAGTGTCTGAACCCCGCGCTTGAATGCTAGCTAGCACAGTTCCTGATAACAGAGCTGCTTTCCTCCCTCTCCTTGGGAACGAATGTCCTCATGAAAGTGAAATTGCACCCAAGCACACTGAATTCCTAGACGGAATATACTGAGGAGTCTGGGATTGGCCAGGTGACAGCAACCCTTTTGTTCCCAGCCAAATATTTACAATGGGGCCAGATCGTCATTAATTGTGACTGAACATTCCTGACCTTGGTGTAACCTTCTCAGAAGGTGAGGAGAAAGCATTTAATCTCTGGGCTTTTATGGTGGTATCTTAATTTTTTTCCCCCCTCTAAGCTTAGAATTAATTTCCCTAGTTTACAGGCTGTATGGGAATGTCCCAAGGTCCCTTGGCCTCTCGGATGAAATAATTAGCTGCACATGCTGTCCAATGTTCTCGTCTACACGGGCCCCTCATTAGTTTCAAATCTTGGTTTAATTTCCAGCAGAAACAGTTCAGGCTTTCCTGAGACTTAGCAACCGAACCTGACCAACCTCAGGGGGTCTCCTACCCAGACTGCTCTTTCCTGGTTCTCTGCCACCCCTCTCCATCCCTCGTGAGAGTCAGACCTCCTTAAGGTGCGTTCTGAACTGTCCAGATCAGAAATCATTTCCTGAGAACTTTGTGCTTCTGCTTCTGCCTTTCCCAGTTGTTGGCTTTGATCGGAATCCCTTAGCTTTCCAGAAGAGCTTTACTTGAGTCTATTTGTGGTACCTGGAGACCACCGTAGAGTGGAACATCAGTTCTTCCCAAAAGGAGCGAAGCCCATGGTTCATTAAACTATTCTCTATCATTTTCAGATTACAGGTAAAGAAATGAAGTGATGCACATGAATGCAGGATAGCTTGGGGTCCTAGAGAGAGAGGGACGGACTGCAGGATCAATGGAGGACATATGCTGGGTAGAGCAATGGGCCTTGGAAGTGGCTGATGAATAATTTCCTCAGATCACATACAGAAGCATCCTGCTGAAGGATGCCCAGACTCAGCCGACTTCAAAGTCACTCAGAGCTGTGTATCTACACAAGTTGGTTCAGAATTCTATAACATTTGATTGAGGCTCTCTTTCTCTTTATGTCATCACTCACATGATCCCCTAGCTGGTATGACATGGGGTGATGTTGGTATCATCTGATTTGCTACTGAATCTTGTGTTCTTTATATCCCTCCTTCCCGCAGAGACTTAACTCCAACTGGAGAAGCAAGAATGGCCTGCTTTGGGAGTAAAATTTGATTAATGCCAGATCCTTAAACAGAGAGAGAAAGAGAGAGAGAGAGAGAGAGAAGACTTGAGAAGATGGAGGTATTCAGACTTTCAACCCTCATGTTGAGTTGTTTTTATTGGATGAAGTAACACTCTGATTATTCCTCTCTGCCTGGAACAGAACACGATCCCACATTTCTTTACAATTAAATTAAGGCTAAAGAATGGCAAAGACGTTATCGTTCATATGATATGTCTGAGAGATATGGGCTTTGGTCTGTTGGAATGGCGTGCAGAAGCCCTTGACTCGGTTGCTTTCTGAAATGCCAAGTTTTCTGGACAAATCCCATTATGGTGTTCAGTGTAGCTTCTGTCTTTTTGTTTTCATTTGTTGGCTGCCACTGTTGGAGATGACTCAAGGGCTGTTCACGCCAAGCTTGGACTTAATTTAGACACTGGAAATACTAAAATGTGAATATCTGTCTGGTCATTACTTTTGTTATCTGTTTATCCTGCAAGCATTGATCATATCTATAATAATTTCATTACAGATACTTGGTCAATTGTCAATTTTTGTCACTAATCTGGTTTATGGCAAAATTTGTTATGGATTGTAGTTATCTTGTTTTCTCAGCTTCCTCAACATGTCGATGAATATTTTTTACCAAGTTGGAAAAATATTTGAACATTTTTGTTTAGATGGATTCTTGTGTAGTCCAGGCTGTCTTTGAACTTGCAATACAGCCAAAGCTGGCCTTGAACTTCTGATCTTCCTGGCTCCATCTCCCAAAGGCTGGAATGAAAGGTATGTACAACCACATCTGGCCTTTGTGCATGTTTTCTTCATTATTTTTCATGATTCCTATGCTGTGTTCTGCTTTCAAAGTATCATTTTGATTTCCTTGAAGTTTTTTCATAAGTCACTAAGGTTCTGTTTTTATTTATTTATTTATTTATTCATTTATATTTCATATGTGTTAATGTTTGCCTGTATGTATGTGAATATACCACATGTATGCCGTACCCGTGGAGGCAAGAAGAGCCTGTTTGAGTCCCTGCAAGTTACAGGTGTCTATGAGCTACCATACAGGTGCTAGGAACTGAACCCTGGTCTTCTACTACAAGAGCAGTGCATACTATTAACAACTGTTAACACCTGTCCAACCCCCTGCTTGTTTTTTTTTTTCTTAATGGTCTTCTTTTGTTTCCTTAGCTCTTCCATTTGGATCTTATTCATCTTTGTTTAACATCTCTCTTCTCTCTTCTTCCCCCTCCCCTCTTTCTTTCTCTTCCTAATTCAATCTTCTACTATATTACAACCCTCCAGTTCTGCACGATTTTCTTTTTCAACACTCAATGTTTGGTTGTTTCTTGTGACTTCTGTTCCCCTGACAACTTTCTGGTAACTGTTTGTGCATTAAAACCCTCATATTCTTCCAAGATCTTGGCAAACTGAAACAACTGTAAATCTCCTTTAAAGCTCATGCCCATAATTTCCTTCACACGGGAGACCCTGGGCTCGTTTATTGTGTCTGCTTCCTCCCGTGAGGGATTATGGCTTATATTTTCCTTCTTTTGTGAATTTTGAATGTTTTTGCTAATCTAAGACAGACAGGCTCTCTACGTAGTCCAGGCTAGCCATAAACTGTGATCCTCCTGCCTCACCCTCCTAAGTGTTCGTCAGGATTATAAGTATGTGCCACCGTGCCTTGAACATGTTCAGTGTTTTCTGATTGCCTGGTTAATAGCATGACAAATGGTAAGGTGTCCAGGGTAGACGGTCTTCTCTTAAAGGAGGTTATATCCTGGGAGACAGAGCATGTCATTGATTCTCCCTGAGCCTGTTGAACTTTTGTTTTAGGTTCAGTTGTGATGCCCTGGAATAGTGTTTGCTTTAGGGCACATGTGTCCCAATTGTTCCTCAAGGGTACAGTGGTAAATGTTTTAGGCCTCTGGGTGGATTTTCTTGTGTTGAACTAGTCGGTACTTTCACTGTATCATGAAAACAGCCATAGAAATCTAGACGCAAATAGGCACACCTGTGTACCAGCAAAATATGATTTACAAAAACAGACGACAAGGTAATGGGCCACAGTTAGTTGATCCTGAGCTAGGCATTGCGTTGCATCTTATTCTTAAATAATGGCGTCTCTGGTGTTTAGTTGCAGGTTTAGGATGTTAACAGTATCTTTCTCTTCTGGGGGGGACAAAGGCCTTGTGCAGTCTCAAATTTTCATTACATTCTTAGGCTCAATGGCTTTCTCTCCCCAACAATGTTATAGGGAGTATGATGAGGGTATTCATACCTGGGTCCTTGGTTTTCCTCATTCGCCCAACCTATCCTTTTCCACATCCTGCCATGAAATTCTCATTTGCATTGGTGTTTGTGAAGGTTACTTTGGAATGGCCTCCATCAGATTAGCTTGTGAACAAATCTTTAGGGAATATTTTCTTTACTAATGTTTGATGTGTTTTGTTGAGGTACTTTTTTTACCCTCCTGGATTTTGGGGTGCTTATTTGCTTTTATTTTTGTTTTTCAGTGAGAGAAATATGAGGTTGGAAGGGAGGGAGGTGGGGATAATATGAGAGGAGTTGAGGGATGAGAAAGAATATGATGAAAATGTATTGTATGAAAAAAGTCTAAATAAATATAGGACAGATAGTATGTTGTGGTGAGGTTAAAGCAGTAAGAGTCCTGTGGAATTTCCTGCAGGCATACTGACTTCTGACTAGGAGGCATTACTCTAACGCTGAAGTGATGACAATTCTTGTAGAAGCCAAGAATCATTGCAGAATGTGGTCAAGGGAGGCACACCCATATTCTGCAGACCATGAGTTATCCCAGCTTAACCATTTACAGAATGACTTGAAAGTGTTCAGTCTCCCTAAGACTACATAGCCACTTGTTTTTTTTTTTGTTTTTGTTTTTGTTTTTGTTTTTTTTTTTTTAAACACAAGGAGGACTTTTGCTTTTGTTGTTGCCTGGCATTTATCACTGTCATCTGTAAAGATGACAAATCTGGGCAGAACATATAAGGGGCTTGTTGCAGAGGTATTAGCAGCAGCACTAGTTGGAGGATTCTTTTTTTTTTAAAAAAAACATGTTTTATTTTTATCTTTAATGTGTATGCGTGTCTCTGTTGGGGTATGTGCACATGAGTGCAGATGTCTGAGGAGACCAGAGAAGATATTGAGACTCCTGGGGCTGGAGTTACAGGTAGTTGTGAGCCACCCAATATGGGTACTGGAAACCAACCTCTACTCCTATATGGCAGCAGTATGTTTTTATAATTGTGGAGTCATCTCTCCAGCCCCTGAAAATTTGGAGTTAAGGGAGATGCATAAAGCAAGCTCCCTCTTCACCGGGATGCTCTTGGGGTCACATCCTAACAGTGACACTCCACAGAAAAGTGCTCAAATTGTGTGCCCATCCTTCACAACACAGGAAGCAGAGATCAAAGCTCAGTGGCACTGTCCTGGTTTACTTTCTACTGTTATGACAAAGCATTCTGACCAAAAGCAACCTGGGGAGGGGAAGGTTTATTTGGCTCATGTTTCCATGTCACAGTCTATCATTGAGAGAAGTAAGGGAAAAGACTCAAGAAGAAAATGGTGAAAGACATTGAAAATAAAACAACAGAAGAATGCGGCCCACCGGCCTGCTTTCCATGCTTTTGTACACTTGGGACCATCTGTCCAGTGGCACCACAGGTTCTTAGTCATGTTAGCAGTGTTGGATGTGGGTTCTTTCTCATGAAGCAGGTCTTAAATCCAAATTTAAAAACTTGTTGGTTACCCTTTTAACTTTTGTGCCACTATTGTAGTACATCTTGCTGACAGTTTGCTATTGGAAGTCACTGGGTTTGTAGATGAGTGGTATTGATGACTACTTTTCTTCTCGGGTAGCATGCAGAATACTTTCCAGTACCATGAGTGCTAGCTAGGCAGTGGGAGTGAAACATCTGTCAGCTCAGCTTCTCTGTGTTTGATGATGTAAGTAAGCAGTGTCTTCATCAATAGGGCCTTACCGTCGGGTTGTGGAGGACAATCAATAACCTTGGCAATGGTCTGTGATGTTTGCAGATCTCTTTGAGACCCCTTTGGTCAACAACTCCACAAGAGTTATACCATTCTTGGCACTGGGTGGTTTTATTTGGTGGCATAAGATATCTAATTGGGTCATTCTCTCCCCCATTATACAGTGTGTGGTGATATTTTGTTTGTGATCTAACAAATAAAGCTTGCCTGAAGATCAGAGTGCAAAGCTAGGCACACTAGTCAGTCATACAGGGCAGGCAGTAGTGGGACACAAACCTTTAATCCCAGCAACCACACTAGTTAGTCATAGAGGCCAAGTGGTGGTGGTACATGCATTTAATACCAGCACTAGGTAGTAATATAAGATTCAAGGAGACAGAAGTCAATCATTCATCAGGCAAGAATTCTCTAGTGACTGCTTTGCTTCTCTGATCTTCAGCTTGAACCCTTATATCTGTCTCTGGGTTTTTATTATTATTTTATTTATTATTATTATTTATTTATTTATTATTATATCGCTTCAACAGTGACTACATTTAATGGAGTTAAAGTTCCTTTCACATATACGTTAGGAAGTTTCTATAATAATGAGATTCCATATGGCTTTTCAAAAGGCCTCTAGTATTGCTTGTCCCTGCCTACTTTCCTTCCTTCACTTGTGCCAGCCTATACCCCCCCCAAATTTATTCCTCCTAGTTTAGTCTGTCCTTTATCGCTTTATAATATTACATTGGATTTCTCCTTCCTTGGAAGATTCCTCCTGCTTACCAGCTACACAACCTCTGTAGCTATTCTAGCTGGAACACACATATTTAAAGGTTAAAAGCTAATATCTACATGTAAGGGGAAATGAAATTTGTTTGTCCCTTTGGGTCTGAGTTATTCAGCTCCATCCATTTACTTGGGAAGCTCCACACTGATATCCATGAGAGCTGTGACACTTTGTACTCTCCCGCAATGAGTAAGCATTTCCCTTTCCCTGCATCTATGCCAGCATGTGTTGTCATTTGCTTTTTAAATGAATGTGACCCTTCTGACTGTCAAAAGATGAAATCTCAGAGTAGTTTTGATCTGCATTTCTCTGACAGCTAATGATGCTGAACATTTTAAAGTGTTTCTCGGCTGTTTGTGTTTCATCTTTTGAGAGCACTCTGTTTAGCTCTATACCCATTTTAAAACAGGGTTATTTATTTTCTTGATATTCAGTGCTTACGTGTTCTTTACATATTCTACTTATGAATATACTGTCATATATATAATTTGTGAAGATATTTTTCCTATTCCATAGGCTGCCACTTTGCTTGAATGATGGTGTCCTTTACTATACAGAATATTTTATTAAGAGGTTCCATTTATTAACTGTTGGTCTTAAAACCTATGTTTTTGGTATCCTATTCGGGAAGCCCCTTCCTGTGCCAATGAGTTCAAGACTATTCCCTACTTTTTCTTCTATCAGATCATGGTATCTGGTTTCATGTCGAGGCCTTAATTCAATTAATGTTGAGTTTTGTACAGGGTGATAGATGTTAATCTACTATCATTCTTCTAAATGCAGTCATCCAGTTTGACCAGACTGTTGATTCTTTGTGTAAAATTTGCTTTTTTCGAAAGAATCAGGTGTTCACAGGTGTGCAGAATTATGTCAAGGTCTTCAATTCTGTTCCACTGATCAATATGTGTGTTTTAATGTCAATGTTATACTTTTTTTTATTATGGCCTTGTAATAAACTTGAAATATGAGATGGTGATACCTCCAGCAGTTCTTTTATTATTTTTTTTTAAGTTTTGTGAAACTTTGTGTCAGATCTTGATGGGGATTATATTAAATCTTTAGCTTTCTTTTGGTTGAATGGCCATTTTCATAATATTAACCTTACTGATCCATGAGCACACACGATCTTTCCACCTTCTTGTATAGTCTTCATTCATTTATTTCTTCAATATTGTCATGGATAACTTTTGTCAGCTTGACGTAAATTAGAATCACCTAAAAGGAGGGATCCTCACTTGATGAAATGTCTCCACAAGATCCAGCTGTAGGCTATTTTTCCAGCCCATTTTGGGTGGTGCCATTCCTGTGCCGGTGGTTCTGGGTTCTTTAAGAAAGCAGGATGAGCAAAACAGAGCAAGCCAGTAAGCAGCACCTGTCCGTGGACTCCGCATCAGTTTCTGCCTTCAGATTCCTGCCACGTTTGAGTTCCTGTCCTGACTTCCTTCAACGAGGGCCCACACTGTGGAAGTAAAAGGCAAATAAACTCTTCCTCCCAAACTTGCTTTTTGGTTATGGTGTTTCATAGCAATAGCAACCCTGACTAAGACAAGTTGGTTCCAGGATATTGGGATACTGCTGTGATGGGCCTGACCATGTTAATTTGGAGAGGGTTGTGGAAGGACTTTGGGACTTTGGGCTACAAATTCCATTGAGTGCTGAGAGCTCAGTGAGCTAGTCTTATCTTGGAAGATAAGAATGTTGAGAATAGTGAAGACAATGGTGGCCTGACTTGTGAAGTTTCAGAGGGAAGTAAAGACTCTTCGAAGACTTTTGAGTGAGAATATGTGGTGTCTGGGTAGCTAGAGTTGAAGAATCAGCTGTGATTAACAAGAGACCAGAACCAGTAAAGCAAAACCTTTGCTTGGCTGGGACAATGGATTCTGGTCAGCCGGGGTTGAACAATCAGCTGCGATTAGCAAGAGAGCATCATCAGTGAGGTGGAGTCTACTGGGAAGTGTGTGCTCAGGGTCAGCACACAGAAGCTGTGGTCCAGAAGTGGCGAATGTGGTACCTCATTCTGGCAGCCAAACGTGGTAGCATGAAGACTTACCCAGGTGGTGGTGGTTTTGAAGGCATTAAGGGGTCATGGAGAGCAGCTGGGGCTCGGCGCTGTGTGGCAGGGCTGAAGAAAGACCACGGGAGGCTTTTGGTGAAATAGAAGTCCAGTTGCTACAAGGGACCCTAGCTGTTTTGGAGATGCCACTGCCATGGAATGACCAGGAAGAACAGCAGTGGGGGAGTGGAGCCAGCTGGAGCCCAGAAGACCAGCTGCGTGAGCTGCAGAGGACAGAGCTGGAGAAGTGACCAGTGTCCCCTGGAAGAGCCCAGGACATTGTGAGTGAATCCCAGATAACCGGGCATAGAGTTAACACTTTTTGGAGTTTGGTTTTGCTGTGTTCAGATTGTTACTGTGCCCTGATTCTGGCCTCTTGAAGCATTTAACTTATTTTTCGAATTTACTGAAACTCACACTTGAGAGAGTGAATTAGAAAAGAGATTTCTTTCTTTTCTTTTCTTTTCTTTTGTTTTGTTTTTAAGAGAGTCTGGATTTTTAAAGATACTGAATTCTAAAGTGTCTGAATTTTTGAAGAATGTGGGACTTTTAAAGTTTGTGAAATGTTTTATATTGTGATGTGGACGTTAATGTGTGATCTTGGGAATGAGCAAGGAAGGAAAGATTATGGCTTAACAGTGAGTGTTAAGTGTGTCAGGCAAATTGACAAGGGGTCCAAATATCCTGGCTAGTTTTATGTCAGTTTGACACAAGCTAGAGTCATCTGATAGGACTCGGCTGAGAATATGCTTCCATCAGATCCAGCTGCAGGGTATTTTCCTAATTTGTGATTGATAGGGGAGGACCTGGCCCTTTGTGGGTTGTGCTAGCCCTGTGCTGATGGTCCTAGGTTGTGTAAGAAAGCAGGCTGCATAAGCTATAAGCAGTACCCCCTACTCCCCACTTGACCCCTGCATCAGCTCACACCTCCAATGTTTGCATTTGTGTCCTGGCTTCCTTCAACGATGGCCTAGAAATGTAAGCCAAATATTCCTTTCTTCCTCAACTGGCTTTTTGGATATGGTGTTTCAGAGCAGCAATAAAAACTCCCAAGTAAGACAAATGTCTTAAAGTTTTTATATCTATTATACAAGCCTTTTGCTTGCCCGGTTAGAATTATCCCAAGATATGGTTTAGAGACTGTTGTAAATGGTATTATTTGCCTTATTTCTTTATTAGTATGCTTGCCATTTCTTTATACGCAGGTTGCTGATTTTTGTGTGTTAATCAGGTGTTATACTACTTTGCTGAAATTGTTTATCAGTTATAGGAGTTTCCTAGTTGAATATTTATTTAATGTCATTTTATGTGTAAAATCATATCATCTACAAATAAGGATACTTTGACTTCCTTTTTTTTTTTTTAAATTTGAATCCTCTTAATCTCCTTTGGTTGTGTTATTGTTCTAGTTAAGACTGAATCCTATTTTTAATAAGGGAATGGACAACCTTGTCTTATTCCTGATTTTAGGGGAAATGCTTAACGTTTCTCTCTGTTTAGGATGATGTAAGCCATTGACCTACTATAAATTGCCTTTATTGTTGAGATATGTTCCTTGTATTCATAGTCTTTCTAGGACATTTAGCATGGAAAGATGTTGGATTTTGTCAAAGGGTTTTCCTGATAATAATGAGATGATCATGTGGTTTCTTTCTTGTAGTCTGTTTATATGATGGATTATGTTTACTTATTTACATATGTTGAACAATCCCTGCAATTATGGGGTGAAACTTGATAATGGTGGATAATATTGCTATATGTTCTAGAATTCAGTTAGCCAAGTGTTTTATTGAGAAAATTTACATCTATGTGCATAAGGGATAGTGACCTATAATATTTTTTTCTTTTCCTATTTGGTTGGATTTTTATGGCTTTTATGATTTTGGTATCAGACTAATAGTGGTTTTGTAAAAAGAATGTTCATTCAGTTTCTATTTTGTTACATAATTTGAGAAGCATTGGACTTCTGTTCTGAATCCCATCTGGCTGGCCTTGGGATTTAGGGGTGGTGGTGGAGATTTTGAGTACTGTTTCTGCTTCTGTCTCAGTAGGGGTTATAGGTATGTTTAAATTGCTTATTTGATTTTGATTTGACTTTGGTAGGCTGTAAATAACAATCAATTCATCATTTCATTACGTTTTCCAATTTGGTGGGCTGTAGAGTCTTAAATGATGTCTTTATGGTTCTCTGAATTCCTTCAGTGTCTGTTGTAACATCTTTTTCGTCTCTGTGACTATTTTAGATCTTTCTCTGTCTTTTGTCCAATTCTGCTAAAGAATTGTCAATTGTGTTGATTTTTTTCAAAGGAAAAAAAACTTAATTTCATCGAGTCTTTGTATTTTTGTTTGTTTTATTACATTGGTTTTGGCCCTGAGTTAGGTTATTTTTTTCCTATTTACTCATTTGAGGCATTATTGATGCTTGTTTCTCCAAAGCTTTCAACTGAATTGTTAAGTTATTAATGTGGGGTATCTCCATTTTTTTTTTAATAGACACTTGGACTATGAACTTGCCTCTCAGAACTGCCTTAATTGTGTCTCATGTATGTATCTGCTCTGTCTTGACAGCCATCTACCTCTTAATTCATTAGAAATTTAAATTCCCAAGCACCTGAGAAGGGTTAGCTCTTAGGATAGTTGCTGAACACACAAACTTGAAGAAGACAGCCTCCTTAAGGCCTGATAAGAGGAGAAAATAGAATGGAAATTTATATTAATATAGTGAGAAGAAACAAATATAATGGAGGAGTGTGACTGTTGGTATTGTCAGTTTGGCAGGATCTAGACTCCTGTAGAAAATAATACCGCTGGGCACACTGATGATGAAGATTCCCAATTAGATCAGTTGAAGTGAGAAGGCCCACTTTAAATGAGGGTGGTACCATTCACTGGTTGGGATCCTGGATTGAGTAAAGACAAAAGGGAACTGAGCACCATGTTCATCTTTCTGCTTTCTGACCATGGAAACAATGTGAGGAGCTGCCTCATGTAGTGGGATATTCACTGTGTCTGCTTCTGTGGCACTGACCACACCCATTGAGGGGTGGAGCCAGGGGCAGAAGTGACCTGTGGGGCTTGATCTCGGAAGGAGGCGGAGAAAGCTCTCTTTCTGGCGGGACACGGAGAGAGACCATCCAGTTTTAACTGCTGTGTTCATCTGTCTGTGTTGTGAGTTGTTTCTCCCTTAATAAACATCTATTTGGCCTATTTGTTTAGACTGACCCTTATTAAACTGCAATATCTGGTGTCAGAAGTGGGATAGGAGGAAGTAGTTCAGAGGGTCAGGATGTGGAGCATGGAGAAAGAAGATGCCTGCGGCGGCCATTCCCTGATAAGATGACCACGTGGAAATTCTTACATAAGTAGAAATGGGTTAATAATTAAGACCGAACAAGCCCATAAACAATAATGGTATCTGGCCAACAGGATTGTATCAAATACAGAGTCTAAGTGTGTTATTTGGGGCCGGCAGGCCAGACCAGTGGCAGGCGGGCTGGCGGAAAACATACAAGCTACAGAATGGTGCCCAATGTGGCTATAAGAACTTTCACTTAAAACTTGATAAAAACTTAAAAAGGGATTTTAGAAACAAAGGAACAGAGACTAGCAAGACTTCTTGGTAGTAGCATTTTCTCAGTTGGATTTGTTTTGCTGTAGACAAAGATTTGTGCGGCTCCTTTAAGGGAGGTTTCCAAAATTAGCATAAGCGGCAAAAAACCGCCTTGCTTTTAAAGAGCTCTGCTAACGATTTATTGGTGTGTACAAGAGCTGCAATGAAGTTTTACCCTATGTTTTTAAAAATACGCTGGCTTGGGAGAGAAAAAGAAACAGGATACAATGGTTTAAAAAAGAAAAAAGAAAGTAAAATGGATGGGTATGGTGGCACACGCCATTAATCCCAGCACTTGGGAGGCAGAGACAAACAGATCTCTGTGATTTCAAAGTAAACCTGGTATACAGAGGGAATTCCAGGACAGATAAAAGTTACACAGAGAAATCCTGTCTCAAAATATGTAAAAATAGAAGTAGAAGAAATAGAGTAATAAAAAGCCACGTAAAGATGGAAAGCACAGAGAAATTTTGGATACTATACGCACTTCTGTTGTCTTTAAATTATTTGATTGCTGAGAAAATAACTACTGATAAAAGAAATGCTGCTGGATTAATCCAATTTATATATTTTAAAAATGCTTTGACTCCAAAATTTAAGCCTAAGGACAAGTTACTGGGGAAAAGGATTTCTATTTTTGTTTCCACAGAAAATGAAAAGTTGTGGATTCCTTCCAGACTAATGTAGTTTGATTAAGCGAGACCCCCTGAAGCAATGTCTACAGCCAAGATTTGTGCATCTTCTTTGGATCCCCCATGACAGCGCCCCTACCAGCAGGAAGTAGTTTGGAAAGAACGACACCCAAATTCCCAAATATTGTTTATAAATGTTTGTTCTCATTTAAATTGGGTTGGTTATAAATGGTTAATGACCACAAGCAATCTTTTTAAAGGTAAAAAGGGAATTATGGTATAGATATGAATACTTTGCTTTGGAATGGATTTTCTTTTATTGATACAATTTAAGGTCAATTTTGTGATATGTATATTTCTCCTCTTGTTTAGGTATTGTGTTTATATAGCTCATTGGAAAATGTAATGTGTAATTTAGTACAGATTATAGAGAGTTACCTATGATAGTTAAAACTTGGAGTTAAGTTAGTTAGGATTTCTAGATATACAGAGATGTATTTGAGGTGGATAGGCATTCTCAAACCTTTCAAAGACCTATGGAATATGGCATTTAAAATGGTTTAGGGTTTTTCTTGGCAGTGAGGCACAATTGCTCCTGGTAACACCACCTGCGTCAGAAAGAAAGATGGACATTGAAGAAATGTGTTATGGAGTTTGCTTCTAATAGGGCAAGACTAGCCATTTAGGCAAGGTACTGCTCTTCTGGACTGTTTGACTTTATGTTGTAGAAACTGGACATGCAGGACCCACAAAAAGGTGACTGCTGATGCAAGATAGACATTGCTACAGGGTTCCTGCTTCATGGAAGAGGCTGCCTGCCAGACAGTCTATAGGACACAAAGAAAAATGACTAACAAACTGCCAATACAGGTGGACAGTTTAAAGTTTCCTGCTTTGTTGAGGAGTCTGGAGACACACTATGGCCTATGGGCTGAAGATGGAACATTACAGAAGAACTTCGGGTGACTGACCAGAAACTCTGTCATTTCTAGAGTTTATATATTATCCTTCTGTAGTCTTTGAAGGAGTTGAAGACAGATAGTTATAGTTATAGTTTTCCTTAGTTAGGATTAAAGATAAGTTACATATAGGACTTTAGACTCACAAAGAGAGGATAAATGATATTTTCTTTAAGTCTTACAAAATGTTAATGGACTAAATATTGTTTACTGTGATTCTTATTTGATAACTGTTGTATGATATATTTTGCTATGTTAAGGTTAAACCCCTTTTATTTTAGACAGAAAAGAGGAGATGATGGGAGATGTTATTCTGTAAATATGTTTTTTATACTGGTTAATTAATAAAGCCCTGTTGGCCAATAGAAAAGGAAGATAGGAGGGACTGACTAAGAAACGAGGAGGAAGGAGGAAGTAGTTGGGAGGGTCAGGATGTGGAGCATGGAGAAAGAAGATGCTGGCGGCGGCCACTCCCCAATAAGATGACCACGTGGAAATACTTAGATAAGTAGAAATGGGTTAATAATTAAGACCGAGCTAGCCCATAAACAATAATGATATCTGGCCAACAGGGTTGTATCAAATACAGAGTCTCAGTGTGTTATTTGGGGCCGGTGCGCCAGACCAGCAGTGGGCGGGCTGGTGGAAAACATGCACACTACAGCCTCATGCTTCTGTAGCCATGATTCCTCTACCTTGATGGACTGTACTCTCAAAGTGTAAGCCAAAATAAATCCTTCATTCATTTGATTTTTGTCATAGTGATGAAAATAGTAATGAATGCAAGGGAGATTGGATAAGGTATATTTATGTGTATCTAGGGAAGTTCCCAAGTCCTTGAGCTCAGTTGTAACCAGCTAGTAGCAATTTGACACTTAGCAGGTCATGCATGTGTTAAGGATACTTCAGGAAGAAAGAAAAACCACCTGTTCAGAGCCAGTCAGGCAGTAATGGCACATGTGTTATGTGCTTGGGGTTAGTAGGCAAGAGGTTGAGGGAGGGAGAAGAAGGTGGATTGGCAAGTTGGAGCTGGCTTAGGAAAGACATTGTAGGGAAGGATAGAGAATTTACATAGGATCCTCAGACCATGAACAGCAATTAAGTGTTGTCCGGGAGGACAGTGAGATGATGATTCCTAGGCTTCAGCTCTAGGTGGCCAACTGGAAAGAATGAATGGGCAGGGGTGGAATTTAAAATTAACAGGAGGAGGAAAATGGTGTACAAAGACTGACCCTTTCACTAGAGCAAGGGATTGGAGCCAAGAAGGATTAGATTGAGAAATATGTTGGAAGATCATGTTTGTGGCTAATTCAATGGTAGAGTTAAGTTGGAGTAAGCTATGCGTGATAGACTTCCGCAGTACCCTTTCTGTAGGAATAAAAAACATGCTAAGGATAGTTGTATGGAGAACTGTGGTTGGCAGATTTATTTCCTATTCATTTATTCAACAAGCATTTAGTGGATACCTACGACATGCCAAATATTGCCACAGGTAATGTCAATGCTATCACAGGGATAATACAACCCTTTTTAAGTCCATAAGAATTTTACAACTAAATGATAATAAATAAGTAATTGAAAATCAAAGTGGGACAAAGAGGAATTCTTTAGGAGAATCTTCTTGGAGGCTGAGCTGAGACGTGTATGGTTAGTAGAACTTTGTTATGCAAAGACGACAGAAGCATCTAGAAGGAATAAGTAGCAAGAGCAAAGCCCTGTGGTCAGAATTGTTTAAACAGGGTTTGGAGAGATTGCTCAGTTTTTAAAAGCACTTGATGCTCCTGTGAAAGACTAGTGTTCAGTTCCTATGGTGGCCCACAATTGCCTGTTTCTCTAGTTCCAGGTGATCCAGCACATTGTTCTGACCTGCACAGGTACCTAGACACACACACACACACACACACACACACACACACACACACACACACACACACACACACGAGAGAGAGAGGGGGGGGGGACAGAGAACAGAGAGATAGACACCAACATGCATACAGGCTAAATAAACATAAAAGTCTTAAGCAAAAGAGTATGAGAGGGTTGAAGAAATAAGATAGATTTTGGAGGGTATAGAGTTGGAAGAGGGGAAGTAATACAATTATAATGTGTAAAAGTTTTTTTTTAAAGTTCAAAATACGGGGCATAAGTGTTTGGAAATTAGTAGAATAGCAGAATATTCCTTCCTGTATGTCACAGGCTCCATTTCCCCTTTCCATGATGAACACAATCCTCATTATGGCTTTAGAGATAATTGAGTTTGCGAGAATTTCATGTACCTGAGTGGGGATGTTTGCCAGATGCTCATCATAATTCTGCAGGGGTACAAGGACAAAGAAAAAGTAGTTTTGGAAGTTATCAACCAATGGGATCCAGTTGACAGATGATAACTGAGGGTGTGGAAGCATTTTCCTAGCATGAGTGTGCAGAAGCAGAGAGTGTCGAATTAGCTGTCTCCTGTGTACATTGTGAAGACAGGCTTGTCTTGGGATTGCAAGCAATAATACTAAATGGTGTAGCATCCCTGGTAATAATGCACATAGCCAGCTTCCCCTCTCAAGCCTGGCTTGCTCTATGCTTTTAGAAGGCGCAGAGCATCCTCCATGGTGAAACACAAATGCCAGAGAAGAGAATTTATAATCGAATCCTGGAACATACTTAATAGAAATATTACAATTTAAAATAGAAAATGCAAACATGTTTCAGACTTACTAGGCTGTTTGTGGTAACCACAGGTAGAAGGTACGCAGATTACACATTGTAAATTTGATTTTACTTAATCATTTCACTAAAATAATCAACTTCCCCCCTCTGTTTTACCTTGTCAAATGAAGCTTTCTATAGTGAGAACCAGGCTCGTTTACATGTGCTAGCTAGCTCTCAATATCATAGTAGGCATCAGCTGGAGCAGAGAATTTCCCTTTGTTTTTTACTACAGATTTTAAAGTTTAATTACAGGTTTCTTCTGTGTGTTCAGATTATCCATGTTAATTAACTGGTATACAAGCTTGTTTTCTTTTTATGTGTATGTGCCAATGCCTGTGTGTGAGTACCCACAGAATGTAGAAGATAGTTGTCAGATTCCTTGGGACTGGAATTATAGACAGTTGTGATTCTCTTGATAAAGGGTGCTGGGAACCAAACTCTGCTCCTCTGTAAGAGCAGCAAGCTCATTCATCTTTCCATCACTGGGCCATTTTTCCCTCTCTCTCTCTCTCTCTCTCTCTCTCTCTCTCTCTCTCTCTCTCTCTCTCTCTCTCTCTCTCTCTCCCCCCCTATTTTTTCTCCTGTTGTGAAATAATTGTTTTGTACCCTGTGTTGATGTGTCACTCTGATTGGTTTAATAAAAAGCTGAACAGCCAATAGCTAGACAGGATTTCCAGGCACAGAGAACACTGGGAGAAAGGGAAAAGCCGGGGAGACTCTGAGAAGCAGAGTAAAGGTAACCGAGCCATGTAAAATAATGTAGATTAAAGGATACAGGTTAATTTAAGTTATATATGCTAGTTAGAAACAAGACTGAGCTGTAGTCAAGCTTTCATAATTAATAATAAGTATCCATATCATTATTGGGGAGCTGATAGTCCCGACAAAATAAAAGTCTGACTACAAATTTCTTCATTATACTTTGAGACACAGTCTCACTCCGTAGCCCATGCTGGCCTAGGGTTCATGGATATCTACTTATCCCTGCCTTTCAAGGGCTGGGATGAAAGGCATGTACCACCATACCTAACCCTTGTTTGTTTCTCTTTGTAATACTAATGATCTTCTATGTACTTATATCAACATCCAGTCCCTGTGTGCACTTGTATATATTGCAAAGATTTCCCCCAGTTTTATGATTTAGATTTTGATATTATAAAACAGTTACAGATTACTAAAATGTAATTGGTTCTATTCAGCTCTATCCTCATGTCTTTGTACCGAGGCAGGGGTGTTTCCTCTGAGCTAAGTAGCATATTCACACTGTAGCTCTACTCACTTGGAAAGATTCAGAAGACTACGTCTCCATCAGTCTTCTGCTTGACCTGTGTCTGTAACTCCTCCCAGCTAAAGATCACATATCCCATCTATTAAAACTACATAACATACCAAATTAAAGCATTTCTTTTCTGTATTAAAACTTGCCTACAAGTTGTTTTTGGTGGTGTATTTTGAAATTCATGCACTTCCCTAAACTGACTGTCCAGTAAAATGTGAGTAAGATGCCATGCCAACAGTATTCTCCATTGAGGAAGGCAGATGAGAAGAGCAACACTTCCACGCCTGCTACAGAGGAGAGGGGCAGATTTTCCTCATCTTCAAAATAAAGGGTGAAAGAAACCAGGTGAGCACGGTACCTTTGGAGGTGGCAGAGTCTGGTGGCAGGCAGAGCGCTTTTTTCCATGCCCTGCATCTTTCTCTAGGAAGTGCTTCTGAGACCAGGTGTGTTGGCCAGTCTGAGGGAAGTCCTGAGCTTCCCACTGAGACCTTTGTTGACTCTGGCATTTAGGCAAATTCCAGTGGCATTTCAAGTCCCCATGTCTGGGAACAGGATTCCTGCAGGACTCTCTCTGCCTTTGGCTATGGCACACCCTTTGGCAGATACTCTCAGCAGTTGTCAATCTTAGTCTCAATGTGGAAATAGATGATTTATCATCCTTTGACAATTGGTGGTGGTTGCAAGGGAGATTTTAACGGGTAACTCCCTGTATATGTAAAGATATAGAGTGTTCCACGAGTGAGGAAGATAGCCTTTGGCTTGCTTTACTTTGGGGGAATTTAAGACAGATAGAAATGGGTGATATAATGAAGTGCTGTCAGGAGAATATCTGAAAATTTTTAAACACAATACATGCTTGACATATTACTTAGTGTAAGATTTTAAAAATTAATTCTTTGAAAAGTTCATGCAATGGATTTTGATTGAATCAACTCCCTCCCAACTCCTCACTTCCCTACCCACCCGACATTTTGGCATCAATTCTTTTAAACTTGTCAAGTCCAAATTGTGTTGCTCTTATGCTCTTAAATGCATGGCCATCCACTGGAGCATGGTAGGATGACAAAGGGCCACACCCTCCAAGGAAACAGACTCCCATCTCTCAGAAGCTATCAATTGCCAATAGCACTTCAACTAGGGGTAGGACTTCATGCCCACGTGTTCCCCTCTGCGTGGTGGGATTTTGTCTGGCTTAATGGTATCTGAATGAGGATACAAATAATCTCAATGGCACAGATCTATTTTCCTATGCATAACTATTCCTTGGATATTATTCCTTGAATAAGTGACACCATATTTGGCAGAGTTCAAATGCAGCTAAGGGTTGACTGCATAGAAGCGCCTTCTCTTAGTTGTGAATTGCACAGCGGGGCCTTACCTATAACACTGGATAAGAGAAGGCTCGGAGAAGGAGCAGCAGGCACTGGGTACTAGACCAGGCAATAAAGCCACCCTTTCAGAGCACCAATTTCCATCAGCTGAAGGTGGTTATTTAGGATTTTTAAGTGAGTTCAGTGACTTACAGGAATCGATGTCAGGCATTTAACCTTAGAGAAACAACCCTGAGTCAGAATTCTTACCGTCTCTGATACATATTTCTCTGAGGTTCAATGTGGAATGGTAAGTGGATAATTGCAAGTTGGTGGACTGCATTCAGACCATCTGAGTGTCATGCAAATCTATGCTCATCAGACTATAATTGGAAAGTATGTCATATACCATCTATTACTATTATATATAGTCTAGCTTTGTGTGTGTGTGAACATGTAGTAAATGTAGGTGTAGCTATGTGGTATGGCTGTGCATGTATGTATTTATAGAATTGGAACTAAACTTTAGGCATCATTCCTCAGGACACAGCTTACCTGGGATTTTTTTTTTAGTTGAGAGTTCATCACTGGGCTTAGAATTTACCAGTTCAGCCATGAACCTAGCTAGTTAGTATCACGGGTCTTCTGTCCCCCACTCCCTGTCCCCAGGGCCAGGATTCTGAGCATATGCTAACATGTATCACTTTTCAGTGCATACTGTGTGATTGAATTCTGATCCTCACGCTTTTGTGGAAAGCACTCTGCTGACTACATCATTGCCCTAGCCATAGTGGAGCTTCTTCAAGTCACCATAGATGAGGCAAAAATTAAGGATTATAAGCAGAAACTGAAGTATAGGCATCTTCTTCCTGATGTCTTTGGACTGTCTTGTAGAGCTGATCAAACAGAGGTTATAAAAGAGAAGCCAGGTTTAACTATGCCTTTGTAGATGTCTCAGAATGGATGTAGCATTCATCCACCTTCTTTTACTGATGGAAGACAAGCAACCCCAAGAGATGAAATGAACACCAATAGCACTGAGTCAACTTCTTCTGCTTCTCAGGTCCCTCAGTCTAATGTCTCACTGGAACTGGGCTTGGAATGGAGTTGAAAGGCAAAGCCTGGAGGTTTCATGGTCTTATGAGCTTTTCTAACTTAATTCAGACTGCCTAAAAGTCATCAACTTCTCTCAATGCTCCTCTGGAGATGGGAGTATCTGAACACAGATTGACAAGAGCTCAAGTAGAATAGAAGGCAGTAGAGACAATAAGCCTTCATACCAACATCAGACATCAATATTCATAGAATTAGGATGACAGGTAAGTATCACTTGTACCCTGTGTGTGGAAAGTTTCAAAGGTTGTTACTGCCTTTCAAGTAAGGCTGAAAGCAGCTGCTATGGGTCCAACTAGTCCTTTGCTTCTTACTCTGTCACTTTGTCAGCACAGCTCTGCTTGATCTGTCTACTACCCATCTCTATATCTCTATCTCTATCTCTATCTCTCTATCTCTCTCTCTATCTCTCTATCTCTAGCTCTATCTCTATCATCTCTATCTTTCTCTCTCTATCTCTCTCTCTCTATCTCTCTCTATCTCTCATATACTTCTCAGCCATTATCTCTCTCTCTATCCATCTATCATCTATCTATCCATCAATCACCTATCTATCTATCTATCTATCTATCTATCTATCTATCTATCTATCATCATCTGGCTTTACTTTCAGCTCCCTGAATAGGCTCTGTCTTCTTTAATGCTGCTTGGATATTGCTTTAGGAAAGGAAAGGTATTAATAACTCAACACAGCTGTATATGGGACTTTCTGGTATTTTTTTTTTTTTTGGAGGTGCTGGATTGACATTCAGGGTAAGCTAGTCTCTCCTGTGGTTTTATCTCCAGGAGGAGAGGTTTGGGTTCTGAGTCTTACTATGTCTTACATGGATGCCTCCATAGCATGGCTACGCTAAGATCACATGAGAGGTACCCTCAGGAGACTGGCCATCCTGTTGTGATGTTAGGAGGTGCCATGGCAGCCCAGCACAAGGCTTCCCTACTGCCACTCTGCTGGGCTATTTTTCAGCTTTTTGCTACTGTATGTGAGTTGTAGAGGTGCTAGGCCTACTCAAGAAACTTAACCAGGGCCAGAGGAATACTTGAAGCTTTTCAAGGAATTACTGAAAGAAATGTGGTTTGATTAAGGGCAGATTTATCTTAGCAGCCACACCCAGCATCTTCTGGGAGGGCACAGGGCATCACTAAATCTGTCCCTAGGAACCCTGCTACTGCACACATCTTGTAATGTTCTTCATGAGAATGTAGGGCTGATGAGGCTTGGCCAGCAGACATCACATGGGTGGAGTGATACTTACCTAACCACACCTCTGGTATGCTGAGACACTCCAAGCAGAATGTATGTGTAGAGAGGCCCTTGGGGACACCACACCCTAAGTCTGCTTCCCTCCCTGCTGTGAGAAACTATGGGAGAGCTTCTAGACATCACCCCTACTTTCCAAGTGCACAGCCACTATCCCCAGACCTTCCAGAGAGGGAGAAGGTGTCAGGTGGAAAAAGTTGTTCTGAAAGTTGGGGCCATGTTCTCTGTAGGTGTTTATCTGAAAATACAAGCTACTAGTTTACAGAGTGAGCTCTCATGTCATCCAGAACACATTGGCGTCTGAGACACCGGCAAGTAAAATGTTGACTGTTTTGAGTTGAGTCCTATAAATTTCCATATGTGTGTGTGTGTGTGTGTGTGTGTGTGTGTGTGTGTGTGTGTGTGTGTGTGTGTGTGATTTCCAAAGTATCTCTCTCCTCCCCTCTTTTCTTTCCCTCTTCTCCCTTTTCTTCTATCTTCCCTCTTCCTCCCTTCCTTTTCCCTCCTCTTTTTTCCCTCCTCTTTTTTCCCTCCCTCTCTTCCCTCTTCTTTACTCCCATTTTCTCTTCCTCTCCCCTCCCTCCCTTCTTCCCTCCCTCATTCCTTCCTTCCCCTTCCTCCTCTCCTTGCCTCTTGTCAGCATAAGTAGAAATTGTTTGTCATGCTAACTGCCACTTTGCTTCATATTATCTGGGTAATAAAACAGATTGAGGGATGATCTACAACTTGTATATTGCATGGTAGTTTCATTGGTAAGTATTTTATAGGCAATATACCTCTAACATTTTCCCTTACGAGGCTAGTGCTGCAAATGAGGGGGAAAATACCCAGAGTTAGAGAGTGTGTCTTGATTCGTGGCTAAAAGATTGTATTTTTAAAAATAATTTCAGGGGCTTTAGGGGTGGCTGAGAAGTTGAGAGAGTTACAGATGGAGACTGTAACTCCAGCTCTGGGAGATCTAACATCCTCTTGTAGCTTCTGGGCACTCACCTGGTGTACACACACACACACACACACACACACACACACACACACACACACACACACACACACATGAGTCATGCCATAATAATCAAAGCCCACCAATAGCTCCCTGATTCTACAGTGTCCATTTATGTTAAATAGGGGACAGGATTCCCTGGTTGTAAAGACGAAGAAGAGAGTACTGGAGAGATTCTCATTTGTAATTCTATTCTGGACATGACATACGTCACTTTAGCTCATCACCAAATAGCAAGCTGCTGAGCTGTTCATCCCCTTTCATGCACCTTATTAAGAAGTAAAACCCAGTAATAGAAGGAGCTAAGTCAGTGGTAGATTCTGGGCTCTACCTCTGTGATACTGCCCCAGAAGATGGTTGAGACTCACTTATAACTTGTTTATCTGTATACCCCACTCCCTTCTATCCATTTTTACACTATCATACCTACCCTTAAGTTCCAAAGAGGCATAGTCTTAGGACCCTTCTCAGGGGTTCTTCTGGGCTTGACCTAGCTCCAGACCAATACTCAGTGCCCTGTGCCCCATGCTTAACCTTTGGGGTGCATGTGATCAGCACCTACACAGCTGGGAATCACTGAGTCACGGGGCTGAGTTGCTGCTTGCATGTTTTGCGCCTGGAAATGAGATCTATAGGGCAGAGTATCTTTGCTTCCCACGCTTCTGGCAAGTTCCCTGTGCATTCCTGCTTATCTGTCTATCTCAAAGAGAAGCCTTTAACAAGGGTCACCGTCCATAGATGACAGAGTATACTGGATTTAGGCCTGAGAGCCACAGCAATGAATGCCTTGGCAGGCCACTCCTTCATAGTTCTGGACAAGTGGATTAGGGAATGTGTTCATTCATCTGTTCATTTCCTTTTTACCTTTTCAACTTACCCTCCAGGTAAGCAAGGAATGGGAACAGCCAAAAGAACTCAGATACAGGAGCTGTTTGCAATGCTGCTTTGCAGGTCCAATTCCTTCAATACCATGAGGGGGGGAGGAGAAAGGGAGGCAGGGAGAGAGAAAGAGAGGGAGAGGGAGAGGGGGAGGGGGAGGAAAAGAGGAGAGAAAGTAGGAGAGGGGGAGGAGAAAGGGAGGCAGGGAGAGAGAAAGAGAGGGAGAGGGAGAGGGGGAAGGGGAGGAAAAGAGGAGAGAGAGTAGGAGAGGGGGAGGAGAAAGGGAGGCAGGGAGAGAGAAAGAGAGGGAGAGGGAGGAGGAGGAGGAGGAAGAGAGAGAGAGAGAGAGAGAGAGAGAGAGAGAGAGAGAGAGAGAGAGAGAGAGAGAGAGAGAGACTCAATCCATGGAAGAATTAATATGAAGAAAACACAACTGTATCCTGACAACGAAAAGCACACTTCTGAAAATGATCTCCTCCAGGAATCAGTATAATTTAAGTCAGAATTGCAAAGCCCTTTTCATGCCTCTTTCCTTTTTGTTGACTCTCTTCTCTATGGCTTTTCTTCTGTTTCACAGGATACCAGTTGTTCTTGTATCCCGGGAGTGAAGGGAAATACGGGACCTGCAAAGAAACAACGTGTGACATGAGGAAGCACATCAGTAGTAGAGAGGGGGAGAGAACAGAATGATGCTAAAGCAGTGTCACCCATGGGAGGGGGGAGATGACGCAGCCTTGCTCTGCAAACAGGAGGACCTGAGTTTGATTCCCAGAATGTATGTGAAAATGCCAGGTGCAGCTCTGTGGGCACTTGTCACCTCAGAGATAGAGAAGCAGGGATAGGTGCATATTTGGGGTTTGCTGGCCAGTCAGCCTGGCATACTTGGAGAGCACATGCCCAGTGAGAGAGACTCTGTCTCAAAGGAAAAAAAAATGTTGGTAGTGCCTGATACATGACACCCTAGGTTGTCTGGTGGTATGTACACAGACCACATTCATACAAACACACATAGCCATACACATGCATGCACCTGCATACATACAAATAAAATTGTGCCATACACATGATGTCCAGTATGTTACCAGTGGCAGAGAGCAATCCAGCAAAACTTTGCAAATACAAAGAGAATGGGGAAAGACACAAAAGGAAAATGCCTATTAGGGAGGAGAGACACAAGAGAAATGTAGACATTCTTAATGTGAGAAAATAAATCCCTTTCAAGAATGCTGACATGAAACCATGCATGAAAATCATGGCGACTACACATATGAACTCACAGCAATTGTGACAGCATGCACAAGCTCTAGCCAGACAGCCACCCTTGCTGAGGGGCTTTTGGCATTTGATAGTTGTGGGGGAGAGAATCAGTTCTCTTTAATGGTGTGACCGCTGGTAGGTCAACCACAGGCATGGTCAGGTCCCACACAAGAGGAGTTGTGCAACACAAGCTGGACTTGATAAGGAAAAACATCAGAAAATTCAAAATTGGGTGGGGAAGAGGGGAGAGTAGAGCCGGTGGGTATGGGAGGAGTTGGGGATATAGATGATCAAGATACATTGTGTGGAATGCTCAAAGAATTAACAAAAACACTCCTTAATAAAGAAAACTATGGCAAACCTTTCCTTGTGATATCAGTCACTGACACATTTTGAAATACTCGATTCGGACAGAAAACCTAGATTTGAAAACCATCATGATACACACTGGTAGGGCACCGCCCCTGCATAAAAACCAAAAACTAAAACCCCAGCAACAGTGGTGAGATTAGAGTCACCCGCATATTCCCCTGTGCAAAAATCTGTCAGAAAGAGGATACTTGTCCTGTCTGTGTTCTAGTTCAATTTGAAGGATTTTGGTAAAATCCTAATGCCATAAGCTAAAGGGGCCACTTAAGAAGTGAATCTAACCATTACTGGAAAAAAAAGAGAGGATATAAACTGGCCAGGAAAAGTTTCAGAGGACGGCGATGATAGTTTAATCAAAACAACGTGATAACGGGGAAGGCCTGATAGGCAGAGAAACATTCAGGGTGGATGCCCCAGTGTTACTTAGTGATTCTTTCTCCTCTGATTTCAAGTGCCAAAGTTAATCACAGTTGGGCCATCCTACGTATCCTGGGGCCTATTTTTAGGACAAGTGGTTAACTATTTGAAATAAAGTTGGCATCTTTCCTGAAATCCCACACCACAATTTAGAGACCAACAGGACCAAAAAAGTATCCAGATGGATGAGAGAGAGAGATGGGGGGGGTAGAGAAGGAGGGAGGGGGGGAAGAGAGAGAGAGAGAGAGAGAGAGAGAGAGAGAGAGAGAGAGAAGAAGAAGAAGAAGAAGAAGAAGAAGAAGAAGAAGAAGAAGAAGAAGAAGAAGAAGAAGAAGAAGAAGAAGAAAATAAAAGACAGGGGCTAAGGGGAGTCACTGGTCTTGGCTCTGAATTGGTCTGCCCAGGTGTAATGAGTTGGAGAAAGTTTTGTTCACTACAATTCTACTTATAAATGGAACTCGTTAGTTGGAGAAGGTTCCTGAAGGAGAGAAGGAGGCAGAAGCAGGGTCTGTGTGATGAACATCACTCTGCTGGAGAGGAGGAAGGAGGTTCCCTCATATTCTAGCAAGGAAGGGAGCCGTGGAGTTAGAAAAACAATTGCGTTTGAGGAGGGGAGAGAAGAGAACTATGACAGTGGGGACTCAACATACTTTGTTTCTTCCTGCTTCTAGACTGTAATGGTAGTATGGAATAGGAGTTACAGAGAATATGTGACCCATAAGTCTGTCAGCCTGACCCCAGGATCACTCTGAGTTCCTGTCTTCCTGTTTGATGGCTCTCCCCAATACATGCATCTATCTGCCAGAAGACCTTCAGCAGACTCAAACTGATAATGTATCTTAGAAAACCTCTTTTCTTGATAAACTTCCCAGCTTCCTGTATTTCACTGTATTAACAAAAACTCTATTCATTCATACTAATTTTTAAGAGGTCAAATAAGAGTGAATTCTATTATGTTCTTATGAAGGAATATTACCAGTCATTAATTACCATTAATACTATTATTACCAGTTAATTTCAATTTATGAGCTTAAAGAACATTTATAATATAGAAAAAACACCCATAGTCATAATAAATCTGTATAAAATTGTATATATAAAATGATACCAATGATGAATAGAAAAATAAATTAATGTATAGACACATAAATATATTTAATTACCAAGGGTAATTTTGATTTTCAGGAATAAGACTTTATTACTCTTTTTTTGTATCCAACCAAAAACTAACCTCATTTACTGATATCAATTAGGACAGGTAGGAAGTCAGAAAAGCTTGCAACTTTTGTATTGAGTCATTTGATGGGTCTACTGGAGGAATTCAAATTTGCCTCTCACCTAATTTTGCACCAGTCACCTATGTTTGAAGTCATGTATGTGAATGAAAAGGATGGTTGGAAGTGGGGGACCCAGGTTTCTCTTAGTTCTCATGTTCTGAGTTGCTCAGTGCCTAAACTTCTCTTTGTCTGAACAAGGGTCTTTCCATGCCTCAAGGATGCTCCCAGCTAAATCTGCCTACTTCCTCCTCTGCATCATCAGCACAGTCTTCCCACACACACATTGGGCAAGGTGCATCCTTCATTCTAGGGTACCACTTTCCACATCTTGCTCTCAGGCATCTTCTTAGATCTGAGCCCTTCCTACCAGACTGTCAATCTAACGGGAGGGGATGAAGAAGCTGTTGTCAAGGAAACAGTCATACACACTGTCTCCATGAATGACTACAGTGTATGCTGATAAACATTATCTCTACTATGGACTTCTCTGGGCTCAATAGCTCGATTAAATAATTGAGGTTTGCTGAAATGAATTTCTAAGAGAGGCCTCTAGGTGGTCTGGTCTGGCCCTGGATTCTTTTCTTGCTAGTTACATATGCCAGGCCTCTGTGCATATTTGTGCTTTATGATTGATAGCTTGTTCTATTCTAATCTTCAATAAGCATCTACCCCATTGCAGCTCCTGAGTTAATTGCCTGTCTCCTGCCATTCTAATGTAAGCGGTGTCTTCCTTCTACCCTTCCTCCCAAGACTCAGGCCAGTAAATATTCATCCACAGGTCTTTATTTCTAGCCACCATACCTCATGGAGGGTTTCCACCAAGACAGGTCAACAGCTGGTGCTGAGAGACAGAAGCCCATTTTCTAATACACAGATAAAATGACTTTGCTGGAATTCCTTAGTTCTTTCTGCATCTCCATTGGCCATGAGATAGCTCAGAAGGTGAAAGGCTTCTGCTGCCAAGCCAGATGGTCTGAGTTCAATCCTCAGAATCCACTTAGTGGAAAGAGGGAATCAACTCTTGTGAGTTGTCCTCTCTCTTCCAAATGTGGGTAGTACCCCACACATGAGCACACACACACACATGTATGCTCACACATACACAAAGACACACATATAAATAAGTAAATAAATGTTTTATATATGTCAATATTAACATATATTACCATGATACTGGAAATGGGGAACTGGATAAATCATATAGTCATTTGATCTCACCCAAGCCATTTCGCAGAGGAGGGAATAAGACCCCAAGAAAGCTCCAAAGAAAGATGAACAGTACCATTTCCTGAACTAAGCACCTGTGGTGACACAGAAGGACCCTCAGAAGGTCTGAAGACTACAGCACATCTTCTCTGTCTAAGCATTCCTTCCTCTCTCTGCTGGTGCTGGGAATACTTGGAGAATGCATCACTACAAAGGGCTTTTGGTTCCTGTACTGGGTAGTGAGCTCCAGCACTCATTTCTACCCACTGTGACAAGGTGTAGAGAACTAGAAGGGAAGTCGTGCCAGGCTTCTGCCAGAGTTTTTGGTTTCTGCCTCCCAAGCCAGCAAGCATTTTATCAGATGGGAATGACATGGAGTCATCTGACCTGGCTCATGTTTGAGATGCAGGAGCACAGGGTGAATGTTTCTGGAACATACTTGGCTAATGAAACCCTCATGACGTCCTTTGGACCTGTGGGTGGACAGAGAAGGGGCATGATGGAGGAACTTGGTGAGTGAGTCTTTTCCACACATGGTATTGAATGTGAGGATGTGATGCCTGGGCACTATCAATTTAGTCAATAATAAAGAGGCCCCCAAACAGCATCCACTGGACATGGAGGATGCAGTCATGGACATTACAAGAACTGCATTATTTGTGGGAAGGTAGAAAGAAGTCCATTTTTGTCACTGTTGCTGGGGACAGAGGGAATACAAATGGGCTTGAGATCTGAGGGAAAGGGGACACAGAAAACAGTAGAAAAACATGCTAGTTTCTCTAATCTGGGAAACTTTATGATAATTTTTGAAGGCAAATGGTGGGATGGAAGCCAGTTGCAGGATCAGGACCATCTATCGATAATATGTCATATTGTAAAGCATGCAAGCAGAGTAAAGTGACAAAATGACTCTCTGTTGGTCATACATGGGACGGACAAATGCAAGCATTTTCACTCCTGCCCTCATTTTCTGAACTAGGCCATGCATTTGATGATGATATCTCCTTTTTCAAGAAAGTAGATGGGATTCAGGGAGGCTGAGGAGATCCATCACCAGGAAACGGGAAAGAAGGGGAGGGGCTTTGAACTCTTTGCTTGTGTTCTGCTGATAACAGGAGCTGCCCCACTCTCAAATGTATAGATGTTATAGATGAACTATGCCTTAAAGGGGGGGGAGGGAAGGGGAGAGGAAAGGAGAGGAGAGGAGAGAAAGGAAGGGACCATCTGTGTTGCAGTTATCTGCTAATGACTACTGTTGTAATTTGAATGTGAAACATCCTACACAGGCTCATGGTTTTAGAACTTGGTCCTCAGCTGTCTGTGCTTTAGGAGGCTGTGGAAGTTTCAGGCCATAGGGCCTGGCTGATAGATTCCGGTCACTGAGGAGAGTCTTTGAGGATTATAGTGTAGCCATTTTTTTTTCTTGTTCATGTTTCCGTTTTCTGATGTGTTGAGATGAAGCAAACCACTGTGTAAGCTCACTGCCACACACAGAGCCACTTCATAGCCACCGTCCCATGTCTTCCCTTGTGATGGACTGATGTCCTCTGAACCCTGAGCCAAAAATAAACCTGCCTCCCTTAAATTGCTTTTGTCAGCCAGAGTCCTATTATGGTTATGACTTAGTGGGTGCCTCCAGGAACTTTCAGGCAGAATCTGCCTTGCATGCATCCACTTTTACCCCCTGTGATTCTTTCCCTTAAGTTCCACATGCATGACCCTTATGACTTGATTTTTTTTCTTTCTTTTTTTATTTCTTTTTTGAGATAGGGCTTCTCTGTGTAACAACTCTAGCTGTCTGTCCTTGAATTCACTCTGTAGACCAGGCTGGCCTAGAACTTAGAGATCTGCCTGCCTCTACCTCCTGAGTGCTGGGATTAAATGTGTGCATCATCGCCCCTTGACTTTTTTAGTAGCACCACACTGGGAAAACCATTTATTCTTTAGGGTTGACAGGGTCACATGTGAGGAATCTGTGAAGGCCCCAGCAAGCCTTCCTATGGGATGTCTGCGGTTCTGCCTGCACTCTTCATTGGGCCCTAAGTAGTGTCCAAGTGAAGTTGCAATGCAACAATAACATGAGGCCACCTGTACTGCACAGCTAGCACTTGGCTGATGGACCCCACAGTTGGGCCTGTAACCTGGCCCTGGCCTCAGCAGGAACAGCTATTAACTAAGAAAGAGTGACAGAGTAAGTGTCCAGATTCACTGATGCTGACATGGCCATGGCCAGGAGCAACCCCTATGAGGAGCCTTGGGGAATTAGCTAGGCAGGCACAACCCTGGCTGTTATTTGATATTTTGTGGATAGAGATGTACATTGGTGTGGACAAAGAAGCTCAAGCAGGGTTGTTGAGACCACAGTTCATCTATCCAAGTGTATTAACTTCATGTGGATGTTATGACAGGTAAGGTCAGATATAGTGGCTTAAACAGCTTATAGTGGTTATGTTATATTCTGCCAATATCAGGTTTCACAGGGCTGAAAATTCAAGGTCCAGGTAGCTGTAGATAACTTCTGGATGCTCAGGAATGGTATTCCCTTGGCCTTTCTATCTGAAGGCTGCCTGCATTCATGAGCTCCCCATGCTCAGCCATTTGGCTAGTTTAGTTAGCCAGCCTGCTTCCAGCACCCCCTGTCTCTGACCCACTGAGCACAAGGATTATAGGTGAGCTGTCTGCCTGTGAGAGGTCTGAACTTTACTCCTCACCCTTCAGAGGTAAACTTTTTGTCCACTGAGGCATCCTCACAGTCCCTACTCCTGCCTCAGCTATACCATTGTTTTCCAGTGCTGGGGATTAAGCCCAGGACTATGTCCTGCATGACCTGGGAACCTCTTTACAACAGAGCTACTTCCTCAGCCTCAAATGAGCTTGTGCTGATCTGCTGGAGGTGCTGGATGGAGTCCTTGGGTGATGATACTGAGTCCAAGAGGGAGCTTCCTTTCCTGCTAGCCACGTATCCGATGGCAAAACTGCCCGTGCTCAGCTGTATCCCAGACTTCGTCCCTCTTTGTGGTGAACATAAGTCATTTGGTTCAACCTCTCAGGGACAACCATGATGGGCAAATTGAGATAATGAAAGTGCTTTAAAAGGATGTTGTTGTTTAATCAAGCAGTTTCTATGACCTCACCCTGACAAATAGAAGAGGGACCTGAGTATGCTCCCACCCACAGCGCAGCATCCATGACACAGTTCACTCATGCCTCCGTTGGCCCTGTGAGTTGCTCTGTTGTCACAGGGCTTCTTTACCTTTCCTGTGTTGCAATTTTACATGTGTGGTACTCAGTTATGTTCCATAACATAGAGGATCTCAAATATCATTACAAGGAGTAATGGGAATTTCTTCATCTTTAATGTGCCTAAAGAAGGGAAGAGAGGAACAGAGAGGTGGCTTTGTAGACTCCCTCCTCATTGCTCTTGAACAGAGGGAGTAGTGTGTCTGAGATCATCTTCTGTGGCCAGGACACAATACCCAAGGCTTGATGAGTTATAAAGAATAGAAGTTGTCAGGCTGAGGAGATGGCTCAGCAGCTAGGAGCATTTGTTGCTCAGTTCAGTTTCCAGCATCAGTGGGGTCACAACTGTCTACAGCTCCAGTTCCAGAGGCTCTGACATCCTCTGGTCTCTGTGCACACTGCATGCATGCATGCAGTGTACATACATACATGCAGATAAACATTATGCAAGTAAAAATGAGGGGTAAAAAGAATAGAGGTTTGAGATTTGAAAGTTTAAGAGCAGAGCTGTGGTGTCTACTGGAGCCTGTGCTGCTTCAGCTAGCGTCTGATGATGGGAGGGCCAATGCGCGTGTACAAAACGGACATAGCACAGGCAGTAACCATACGCTTTAGCAACTAATTCAGTCTTAGTTACTGGATTAATAATACTCCTGGTATTATTAATTCATCCTAATGGCTTTATCATTCCTTGCGTGCCTCATTGCTACTTCCAGCTGCTTCTTTCCCTGTAGATAGTCAAATTCCAACACAAGTTTCGTATGGAAGGAACCATATTCAAATTATGGCATTTTGATTATACTCTCCCAGGAGAACGAGCTCCTTCCTTCTCTTTTTCCTTCCTTCTTCCTACTTCTTCCCCCTTCTTTCTTCCTTTCTTTTTCCTATCCCTGTTTCTTCCTTCCTCCTTCACTTTCTTCCCTATTTATTTATTTTTTTTTTTATTTTAATTGTTTTGAGACAGCCTCACCATGCAGCAGCCCACTCTGTCCTTAAACAAGGCAAAAACAGCCTTCTAGGTGCTAGGATCATGGGCCTGCACCACCGTGTCTGGCTTCCTTGGAAGTTTTCTGGAATGGTTCTTCATTGTGGACTCTTATAAGTCTTTTAAGGGAGAGCCCAAGTGTGCTGAAGGAACCAAATTGCATCCCAAACCATGACTACCATGAGGCCCATTCTTGATGTCCACGTTCCCGTGACACAGAGGAAGGTCAACTTTGCAACTCTTTTACTGTCTGGGCAGTTGCATTAAGAGTCCTGGTCTCCAGGGTTAATCTGAAAAGCAGCAGCTCAGTATGTCTTTCTGTCACTCAGTAGCCCCTACTCCATGCATAGTAGGCCCCGAAAATAACATTTGGTAATAGAATGCATGAATGAGAGCTGAGGAAATGTGGTCTAGGACAGCACAAAGAAACATTACAGCGTGTTCACATTGTGGAGACTGATCGTTTTTGATGATGATGGATGATCTGGGGACTTGGGGCCACTCAGCAGAATTTCCCTGGGGTTTTGCTCTCATCTCATCTCCTGGCCAGAGAAAGGAAGGAACAGGGCAGGCAGATCAGTTAGGTATGAAGGGAGCTGCTCGCTGGCCAGAGCCAAGGGCTTCTGAAACCTTTTCAGATCTTCCCCTAAGCAAGCCGTCCTTCCTGCGGCGCCTGCTTCTGCCTCTGCCCTCCTGGGCTCCCTTCCATTTCTCCTCTCTTCTGGCCTCTCCCTTGAGCTGGGCAGCCCCGCTTCTGGCCAGGAAGAAGGTACCTCCTCTGAGTCAGGGCTGAGTGAGCAGAAGTTGCTTCACGCCAAACCCCCAGGGCTTGGATAGCAGCTTGGTTTGTCCACACAAAAACTGCAGGGCTGAGGCCAGTGCGGTGGACTGCTCTGAAGTGAATAAGCAAAAGAAAAAAAAAATCAGATTTAATGGAAAATAACTACTGTGTCCAAAAACATTTTCCTTTCGGGGGGCAATTCTACAGTCCAGGGGTAAGGGAGGTGTCCGCCTGTGAGTCAGACACTGCAGCCCTTCCCCCAGCCTCAAAGTGGGGGGCTCAGGGTGGCAGCCCTGTGGGCGGTACAGGGTGTGGGGCGCAGGGCAGCCAAACAAGAGGGAGCAGGCTCCCCAGCTCTGCAGACAGCAGCCGAGGCTGGGCTTCCAAGTATTGCACAGAGTCTCCATGGAGGAAAGGCTCCTGCCGTGGAGCCAGGAAGGCAGCGCCTAGTTGCTGCTGGCACTTGCAAGGCTCGGCTGGGGCTGTCTGCTCTCCCAGGCTCCAGCGGGAGTGGGAATCCCATCTGCTCTGACCTCACAGATGAAAAAAAAAAAAAGCACTGTGGCCCCTTCCAAGGTTGAGGCAGCCCTGCCCGGGCTCAGACCCCGCCAGCTGGACCCTCCCAAAACGGGTTCTCTTTTGTCAGCTGCCTTTTATAGAACTATAAAACCCGAAGTTCAAGTGCGAAGCCTTAGACCAGTCATTTTTCAAAAAAGGATCAGGCTTCGCCTCCAGGATTCTTCCTGCCTTGTTAAGCTGCTGGCGTCCACCTCTCAGACTCAGGAAAACCCTGATACCCCTCCAACTTGCACGCTAACCCGCTTGGAATTGTTTGTTTTAGGCTCAGCTACGGAATCAGGATAGACAGAAGGGGGAAAGGGAGAAGGAAGAGAAACCGAGAAAGTGAAGCAAACTATGCTGGGGGCGGGGAACCAGTTCTTCAAGCAAGCTGGAGAACCAGACTTCCTGTACCTGGTACCCAGGGCAGCAAGCCTCTGTGGCTCCAACTGTCTGGTAGACTATCATAGGCCCTCCTTGGAGTTCACTGAGTGGCCACCCTAGCCTTTGAGCAGTTTCACATTCACTGGGTGACCCCAGTTGCAAAAAAAAAAAAAAAAAAGGTGGAGGGTTGCAAAGATGATTCAACAGTTGTGAGTACTGCCTGTTCTTTCAGAGGACCTGGGTTCGAATATCAGCACCTTCAAGGAGGCCAACAGCTATAGGTGGCTCCAGTTCCTCGGTATCTGATGACTTCTTCTGAAGCGCAGGGATGTAAGCGCAGGTAAACTGCCCATACAAATATTTAAAAATCTTAACAACAGCAGAGAGCTACTGACTCTCTGGTCTGTGTGCACTCACGTGTGCACGCGCACACACACATATGTATACATATTTATGCTGCTCCCAAACCAATGGGTCCTAGGGAGGCCGGTTAAATAACTGTACTCTTTTTTACTTCATGTCTCCACTCCAAGTTTTAAGCCAAAGAATAGGAAGATGGAATACCGGAAGGAGTTATAATCAGCAGAATTGGGAGGAAAGAGATAGCTAGGCCCATAGAAGCCTGAGAAAGCTTAGTTTTCAGCATCGCTCAAGACCTGGGATATAGCAGTCCTCAAGTCATGATTCTGGAAAAAGTCACAGATCGACCTAGTTATTATTTTCAAGACCTTCAAAATGAAACCTGGGGCAAGATCAGTTAATAAAAGTCTTCTGGATTCTTAGGAAAAAACAACTTCTGCTGTTCGGGACCCTCTGCGTATACTTTTAGTATACAAGCAGAAAAATGAGAACCAAATGGAACTTTCCTGAAGGTCCATGATGGTGGTCTTCAACGCAGCTACACCTGTGGGTCTGGTCATCTCCTTCACTCATCTTTCACATAAAGAAAAGAGACTTTATTTTTATTTGTGTGTATGTGTGAGTCTGTGTGTACACATGGGCCCCTGTGTCTAGGGATGCTGTGGGAGGTCAGAAGGGGCCTCCAAGCATCAGATGTCTGAGCAATGGAGTCATAGCAGTCCTGAGACACTTGACAGGGGTCATCTTCGAAGAGGGAATCTCAACTGAGAAAATGCCTCCAGCAGATTGGCCTGTGGAGTATTCTCTTGATTCGAGATTGATACGGAGGGCCCATCCCGGGACGTATAAGGGAGCATGCTGAGAGAAACATGGAGAGCACGCCAGTAAGCAGCACTCCTCTGTGGTCTCGCTTCAGTCCCTCTCTTGGCCCCTGCTGGAGCTCCTGTGACTTCCCTCCGCTGTGGTTTTGATATGTAAGCCAAATGATTCCATTTCCAAGTGTTTTGTTATAGCAATAGAAAGCAAACTAAGGCGACACCGGTGCTGGGAACACAACGCCCAACTTCTAGGAGAGTAGCAAATGCTCTTAACTACTGAGCCGTCTTTCTAGGCCCTGGTCTTACATTTGAAACAGGCAGTGTAGCCTCAGTTTAAAGAATTGAGGGGGCGGTCTATAAGGGGAACTTAAGTAAAACCATTCTTTGATCAAATCAGATCTGTTACTAGATCCTATAAAGAGCCATTTTTAAGGGCATAATCCATGAAGGCTTTTCTTCTCTTGGATTTGCCGTGTTAACCTGCTTGCTAAACATCAGCATTCTAGTGGGTGTCTCATGATGTCAGGCTGTCATGTGACTGGTGTTGAAAGACTTGAAAGCATCTTAAAGATATGTCCTAAAAAAATTTTTTTTTGGGGGGGTCAATATTGGGTATTGAACCTAGTTCAATGCAAAATAACTTTCCCATTATGCCCTGTCACTAGGCTGGCCTCCAACTCACTATGTAACCCCAGGCAGGCCATGAACTGTAATCCACCCTTCTCTGTCTCTGAGTAGCTGAGATTACAGACCTACACCACTAGAGCTAGCTTCAATTCTTTGATTTAAGAAATGAGAATGAGAACGTTTATTAATCCAGGCCACCCATTTTGCTATTGTCATCATTATCACTGTTCTATGCACTGGGGAGTGAGTGGTGAATGAAGGGGGAAAGTTTTTTTGTTTTGTGAAGTTTCGTGCTGGTGCAAGAGGCTAACACTAACCAGATGAACAAACAAGAGAACAGTACCTTTCCAGAAAATGATGATTCGATCAGTGATGGATCGTGAGGCTCAAGAGGTGATGGCTGTGGCAGGCTTCTTTAAGCAGGGTGGTTTCTGAGCTGTCTTGGGCAAGACAGGAAGCCAGCTGTGAAGACTTCTGTAAACAGTAGGATGGCATATGAGTAGCCTCTGGGGGTAAAACAACCCAGGCTTTTTTTTGAGGTAGAGTGAGAACAGTGTAATTTGAATAGACTAAGTGGTGATCAAGTTACAGAGAGGCTTACTGCCTAGCTACACCCCATCCACAATCTATAAAGCAAGCTCAAAAATGTCTCAGACTGCCCACATTAGCCAGCACATTGTTGTGGGGATCATGTCTCTTTGTCATGATGTCTCTCTTCTCACTCACACAGAGAGAACAATCTCAGGCTGATCATCCACACAAGAAAACCCCAGGACTCATTTCATCCTATGTCAATGGTAGATGACCATGGAAAGTTCAAGCCTACAGAAGCATCTACTATCAGGGCTGACCTCCCTGTGGGTTGAATTGTGCTACCCCAAAAGACAGGCAAACGTCCTAACCATGAGAAGCCCCGAGTGTTAGGACATAGGATAGTCTGGATTATTGTGTTCGTTTGTTGAAATCTGATCCATGATGTAACATTAGGAGAAATTAAGCCATGATGGTAGAACCATCATGGGTGGGATCAGAAGTTTGGGGCCAGGGGAGAAGTGTAAAAAAAAGGTTGTTTGCCTTTCCCATGAAGACATCGTTATACGGTGCCATCTCTCAGGAAGGGAGCCTTCTCCAGCTCCCAAACCTGTTGGTGCTTTGATCTTAAATGTCCCTGGCCAGGAACTGTAAGACACAAGTGTCTGTTGCTTGTAAGCAACCAGTTTTACAGTGTTTTTATTGTAGCAGCTCAAGTGGACTAGGACACAGATTTAATCAAGTTAAGATGAGGTCATTATGGTGGGCCCTCACCCAATGTGAGTGGTACCCTTATAAAAAAGGATAAATTTGGGCCCAGGGATAGCCAGGCACAGAGCAAAGACTGTGTGAGGAACAGATCGTACACTATCCTGTGGTGGCTATAGTGACAGTGCCACAAGCCAACCAGGGCTGCAGTAGCTGGAATTGGCAAGGAGGTTCTTTCCCTGTGGGTCACAGAGGTTATGTGGCACAGCTGACACCCATGTCACAAACACGTGACCTTCAGAACTGTGACACTGTATCCTTCTGTTCTCATAAGCAACATGGATTGGGATACTTTGTTCTGGAAACAGGCATAGACCTTTTTTACCTTACAACTCTGTATATCCCAGAATCTAGCAAAACCACTGAGTAGGTGGTCTTTAAAACTCATTTACTACCAGGAGGTGGTGGTATATGCCTTTAATCCCAGCATGGGAGAGGCAGAGGCAAGCTGATCTCTCTGAGCTTGAGGCCAGCCTCGTACACAGAGCGAGTTCTAGGACTGGCTCCATAGCTACTGAGAAACCCTGTTGGGGGGAGGGGAGGCATTGTCTATGCCTCTACCAAAGTGACTATCTTCTCACACTTCCTGAGAATGATGGGCTCAGCTTCCTGTTGTACCTGGAGGGTCATCTCTGAAACCCCTGGCTTTCCTTTCAGCCTTCCACAGTGGCAGCTGCTCCATAGTTCCCTTGGAAACAGCATCTCTGCAAGGTGGCTGTGCACCTTGCTAGCTCCATATTCCATCCTCAGTCCATTTCTCCATCCTTTCTATCCTCCAAATTCTGCTCCCTTGATGCCCATCACATTAGATCACATGACACTAGCTGCTCTTCCTGTGACCAACGACCTGCTGCTCCTGACTTCCATTCTTGAAGGCTTTGCACACATTGAAGGTACCATACCTATTATCATAATATGTCAAAAATCACAACAGATGTTCCATCTCTCTCCCCACAGCCCCTCTTCTCTTTGAGTTTTCCTCTCCTAAGGATGCTGTCCTCTCCCTTTTGACGGTCTATTCCTTCCACAACTCCATGGGCCTCCTTGCCTGCTACTCAGTGTTTAAGGATCCCACTCTCCACTCACCACTCACCCCCATCTAGATACATACCTCTATGACCCTGACCTCAGAAAACTTCTGGCTCTTCCTAGTCCTTGAACGTGTTGACCCTTGCGAAGGAATTGATCCCCCCATTCTTCCATGTCTTCATTATCTTCTCTGTCACCGTAACTATGACATCAGCACTCAACCTCCATTGGGCCCTCCAGTATAGAGATCTGAACATCTCCCACCAGCTTCAGCACAGATTGATTCCTCCCGTAAGTCTGGACCAGAATTTCTGAGACTAGCTGGAGAACGACATGGGCAGGACTACATGGTCTCCTCTCGGTGTTGGACTATTGGCACCCCATAGGCCCTTGGCAATTTCTGGCAATATTTCTGCATTTTCCTTGTCAACTCAGTCCTTCCATCCTAGGCCACCATGTGACATCCCCTCTCCTGACATCCACCCCCTCACTCTCAGTTGATGACTTCACCTTGTACTCACTGAGAAAACAAGCAGGCAGCCACCTAAAAATGAGTCACCTGTTACCTCTTCTAGCCCCACACCTTCTCCTTTCCCTGTCCTCAGTACCAGATCCCATTAAAGATCTGCTCCATCCATATCCATCCCTAGGTGCCTGTGTAAAAAGCTTTACCCCATCAGTTACCATTCTCAACCAGGACACCATCTTTTCTAGCATCCTTACTATCCACCTCTGAGTGTGCTGGAATCCCTTCTCTCCTGGATCTCTGCCCCCTTCCTTGCAGCTTCCTCCAACTACAGCTCTATTCTTTTGCTGTATTAATGAAACTCTTCAAGATTGTTGCCTGTAGCTCTGCGCCCCTCCCTTTCACCTTCCTCCTATGGGCTATCTTTCAGCCTCTCGCACAGTCTCTGTATCTATTGCTCTTCTCCTCTCTCAGGTCCTGGACACCCATTCCTAAGTACCATTTGGTCACCTGGGACTTTTTCAGCATTGGGAGCTATGGCCTTACATCACTTGATTTTCTGCATATCTTGTCACCTTGATTCTTTCTCTTTTCCTTTCCTGAGCTTTGACCAATTTTGTTCCCTCCCCAGCCTGTAAATATTCACTTATCTCAGGGCTTAGTTCCTGGGGCCTTTCCTTTCTGTATCCTCACATTTTACTTAGCAAACCTTGCCATGGATCAAGGCTTTAAATACCATTTAAATATGGATGACTCATTTTTTTTTTAATCTTCCAACCCAATCTCTCCCGTGAAATCCAACTTATGTATCTAATTGACTGTGAGATATCTCCACCCTGACAGCTGATAAAAATGGAATTCATGTTTCCTTCTGTGCCTGCACAGATGTTCCCATCCCAGTTTTCAACGTGAGCATTCCCTAGCTGTCCGGGGTCCTGTGCCTAAGAAATACTATTGACTCTTCCTTTTTGTTTATTGCATAGGCAAAGCAATCATCAAGTGGATTATTCTGCTGTATTCTATATTAACAGAAAGAATGGACTAATATAGGACCCAATCCATAATTTATAATCATGGCTGTTGATGGAGTCTTGGAAAATGACTTCAAACCAAAGTTTTCATATCATTTTACATTTATTATTGAGATGACAGAGTGTCTGACAAAAACAACTTGAAAAAGTAAGTGAGTGTTCTTGTAGCGTGTATGTTTTCTGCCAGCCCACCACCAGCCTACCCGTCATTGGTCTGGGCCCACAGCCGCGCGAGCCCCAAACAACATTCAGAGACTCTGTATTTGATATAATGCTGTTGGCCAGTTACCATTATTGTTTATGAGCTAGCTCTGCCTTAATTATTATTAACTCATTTCTATTTATCTAAGTATTTCCACGTGGTCGTCTTATCAGGGAGCCGCGGTGGGCGTCTTCCTTCCTCCCCCAGGCTACATCTCGACTCCTCCTTCCCATTTCCTCTTTCCTCCTTGTCTCCTAGCCCCGCCTATCTTGCTATCTCATTGGACACAGAGCTTTATTAACCAGTATGAGAAACATATATACAGAATAACATCTCCCATCATGTTCTGGTTTATGGTTTCAACTGATATAGTCCATTCTGGTAGGAAGGCATGGTGATAGGAACATGGGGCAGCTGGCCATATTGCAGCCATCGTCAAGAAACAGAAATGCACTCAGACACTCAAAGGGCTTCCTTCATTTCCTCTTTTTATCCAGTCTAGAACCCTAATACATGTGATGACAAGACTCTCATTAAGTTCATCCTCTCTGTGAACACCCTCTTGGGTGCTCCCAGGAGGGTGTCTCCTAGGTGATTCTGAATATAGTCAAGTTTGTGGCGCGCCCTGTCTGCCAGTGGAAAAGACGACCACAACAGGATTCTTCTCAGCACACTTTATTGTGCTTTATTGCAGCACACTTGTTTGAAGAGTTGAAGCAGAAGGACCCAGACCCAAGGCGCGTACTGCTTATATACAGTGCCGAACAAAAGCCATGACATATCTGTGTCTGATTGGTTCAGGCCTCTCCTGAGCAAACGGGTTGAAACATGATAGGCCAAGGCTGGATCTTGCCACTCTGGAGGGCAAGTGAAAAAGCGCTGAGCAAGGCAGAGGCAGAATCGCCAAATGGCGGCAGCAAACTAGTAAACAACAAGATGGCGGCAGGGCGGCGCCCTACACAAGTTCACAATAATTAATCATGGTGGTGTTTCTTGAACTATAGGAAGGCCCAGATCCATCAGGATCCAGGGAGGGGAGCACCCATCAGAGTGAACAGCAAGCATCAGACAACCAGTGTAACCAGTAGCATGTCATACCCGAGGACCACAAGGCCAGAGTGCCAGAGGCAGAGAGAGATTTTAGATCAGACTGTCATAACAAAACTATGATTCTGGTTGGTTTGGGCAATGGCAACTCATTCCTTCCCCATTTTGAAATCTGGAACTCTACAATCAAGGCACCATTCAGTTCTGTTTTTGGTGGAGCATCTTTTCTGAGCTTGCAGATGGGCATCTTCCCCTGCTTCCTCCCATACTGTTTCCAGGTGCATGCAAGTGAAAGGCAGTTTCCTGCCTTTCCTTTCCTCTTCTTAGATGTCCAAGCAGCCTGTTGGATTGAGACCCCATCCTTATAGCTTTCTTTAGGCTTTACTGTCGTTATTGTCGTCCACAGAACCATCCCTATGTACAGATGTGCTGCGTTTTGGGGCTTCAGGATATGGATTTGGGAAGCCACACTTCTCTATGTCTCTTAAGGGATTTGAGAGAAGCCAGACCCCAGACTGTGAGATCTTCCTGGCCTGGGGAGGGATGTTTATGTTTTATTCTTATTGTATTGGAAGCTAACTAAAAGGCAGTTTGAGCAGTCGTATTTTATCCTGGCATGACTTACATTTGACAAATAAGGCTGCCTGCCTGGTAGGAAGTGGATTGCAGGAGATCAAGAGAAGAAAGGCCAGATCCAGCCAAAAGTCAATCAGACATCCTAGCATCATGTCTGGCAACCTTGTCCTACAAAGGTTCACATAGTAAATCCTTTAGAGTTTTAAAGGCCCACAGCCTGTCACAAGGACTGAATTTTGCCATCAAAGTCAAATCATCCGTGGATAGCATGTAAGTCAATGTTTTAATACCTCATTCTAACAGACCCCGGGCTGAATCTGGTGATTGAATTGTGGTTTGTAGACCTTTGTTGTAATCCAGAAATGCTCAAGGGTTAGTCCAGGCTTTGAAGGAGTGGGGAGATATACTTAGCTGCAGCAGAATTCTGAGCTGTGTAAGAGGTAACCCTGGGCCTTCTGCTAATGAGCTAAACATGAGAATATGAGTGAGCATAAGTGCCAAGTGCTTTCTTCCTGAGTGTGTGTGTATGCATGTGTGCACTTACACATGTGTGTGTGCATATGTGTGTCTGTGTGTATACATGTGCATGTGCATTTGTGTGTGTGTGTGTGTGTGTGTGTGTGTGTGTGTTCGCACTCACACTCATGTGTCTATGCATTTGGAAGTCAGAGGACAGCTTCAGGTGTCTTTCTTAGATACCACCTACCTTTTTTGTTAATTGATACTTGGACCCTCATGTATCTGGCACTCCTTCAGTAGGTAAATCTGGCTAACTAGGGCATCCCAGACATCTGCTTGCCTCTGCTTTCCCAGTGTGAGTCCACACCAACATGCCTTGTTGTCTGGTTTTTAATGTGTTCTGTTGCTAGAACCAAAGTCCTTATTCTTGCAAGGTGTGGAGCTCTATATATGCCTTCGACTCCTTTTAAGCATTCTAGTCCACTATGGGGACATCTCGCTCCTTGCTGCTCAGAAGGTATTAATGTTTACATTCCTGTTAGGGCAAATTGGGGCAATCAGATTGCTATCAAAGAACATAGAAGCAATGATCCAAATTAGTAGAAAATAAGACAAACTTGACCCTGATTCTCCAAATCCAGTTTAACTCCCTCCTACTGAGCAGTTCTTGGAGCCAGAGTCAGGAGAGATAATGGGAGTGATTTCCTCAAAGATGAAGGACTATTTTACCACAGATATGGTTTAGAATCACCAACACAAAGTACCAAGAGAAAAGCAGGCCCGCTCTTAATTATTTCCTTAATTGCTTTTAAATTCTCAACCTTCAGCTCACCTTTTTATTACCTGTGCCCAAGGCAGGTACACCCACTGTCACCCACTTCTTCCCAAGGAAACAATGAAGGCCTTTGACTAACTAACTAACGTCTTTCCTTCTAAATGGTGAGACAGATAGTCCCAGTGCCCTCATAAATGTTCAATGTGATCTGTAGAAATCCATCCCCAGCCCCCATGAAAACGAAAAAGAGGAAGAGAAGGCAATGGAAGAATACAATACTAACCCTTCAGGGTATCAATGGAGGTATCAATAACTGAGAAGCTAGCAATTTTCCAACTGCACTCACTGATTAACATAGAGGAGGAAGTCGCAGCCATTGGAACATTTTCTATGCTGTGGCTAAGAACCTGAAACACAGTGGAAGCCTAGCAGGGCAAGTGGGGGCTTGTCCCCACAAGCTTCCACACCCCCTTTCCCGCATGCTATCTGGAAGAACATGCTGTGCTGGGTCAGGCTGCAGGACCTTCTTGCTGTAGTGACCGAAGGGCACACTTGTAATGTTGGGCTGAGTGACAAGAACAACATAAAATAACCCTCTACCCACCCACTGAGAAAACCGAGTGTGTCACACTTCTCTGTGTCATGGCTTTAAAAATATCTCCACTGACAGTCCCAGGCTCAGGTTGGGTTTGAGGAGTGTTTAGTGCAGAATGGCACTCGGTGGAAAACGTTTCACAGGATGCTTGTGGACCCCCAGGGAAGGGGATCCGCTGGCCCTCTGTGGCGTGCACATGTGAGAATGAGTGCTTCAGCGAAGTGGGGAGTGGGTGGCGATTTCTTCTCTCTCCCATCCCGTTTTATTTCTTGTTTAACTGCATGTTCCTGACAAAGAGGTGTGGTCCCTGGCACTGGGTCTCAGACTCTCCTCCACCTCTAACCACACTGGGAGAGGGTTACTGAGGGCTACTCAGCACTCAGGACGGATGGAAACATCCACCCAGGGGCCAGCCTAGACCTCAGCCTTCTCCCAGTTGAGGTCTGAGCAGCCTCAGAGGCATCAGGAGGAAGAAACTGACTTTTCCACAGGGCTCATTCCTCAATGTCCCCTACCTCGACTCCTTGTTTCTGAAGAACATACCTAACTCTGTGTCTCCTGAGAGTTTTGCCCCCGAGTGTGGGGTGGGAGCTCAAGCAGCACCAAGAGCCCCGTGAGTCCCTTGCAAGTATTATTTGCGTTTTGCTTTGGAGCCTCCAACTCTTCCCAGCAGGACAATGTTCGCAGGTTCCTTAACCTTGAAGCCCATGTGTCCTGGTTTGTAAAATGAGATGATAATGGTCCCTGCTCCTGGAGGTTCTAGTGGAGTTTGCGTGAAAAGAATCAAAGTAGCACTTGTTCAGAAACAGACACTCTGAACCCCCACCCCAGAAAGGTTCCTGTTTATGTGAAGGCAGAGCTGTGATGGCTGCAAACACAAGGAATAAAGTTTGCACTTGATTAATAAGAAAAAAAAACATGCACAGGGCCCCTGTGGTCTCTAGATCCCACCTTCCCTGACACCGTGGGTATCCTTGGTTGCACTACCAGAAGGAAGGTCTTCACCCATGTCAAGAAACTGGGTCTTGGATCTGCTGACTCCTCTGCCTGGAATAGTTGGCTTCATGATGTTACCACTTCTGGCTCCATCATAGTGTTCTCTCTCTCTCTCTCTCTCTCTCTCTCTCTCTCTCTCTCTCTCTCTCTCTCTCTCTTTCTCGTGAGTGTGTGTATATGTGTGTGTGCGTGTGTGCACACACACATGTATGTATTTGCATGTGGAGGTCATAGGTAAACGTCAACCAATGCTCCTCGGTTTCATTCACCTTGCTTTTTGAGACAGGCACTGGCCTGAAGCTTGCTGATTAGACTAGGCTGGCTGGCTAGCAAACTTAGGGATTCATGTCTTTCTATTTCCCCAGTGCTGGGCTTGCAAGCATGCTTCACCATATTCAGTATTTTGACATGGTTTCAAGGAGTCTAACTCAGGAGTTCTTGCATGTAAGAAAATACTTTTAGGAACTAAATTATTTTCTCATGCCCCTTCCACCTCTCTTAAGTCTTAGAAACATCATTAGAGTGAACCTGAGCCTGTGAAGGCAAGGCAATGAGTGGCCAGATGCATGGATGAAGACATCAGCTTGATGTTCTAAAGACACGTAAAAGAATCACCACCCTCCTTTTTTTCCACTTCTTTTCAGTGTGAAGATTCCTAAGTTGGTTGTGTCTGATCCCCGTGACTATTAAACAACAAAACATAAAATCCAAGGTCATCACTGAGAAAACTAACAGGAAGCTGACTAAGTATTCACCAACCCATAAACATTCCATGATTTTACCAGGGACAGAAGAGTTGAGCTCTGGTCCTTCCCCATCACTAACCTGGCTTCACTGACACATACTATGTCTAGTTCTCAGAAGTTCTGATTTCAAGGTCAGTTGTTTCAGGACTAGTCTACATTTTATTTTGTGATTACTTTTCTTAGTATAGGAAAGGTTTCTTGACTCACTCTCCTCAAGGCCCAAGAATTCTCAGGCCTGTCAGGACCTCGTAATAGAAGACTTTCTTTGGCTGGCTGTTGCACTTCACTTTGAACACAGTAATTTTCTTTTTAGATATGAACAGAAGCCCAATTGTTCATGTCTGGTCAAGGGAATTTGTGATCCTTCAGCAGCTTGGCTTTTTACAGTGACCTACAGCATTTTCCTTTGCCATTTCACTCATGGTCTAGGAAACAAGTCTAAAGTTCCACTCCCTACTTGGTATCTCTTCCTGCTGTTGAAAGACTTTGGCTTGCTGAGTTCAAGAAGAATGAATGGGAACTGTTGCTTTCGGAGCTGAGGATTCCATTCAAGAACGTTTCCCTACCGCGCTCATTGTGGGAGAGCTCTCCTATCTCTCTAAGTTCACCGTGGTGCCTCTTAGGTACCCAAAGAGTCCGCCTTTCAGTGATGATGGAGGCTCAAGATGCTGCCATCAGATGACTTCAGACTCATTGGCAGTAACTACTGTGACACTTCTGATAATAAGCCAAAAGTTTTAGGAGCCAGGTATGAGGTGGATAATTCAAATAACCATTCCTACTCAAGCTTCTCTCAGCTGGTACAACCCACTACTAATTAAAGGACATCTGTTGAAAGCATACAGGCCATCATGCCAGAAGCAGCCTGAAGTCAGCACATAGCCCCAGTCCATGACCTCTCTCAGGATATTAACATGAACTACACTACGTATGGGTGGGCTGGGGAGGTTGCCATCTGTGAGTCTACTTTCTGGTACAATTTTATATATAGTGTGCACATCTATATGCATATTATGGTCATACTATTTATTTGGGGTCATGCCAAGTTTCAAACCTACATGTTCTATCAGGATGTTCTGGACTTGATTCAGTAACTTATGAAACACCCTACAGTCTCATTTCTCTCCCTTTTTTAGAATGGGCTCTGCCTGAGAAAAGATACAAATAGTATTGTCTTAGGGAGCTCCTGGCCGGGAGTCTTCTTTGAGTTAGGAAGGGATTACAGGTGACTGCTTTTTTTGGTTTTGTTTGTTTGTTTTGTTTTAACATCATTTTTCTTGATTCTTTGGGAATTTCACATCTACACCCCAATCCTGTTCATTTCTCTGTTTTTCCACATTTGTTTCTCACTCCTGTAGCATCCCTCCACAAAGAAAAATTTAAAACTTAACAAGCAAGTAAGCAAACAAGCAGTTAACCACTTCCCTCCTCCATCTTTCCCACCTCTCTAAGCCTCTTCATTTGTCTCAGTGGCACTGGGAGCTGGGGTGTGCCACTCAGTGCACCCTTTTGTCCACTAGGCTTTATTTGCAAATGATCATGGCAATGAGTTGTTGGTCTGGCACAAGGCCTCTGGCTTCCGGTGCACCATCAATATTGGACCTTCCCCGCAACTCCTCTGTTGCTCTGAGTCATGGACATCCTGTGGCTATGGCCTATGGAGGACCGGTCCCTTCATGCACTCTGGCAGGTTGTGAGAGACCAGACTGGACTTAAACTCAGAGATCTGCCTGCCCTTGCCTCCCCTCTAAATGCAAGGATTAAAAGCGTGGACCACCCTCACCCTGCAGGTGAGTGATTTTTAATATTTGGAATGGAGTTTGTTATTTATGACTCTCCATGGAGCACTCTTCATTCTGAGTTGCAAGTGGAAGTGCTCCTCTAATTAAGTAACAGCCCCCCCCCCCCCCCGACAGAGAAAGAAAGGTAGATGAACACAGGACTAAGACTCGAAGAAGCTGAATCTACCCTGGGAACTTCTGAAAATAGCTTAATTTTCCTGTCTCAGCTTGCTGTTCCGTGCATCTACAAACTACACTGATTACATAGAATGCATGATGATGTTTAAGTCTAAAATCAATATAAATATTAATAAAACTATGTAACAACATGTGTTTGTATTCTGTGAAATGTGAAACAAACCACACAGGAAATTTTTGACTCTCCATTGATCTAAAATATCCATCTTATCAGCACTGTCCTTCTTGGCCTCAGTGGATGGTGTAACACAAGGGCACATGAGTTTTGATTTGATATAGTTAACAGAGGGCTGTGCTGCTTCCCATTTTTTCATCTTTCTTTTTGTCTTTGTATGTCCGCTCTGTTCTACTGTTGGCTGGGGGCCTCAAGCTCCATTTCTGCCACAGCCTACCCTCATCACTCAATAGCTAGATATTATTAGATCTCTTAGCTTGATGCCTTTCACCTCGGCTACAACCACCTCCCGAAGCAGTTTGGAAATGGCTGCTGTTATACATTCTTGTGGTTACAATCTGAGAGGCCTTGAATACATGAGGATAGATGATGTTGTTTGTTCTAAAATGTTGTTGTGGTCAGCATTTCACAGTAAAAAAAAAAAATGCCCGGAACCACATGTTACCATACAAATATTTAATTGGACGCATGAAAACTGTAAATGATTATCTGAGCCTAGATGCTAATTCTACCTTGTGTGTAATTGTAGATCTTTGTTCTAATAATCCAGAATTATTTCAGAAAAGCAACTCCAAGGAAATTAAAGAAAGGGTATAATGTTACTGGAGTTTCTTTGTTCTGCCAGGTCCTGCCACCCTTCTCAGCCACAAATAAGCACACAGACACTATATTAATTATAAAACTGTTGGCTGATGGCTAGGGTTCTTTTTATTGGCTATCTCTATCTTAATTATTAACCCATTTCTATTAATCTATGTATTTCCTTGTGCTCTTGGCTTACTGGAGAATGCCCGGACCTGTTACTCCCTTGGTGGCTACATGGTATCCTCTTGCAGCCTCTCTCTGCCTACTTTTCCCAGAATTCTCCTTGTCTCCCAGTCCCACCTATCTTCCTGCCTCTATCGGCCAAACAGTGCTTTATTTATTAAACAATAAGAGAAACATATACAGAAGGGCATCCTCCATCAGCATACTTTCAATTATTTGAAAATTTCCCAAGAGCTATTTGCCATTGGGGAAAATGATATGAAAAATGGAAACCCTACCCTACTTGAGCTGCTGATAAAGTTACACACACACACACACACACACACACACACACACACACACACACAGCTAACTCATTATATATGATCATTGAAAAGTCAGTAGGATACATGGTTAAGCATCTTTAAAGAATAAAAAAGAGCTTCATGTTGGAGCCCATGACTCCCTGGGTTCTTTCCATGACATTCCTCATTCTTGTCTTAACCCCCTTATTACATTGGAAGTGTCTCAGAGGCAGAGAATCTGTGTTTCTTGTGAGTCCACATGGATTAGATTACTATTTTTTTTTATCAATATGAGGAACAGGCCTTGAGGTTTATCTCTTGACTCCATAGCTTCCTGCACATCCCTGTTCACCTAACATCTAACATAGTTGATGCTGCATGTATTTAATCCAATTAGCCTTCTCCTTTCTGAACAAGAGATGTCGTTCTCCACCATGAGGACATTTTGGATAAATCCTTAAAATATAGGATCAACTGCTAAAATGTGCATTTTCCACATAACAAGAAATAACAGGTTCAGGTAAAGTATGTCCCTCATATTGAAGGGCCTTCTTTAAGACATGAGGCCAAAGGAGATACCTGTGTTTTATGAGTTGAAAATAGGTTCTTTCAGAGGGTCTGAGAGAGCAGGGAGCCCACTGCATTCATCTTTAGAGGAATGGTTTTCATACCTAAGAGATTTTGAGTATGGAAAGCAGATCAAACTTGAAAAATCTGAGTCTGTATTCCTTTCCTAGAATCTCTTCTGTCTGTATTCCACCCTGAAGACATGAATGTGTTTCTTATTTTTGTTTTAATTAGTTTTTTTGGCTTTTCTATTATTCATAGAGAAATTTGTCTTTGTATTGTTGCTGATGTTCTGCAGCAAATCACTCTCAAAAGTTTATCTCGTCTTATTGCCAACCTCTAGACCACAAGTTTATTTTCCATAAAATACAATGGACAGGTCTGTTGTCTGTGAATGTGGATTCTCCAACTCACTCCCTGACTCTGAAACCAGGCAAGCTACTCTAAACACAGCAGTAGAAGGATCTTTTCCTACCACTAGGCAAGCTGTTCCAAGTTTAAATGCCAATGTGAAATGTAGGTTGTAGACAACTGTTGTTGACATCCTAGCGCCTCAGCTCGCCTTTTCCTCTATCCCCTCTTTCTTCACTCTTGTTTCTTCTTTCCTTGTCTCCCTGTGTTTGAAGTTAGCTACACTCTTAGACATTTTAATCACATAAGCCAATAGGACCTTATGTTTGCTAAATGTGATGTCCAGATGGGGTTGGTTACATGGTGGGGAGATAATAGACTGATTTCTTCTGGAGCTATGTGTATGGCCACCCAGATTGCCCTTTTGAGGGAAAGAATTGTTGTTACTGAGTACTTGATGTATAACACTGTTCACATGCTTTATTTAGTTTAGTATTTCTGAAAGCATTGTACTCTAGGCAGAGGAAAGAAGAAAGACTCAGATAGTGAGTACCAGAGGTCAAATAGCTGATGAGATGGTAAAAGAGATTCAAACACAGATATTATTTCAGATGATTTCCAGGGCTACAGTCTTCAGATCAAGAACTCTGTGCATATGTGCATTCCTGTGTACATGTGTGTGCAGGTGTATATAAACCACCCCCCACACACACCTGGAGGCCAGAGTACAGCCTCAGCTATCATTCCTCAGTAACTATTCACTGCCTAGAACTCAGGAGTTAAGCTAGGCTGGCTGGCAAGCGAAGCCCAGGGATCTGTCTGATGGGAGATGTTATTCTGTAAATATGTTTCTCATAGTGGTTAGTTAATAAAGCACTGTGGCCAATGAGAAAGCAAGATAGGAGGGACTAGGAAACTAGGAGGAAGGAGGAAGTAGTTGGGAGGAGTCAAGATGTAGCCCGGGGAGGAAGGAAGACGCCAGCAGCAGCTCCCCGATAAGATGACTACGTGGAAATAATTAGATAAGTAGAAGTGGGTTAATAATTAAGACAGAGCTAGCCCATAAACAATAATGGTAACTGGCCAACAGGATTGTATCAAATACAGAGTCTCTGAGTGTTATTTGGGGCCGGCACGCCAGACCGGTGGCGGGCAGGCTGGCTGGCGGAAAACAACAAGCTACACCTGTCTGTTTCTACTTCTTGATGGTGAGATTGCAAGTGTGAACCACTTACTTTCCCTGGGGTTTCCCTGGATTCTAGGGATTAAAGTCCGGTCGTCATGCTTATAGGACAAGCATTATACCGAGTGAGCCAGTTGCTCTGCCTTCTTCTCAAAACAGTCATGTAGGTAAGGGTAGCCACTCCCATTTCACAGATAATGAAACAGGCCAATCAACTGTATAAAATCCCTGAAATCACACATCACTCATGAGCTATTTGTAGAGATTCCAGAATCTTAACTGTTAAATAACTCCACGACCTTCCTCTCCTGTAAGTAAGGATGCCGCAGTATTTTCTTTAGGTACAAAGGACTTCATAGTAGTAATGTCCCAAGAGTGACAACAGGAAATGAGATTCTATCTTAGGAAAGGAAATCTTTTCAGAAGGTAAACATGGGTATCTTATACTCCCATCTACAAGGCTATGGGCTCCTGTCAAAGATAAAAGAAAGAGAAGGCCCAAAGGCTGTACTGAACAAAAAACTCTCATCCAGTCTAGGCATTTTTGTTTCTTACTTTGTGCAAGCAGGTACTTTTGAGATGTCTCGAGGACAGGCATCTCAGGAACCTGGTACTTTAACTCTACCAGTGAGGAGTCAGAAGTCTAACTGCAGAGGTTTCTTCTAAGTGACAGACATCTACACCATGTTCTGGTCTCGACTGCAGGAAGTCCCATCCCTCCAGCATTACAAATGTCCTGGCTAAAAGCTAACATTACTAGATGTGCCTGCCATATGCTTGTGTGCTTTCTGTCACTTTAACCAGCTTTGTAAATGAGAGTCAAGGTCCTAACTGAGCAATTTTGGAAAACACAGCCCTTGTATTTATGACCACAGCTCTTTTATATTCGAGACATTAATCTTTCTTTATGGTTGTGGCTCTTATATTTGGGACATTAATCTATTTTGAATCAAGCTTTGTATATGGCATGAGGTAGGGGTGTTAACCTTTCCCTCCTATGTTTGCATTTAAGGCTCCAGTTGTCCAAGTACTGTTCATTGGACTATTATTCTTTCCTCATTGAAAGATCTTGGCACCCTTTTCAAGGATTAAGTGGCCATTAAGGAATGGGTGTTGATAGCCATTTTTAATGTGTAAGAAATGTAAGAATTACACATGAATTTTTCTGTACCCCCCTTGAACTTCAGGCTTCACTGTAAAGACATTTTGATTCTTCTGCAGTCTTCTGAGAAAATAAAGAAAAACTCACCCTCTATACAAATTTTAACAACTCCACTTAGTCCACATTTGTAGACAGTTTACTAAGTGAAAGGTAATATACTTGATTTTGGAGGCTGAACTGTGACAAGTACATATGAGAATCATAGCCCAACTGGGAGGAAAACACATGCAAATAACTATGCCTGGTTTTTACAAAAGTGTCAAGGGAAAAATGATTCATTTCAGGTCTACTCTGGGCATTGGGAAGGACAGCATGAAGCAGCGAGTGTGCTGTAGTAAATTTTATAGCATGACGTATCTTAGGTTATATAAAAGAAAACATTTTCTGATGACAGTATTCTAAATTCTAAAACAGGCTACATTATGGTTCTCTCTGATCTTAGGGCCCATTAAAATGGCCAAGACACTAAATACTCCAATTATTGCACATAGATTATAATTATTTTATTGAGGTACAAGAGGACATGTGTTCCAACTTTTTTTCCTAGTTAAAATATTTCAGAATAAAATGCTTTGGGATAAAAACAAAACTTTTATGTCTCCTGGACACAATGAGGCAGTTGCATTTGGGAACTGATTGAGGTTGTGCCAGCATGTTCAAGACCTGTGCAAGTTTAAGTCAGACAAAATGGGGGGAGGTGGACAAACTGTCCCACTTCTGACTATGGAGTTATTGACAATTGATAGCTGCTAGGTAAGAGGGAGTGGAGTCTGTTTTCTTTAAAGGTGTCAACCAAGTCCTCAAGGCTGGCCCCATGCCAAAGTGGACTCAGTGGAGAGAGAGAATGCCACATCAAACTGGAAAACACACACATGCCCACATAAAAGTTAATCAAAAGACATATTTCATTGTGAAGGGGACAATAGAAGTTAGTTCCAACTGTTCATGCCAACCTGGTCCCACAGCCGCATCAACCTCCAAAACACTCAGAGACGTTGTATTATATATAAAACTGTTGGCCTGTTACTAGCATTGGCTAGCTAGTGTTGGCTAGCTCTGTCTTAAATATTAACTCATTTCTATCAATCTAAGTGTTTCCACATGGTCTTATCTTACTGGAGAGAGGGTCCGGGCCACTTCCTTCAAGTCCCTACATCTAGACTCCTCTCTACTACATCTCCCAGAATCCTCCTTGTCTCCTAGTCCCACCTATCTTGCTTCCTATTTGTCAACAGTGCTTTATTCACTAACCAATAAGAGAAATATTTACAAAATGACATCTCCCATCACCCAACCTTGAAGATGAAAAGAACAAAATCTGGAATCTGAAATCTACACAGCACCCAAGTCTATTATCCATGAGCAGCCCATGAGATAAGACGGGTTTACAGTTTTAAATGGTTGCTTTTGATATAGTTAAATAAATATATATACACAAAATTACCTCAATTTTGCCTCTTGGGTCACATGCTACTAAAACATTTGCCACATCTTTACAAAAATGTGCTGCCAAGCTCTATATCAGAGGCTACTCCCCAATTTGTCTCCATTGATACCCCCAGGGTGGCTTCTGCAAAACCCAGGTTGACTCAGGTTTATTATTACCTAATCACAGTGGCTTGTGGCCAGGTATTGGGCCGCATGAGAGTTCCTTTGCTAGAGTAGATTAGCCTAGCAGATTGTGCTCATTACCCGTTGGGATGAATTCTGTTCCTACCCTATTAGAAAGAAGACTAGAAACAGTCTTTAAGCAAATGTACCAACAGATAACATTATCTGGTTGCCTCCATGGTAGTTGTATACTTTCCAGAGAACCTAACAGTGTTCTTTCTCCTGAAGACATCATGTTCATCTGAGTAGATGGCCAAGAAATAATCAGTATACCAGCAGCTTTGCTCAAACACATGTAGTCAATAGGGAACTACAACATCTGTAAATCTTTGAGGGTCTCATCAGGAAGCATTTGTCTCAGAGGTCCAGAAGGGATCTCAGCTCTTCTCTGCCAAGCAAAGTGTAGGAGCTCATACAGTTATGGTTCTGATGGTTACAAACTTTTGGGGTTTATCAGGTTTCCATCTGCTGTTATATTTAGCCTTCTGTAGGTTCAAAGAGCTCCAGGGAATTGGGGGATACAGGATGTATGGATCTCTTTAGCCCAGACACCCCTACATTACAAATGGAAGCTCTGTTCTTTTGAAGAAAGGCCCTGACCTTGACCCAGTCAACCTGGCTTGACTAGGAATCCAACTTCTTTGGCTCAGTCTTTTGCTCCCTCTACCTTCTCCTGATGCAGCCAGAGCCTCTTTCTATGCTATTAAGGGAAACATATGGCTTCCATTTTGTCTTATTATTGTTGTTTAAGGTTTGATGGCTCAAACACAAGGCTTTGTACATTCTAGGCAAGTGTTCTACCACTGAGTTATTGCCTCAACGCTCATGTTTTGTTGCTGTTGTTTGTTTTGACACAGGGCCTTACTCAGTTTGTTCTTGAACTTCTGATTTCTCTGTCTAAGGTTTCCAAGAGTTACCACACTTGGCTACACTTAAATTATGAATTTATCACATTCAGCTTCTATTCTCCTACATTATCTATCAAGCTTTGCAGTGAACACCCAATTACACTGTCTTTCTGGTGTCTGGTGGCACTTTCCCCTTTATATATATATATATATATATATATATATATATATATATATATATGTATATATAGGTGTGTGTGTGTGTGTGTGTGTGTGTGTGTGCACTTCTGTGTGTTTATAAGTATGTGTATTCCCCCATACATCCATGTGTAGAAGCCAGAGGTTGACTTGTGTATCTTCCTTTATCTCTTTCTACTCTATTTTCTTGAGACAGGAACCCTCACTGAACCTGGGGTGCCCCATTTCAGCTAGACTGACTTGTCAATGAATCCCCAGGATCCACCTGTCTTTACCTGGGATTGCAGAAACTTGATACATGTTTGATTTGACATGAGTGTAAATGGAGTTCTTAATTGGTCTAAGTTATAAATATCCAAAGTCAGATATAAAGGAAAATGCTGAGATATTGGAGAGAAGAAGGAACAAGCCACAACCACACCACACCTCCTTATCATCTCAGCAGACAAGAGAGCAAGTTCCTGTTTCTCCCTGCTTATATCTTGTTTCTGCCCAGCTATCTCACTTCCTGTCTGTCTGTACAGACCTCCAGACCTCGATGATTAGCTAGTGACAAGCTCCATTCTCTGACGCTCAGACAGACTTTATTTGTACAGGCAAGATATCACCACACATGGGTGCTAGTGATCTGAACTCAGATCTTCGGGTTTGAACACTGAACATTTACCCACTGAACCATCTCCATAGCTGGTGTATTTCTGTCTACTGGTGTACTTCTATGGTTTGCTAGAGATGAGAGTTTATCATTTATATTCCATGTCACCTGTGATAGTGGAATCAGGGCTCAAAATCTCACCTGCTATATTTTTTATGTATTTTTTGTCCCCTGGCACTCCATATGTATAGTTTTGGTCTCAGTGTGATGGGGTTTGGGTGGTAGAACCTGTAAGATGCAGGGCCCAATTAAAAGTAATTAGGTCAATGAAGAGGAGGTATTATCTCATAAGGGATGAATGCTGATCTCAGAGAGAATGGGTTCTCTTGAGAGTGGGTTGTTACAAAGCAAGATCTTTTATGTGTTTTATTTCTATATCCAGCCATTTTTTTGTACTGCTTCTCTGTCATGTTGTCATGTTATTTACCATGACGCCTTCATCAAAGATAAGTGGATATCAGCACCATAATCTTGAATCTCTAAGGTCACAAGATATGGACATTTCTTTTTAAAGTACCCAACCACAGTCTATCATAGCAGAACAAAACCAATGAATTCACCATCTTTGTACCTGATTTCTTGGAATAAACAGTGACAAGCTAGATTCTCTGGGAAGAGCTTGCGTGACAGAGACAGGTTTGAAGATCTGATGTCACTGGGAGCTCCCACATCTCTTGACAGAGTTCAAGAGAGAAGAATCGAGCCTGCAGATGCCACTGGGCAGATGCCACTGGAAGCTCCAAAGCTATAATTACTCCTGTGATTGTCTCAGTCAAGGTGACAAGGCTGGGCCTCTGTACCCATGTCAATCTGTCACAGGCATGAGCAACCTTGGAAGAAGACAGCTACAATGGGGCAGGTTCCTCCATGAAAGCAATTGTCAAGAGAGGCTGGAATGTGGGGTCTGTCTCAATGCATCCTCCAGCTGGAAAAATCCACCCTCTGCTTATTCCCAAATGGGGCCTGAGTGGCCCAGTGTCCATTCAGATGGCACCCACTCATTCTTCAACAAAAGCCTGAGTTCTGATAGTTGATGAGCCTCTAATTTGAATGCTATCCAGTGTAATTAGCAATCCTTGCTTTTGAGGGCAAAAGAAGTATTTTGAGCACAATCACCTCCATTGGCAGAGTCTAGACAGGGCTTGGAGAACCTCGAGTAAACTAAGCAGAGGGAGAGGAGGTGTGGAGAGGAGGCCAGAGCTAGTGTGGATGTGAGTGGGTGAGTGAGGGATGTTGCCTGTGGCAAACCACTATAAAGAAACAGAATTCTTTTACAGCAGCCCTAGGAAGCTTATTGAGACCTCATAAAATACAGAGAACCAAGAAAACACCCCCCCTACTCTGTGTCTCCTTTGCTGTTTTACAGACTGGAGTCCGATTTTACGAGCTGTTTGGCTTTGCCTTTGTGTAGCTCTTTAGAAGAAGTTCCCGGGTCTTCAGCCAGTTATTCTAACTCTTGGCCAGAGAGTGAGGAGATTCCAAAGCAGGATAATAACTATGTGGATTTTTTGGCGATATTATCCAGATGCTGACCATAGCAGTCACTTAACAGACTCATAAAGAATGTGTGAATTTGCCAACACAGGGCACCTTCCCTGGGTCCCCCATGGATGGTCTGATGGATACTAGAACTTGACCTGGAGTTGGGTTCTTTGATTCCTTCAGTGAGAACAGTGCCAAAGAGCTTTGTTGTGGAGTAGTTTGTAAGTTTCCTAGATGTTGAGTCAACCTTGGGAAGGTATATCAATCTCTCTCAAGGCCAGACCCCAAGTTCTGCAACAGACAGTTAACATAAAATGAACGCGGTGGCATTTTTGGAGGTTCTTTGTCTCATAATGCCATAATGCTTCATCAATTATTTCTTTATTTTCACTTTCTTTCACTCTTTCTTCCATTCTTTCTGTTTTTGACCTTTATAGGTCCTTTGTGTATATAGTATGGTTTCCAGTTTCATGTTTTTATGAGATATCTGCTTGTATGAATGAATGTATGTGTGTGTATCTGTATTTCCTATGCATTTTATTTCATTTTTTTAAAACTTCTATTTGTTTATTATGCCTTATTCTGGTTGGTTTTTATTTTCTTATTTTATCATCAGTTTACTTTTTAGATGAGAGTGAGAAAGAAAACGTGTGTATTTGGGTGGGTGGGGCAATGGGGAAGATCTGAAATGAGATGAGTAAGGGAAAAATCAATTTTTAATAAAAAAGAAGAAGAAAGTTGTATGAAGCTCTTTATTGCCAAATGTTTTGATCATAGAAATGGACTATTTTAATTGGTGAGTCAGGAAGCTAGAGCTTTCTGTTTTGTATGTATGTGTGGTCTTCTTTTTTTTTTTAAATCTACACAGGTGAAGACAGCAATAATCTTTATGACTAATATCTGGTTTGCTCTGATGTTGAGAAATTACCAAGACATTAGTTATGAGAAAAGAGACAGAGATACATATGTACATATGTCCCAGCATAGGTCTCATACTCAGGAATGTCTGACCCCACATACCCGTGGTAGCATATAAATGGTTGAAGAACCCTGCCACATAGAGATCATAAAACTTCACCTTGCATTCATACCAGCTTGCACTCATACTCAGCTCTCATTGGCTACTGAGTTAGCACCTGAGTTCTCAGGGGGTGGTGACAAGCTCACTAAGGGGTCCAACTTGGTTTAGTTCTTTCTTTATCATGCAATAAAAAAAAACATTAAAAAATGATACAAACAAAACCAAGGTAAAATTGTAGAAACATGATTTAAAATTCTCCAAATACATTAACCTCTGGCAAGTAATTTGTTTACAGTTTTATTCCATTAGTATGCATTATTTAGCATGGCCTTTGTGACATTAAGAGATTTGAATCCAAATGGCATGCAAAAATTAATTATAAAAACATACAAGAAGGATCCAACAAACAGATGTATTTTTCAGAGAAGTATGTTCTTCCAAATCCAGTATGTATTAGCATTGTCACTCATCTATAGGAAATACAGAAATGTGTGTGTGTGTGGGGGGGGGTGAGTACATTCATGAATGTGTGTTCACAGGTGGAGACCAGAAGTTGATATTGGGCATCCTTCTGGATGACTGGATTGAGGTCCTCAAGCCTGTGTGTTGATCACTTTACTCACCATCTCCCCAGCACCTTGAAACAGTGGGATTGTAAAGGCTGCTTTTGTCAAACCTTGAGTGACTTTTGCAGCATTTGAAGAGGCATCATGCACATTCTACTCCAGTGTGATGTTTTACTGTCCCTGTGGTCCTACTGTCTGTTCAAGTCACCATTTACTTCTCTGAGACCCCCACAAACACCAAAGTTTCTTATATAAACAGCATACTATTTGCCCATAACCCATGACAAGCCTATGTACTCTGCTTATAGCAGCATATGCAATGCAAGCAGTCGTTAGTCTGTGTTTATTAGTGAATAGTGACGAGAACAAATGTCTACACGCTCAGTACTGTGAAGTCTTTTTTTCAAATACTTCTGACCAACGGTTGGATAAATCCATGAGTGTGGTTCTGACCAACGGTTGGATAAATCCATGAGTGTGGTTCTCAGAATAAGGGAACAGGACTTAACTGCTATTTTTTCTCTGCCCACCACTTTTTGCATCCTGGGAACAAGAAGAATGATATTGGGTCATACATGACTATTTATCTTTTTATTTTTCCATGAAGATATAAGACAAAAAAGAAAAAGAAAGAAAACCACAGGCAGTGCACGGACAGGACTGAGGAGGGACTTGAAGGGAGAGTATTTTGCTCAGCACTATAGTCAGGACCTATCAAAAGTCACTGACTCGTTCCTGAATGAAAGGAGACTATTGGTTCCTTGGTGCTGCATGAGAGGAGCACCAGGCTGGATCAGCAGCAGCATCAGTCTCAAGACTGGGAATTTTTTCTGACTCTAATTTTTTTCAGCTTATCAAAGGGACCACCTGGGTTTTCATGAACATTTTAATAAGTGCTGGTGAGAGCCCAGTGCAAAAAGCTACCTGGACTTAAAAAAAATGTGCATGTATGTATTTATGTATGTATGTATGTATGCATGTTTGCATGTAGATGTGCACATGTGAGAAGTTAAGGGGTTGTAGGTGATGGTGATTACCAGGTTCTCTGCAAGGGCAGTACTCCACCTGTGCTGCTATGCCAGCTCTCTAGTCATACCCAGGTGTTTAAATTTTAATCTTTAATTGAGTTTATAACAATTATGCTTTGATTCATTTTGATTTTTTTAAGTGAATGCATCATCTCTTTGATTTAAATTAGTTATAATTTTATTACTATTTAAACAAAGTTCTGAATGTCCAATAACCAAGTCCAACCTTGGACAGTTAACAAGAGAGGATGGTCAGAGGTAAACCTTTTAAACCCAAGACAAGTCTTCCAGCTTGGTAAGATGGGAGAGGTTTATTGTGGCTGTCCTGGAAGCATGTTTGGTACCAGAGGAGATTTTAGGAGTATAGAGTAAGCTCACCTTGAAGTTTGTGGGTGGAAAGCAGATGCTGAAGGGCTTCCTTGCTCTTACGTGGAGATGTGATGAGTGTACACACAGCACTGCCTATTAAGCCACCAAACCTCGAGAAACAGGTCAGTAAAAAGTAATGAAACACAATACTCAGAATACATGGAAAAGCAATGATTGACTTTAATACCAGGGACCAGGAATAATACACCTGCTTTGGAACAGGGCATGGTATAATGTTGGCATAACACTGGAGGTTTAATAATTTCTTACCACATTTTATGGACCCTTTCCTGTAATTAATGCTAAATAAAGTCAACATCTTCTCCACCTGCTGCCTCGTTTAAGCTTGTCTTTCTCTCCCTCATTACCCCAAGTTGTCACTCTTCTTGTTGAAGTTTTTATTTATTTTTTTTCCATTTCTTTACCCTTGCTAATCTCTAGGCCTATCACATACTTGGTTTGTGGAATGTATGTGTTTTATGTATGTGGTTTTTTTTCATTCTTTTCTTGAAAGAGTTGAGCTAATTGAATTCAGGACCATTAACTAGCCCCAATGCTGGAACTACCTACCAGGCAACCTCTGCCAAGTTGGTGTGTGTGTGTGTGTGTTGGTGTGTGTTGTGTGCATGCACGCATGCCATCTTGCTTGCACACACAAAGAATAAGTGACAGAGTGCTCAGCTATAGATGGGACATCTGTACCTACCTCTAACACCCCAAGGTTCAAGGACCATGGCTACGGAGGAGGTGAAAAGAATGTAATAGCTGGGGCTGGAGAGGTGGCCCAGTCATTAAAGGCTGGGCTCACAACCAAAAGTACAAGAATTTAAGAGCTGGAGGATGGGGAGGAGGATGGGGAGGAGTGCATTCTGAAATATCCTCCAGACATCACATAGTTGTTGCACTCTGAAGATCACAGCAGCATCCTTACTGGTACTAAGATTAAGCCAGTTAAAATCCAGAATGATTGGAACCTTGAAAATGGCTCACTGGTTAAGAGCACACACATCTCTTCCAGAGGACCTGAGTTTGATTCCCAGCATCCATGGAGAGCAGCTCACAGCTTCACAACCCCATGGAACTCCAGCTCTAGGGGAACTGATACCCTCATCGGGCCTTTCAGGCACCTGAACACAGGTGGCATGCATTTATACACATATACATGAACACAAACAAAAGACAATTCCATTAAAGAATCCAGTATGTATGGCGTGGATCCCAAGGCCAAGCCTTGAGGAAAGGAATTGAGAAGCTTTTGACAGATGCTGCTGGAAAAGGGAGTCAGTTACCTATGCTCCAGTGCTTAGCCCATACCCATACAGACAGCGCTAATTAGACTCCATGGGTTATTAAAAAAAGACAAAGGACATGAAGTAGGGAAGGAAATGGTTTGGGGGGAAATAGGCAGAGTTGGAGAGTGAGGGTGTGTTAGTGCGATCTAGAGTGCATCATATACCTAAGCAGACAAAGACAGGTGACAATGCCACAAATACCAACAATTTTTAATTTTTTTATTAATTCTTTGAGAATTTCATATAATGTATTTTGATCATATTCACCTCCTGATGGGAGATATTATTCTGTATATATGTTTCTCATACTGGTTAATAAAGCACTGTGGCCAATAGGAAACAAGATAGGTGGGGCTAGGAGACCAGGAGGAGGAAAGAGGAAGTAGTAAGGAGGAGTCAAAATGTAGAACATGGAGGAAGCAAGACGCCAGCTGCGACTCCCCGATAAGATGAGCCACGTGGAAATACTTAGATAAGTAGAAATGGGTTAATCATTAAGACAGAGCTAGCCCATAAACAATAATGGTAATTAGCCAACAGGATTATATCAAATACGGAGTCTCTTGAGTGTTATTTGGGGCTCACATGGCGGCAGGACCATGGCGGCAGGACCGGGAGGCTGGCGGGGAGGAAAAATCTGCCCTAACAACCTCCTTTCTCAACTCCTCCCAGGTCCACTCCCACTACCTACCCTGCCCACCCAACTTCATTTTCCCTCCCTCCCTCCCTCCCTCCCTCCCTCCCTCCCTCCCTCCCTCCCTCCCTCCCTCCCTCCCTCCTTCCTTTCCTCTCTCCTGCCTCTTCCTGCTCCCCTTCCCCCTCCCTTTTCCTCTCACTGTCTTCTTTAACCCATCAAGTGCACTTGCATGACCCAAACACTCTTGAAGACCAGTTCACTCCCCAGAGCATGGTTGACCTACAAGGGGGTAACACCCTTAAATGAAACCGATTGCCTCTTGGCAGCTATCAAGTGCCAATAACTCCTCAGCTAGGGATGTACTGCAGTATCTTCCTGTCCATGAACATGTCTGGATGATGTGGAGGGGAATGTAGACATTCGAACAAAGGAGACAATGATTCATGTAGACTAGATGGACCTAAATGGATGAGTTAGGGTGTTTTGTGCCATAGCAGGGCAGCTATAGTTAATGGTGCTGAATTGCACACTGAAAATTTCCACCAAAATGAATAAAAGAGTTAATAAAAAGCAGGAATTAGTTTGACCTGGTCATTTCACAACATATCCATGCATGAAGCCTCATACTGTATAGTGTTAATGGCATGGGCTCTTGTCAACGACACATCAGTGAAATAATGAAGTACTAATGATTTAAGAATAAATAGCATGATTAGCTACCTCCCCCATCACTCAGCCATCCTTGAATTTGTCTCCCTTTTCACTTATTTGGCTAAAATCTTTAAAAGTCCTTTGCAGCTCTTGCCTCGAATCTCTCTACTTTCTCTGCAGATTTTCTAGATTCCAGACTTCTCGACCTATACTCATGAAAATTGCTGTCATTTCATCACATTAATTTTTTTGTGGTTGGGGATTACTTGTCAATGTTTTAGATGCGGTGGTATAAGATCTTAGGAAAACTGAAGAGTGGGTCGGTGGTCATAATGCATTGAAAAAGAAGTATTACCCTAATTTTATCCTTGGTGCTTCTTAGTGTGTTAGGATGTCTAGGTGAAGATGACATAAAATTCAATACTATACAACTGTACATTCAGGGTGTGTGTGTGTGTGTGTGTGTGTGTGTGTGTGTGTGTGTGTGTGGGTGTATTCATGCACACTGTATCTATATATTTGCTTTTCGGAAAGCAACTTGAAGTATTAGTTACAAATACCGTTAGCATTTCCAAGTCTGTTCAAATCTACCCAAAATACTCAGACTCCAGCGAAGTTTCTTGCATGATTTCACAATGCACTGGGGTGAGTAACCCGGGCAGCTGCTTGTGTAGCTTGTGTGCTTGCAGTGACAGCACACAAAGCCAATGTACTATCTACCTAGCTTTGCCTTTTCACATTCTAAATGGTAAATGGCAGGGGGGGCATACTTGGTAAGTTTTATGGGTCTGTAAATTAGTTTAGCTCAAAAGCACTTTGCCTTGTTCATTTGAGAGCCATTGGGGGTGGGGTGGGGTGGGAGTGGGGGGGAGCAGGGCAGGATTTGTTAGCCTGCACTAATCGGTACTTGGCCTCTAGCAATTCTCTGTGGCAGAATAAAGGGAAGAGATAATTATTCCCCCTAATCACAGCATCAATGACTGCATTTAGAGGCTCTTCTTAAAGGCTGGCCAGATTTCCCAGAGAATAGTTTCAACCTTCCACTCATTAGATTTTGAAGTGAGTGAGTGTTCTGAAAGATATCCACTTGGGAGTCTTTCTTATGTGCTTGGAATTCTCAGGGGACAGGGATGCTGCAGTGGCTGCAGATGGGTGGCCTTTCTCCTATCTGTCACCAGCCTGCTAATAAGAATGGGTTTTAAGATCCTAGCAATTTGTAGTCAAGGGACATTCATCAGTACATGGACCCTGAAACCTAACCAGTCACCTTTAGTTCTCTCTCTCTCTCTCTCTCTCTCTCTCTCTCTCTCTCTCTCTCTCTCTCTCTCTCTCTTCCCTCTCCCTCCCTTCTCCTCCCTCCCTCCTTCTCCCTCCTCTCTCCTCTCTCCTCCCTCCCTCCTCTTTCCTCCTTCCTCCCTCCCTCTGCACTTTCCTCCCTCCCCTCCTTCTCTCCTCTCCCTCCCTCTCCTCTTTCTGTCCTCTCCCTCCCCCTCCTCTAGCCTCCTGCTATTGGCTGGGCTGGTTTAACCTGAAACCACGAACCTGGGACTACAGCCATGGATGTATGCCCTTAACAAAGAAGGCAATACACAGGCATGACAGTTGCCATTCTCCTGAAAGGAACACTGAGTCTTCAGGCACACAATATCATATGCCAAGAAAATGTGTAGTTCTGCACATCGATTTTTCTCCTGTTTTTTTTTTTTTTCACACAAGAAGCCCACATCTTCAGAATATAGTGAAGGCAGGTGAATTTGAACATGCCTGCAGCTCAGGTATTCAGGGTTTTCCACACAGTCTGAAAAGGCGTGGAGCCACAATACCTGTTTGCTGAAGTATTGAGTACTCCCCTTACCAGTCTAATGTGCTTTTCTAGTGCTTATCCTCTATAAGGCCCCCGACCCACCCCTGACTTTGTCACCACCACAGGTAATATCCTCTCCTGTTCTCACTGAGTGGACCCAAAATTTATCCTGTCTTACTGATTTTAATAAAATAAATAACTTAGGTTTTCTTATAATTACAAATGTATTATTTACTTTCAGGGAGACTGGAAAATCCCTGAAAGTATAATGAATTTTAAAATTAATTTTAAACCCCCTCTATTTGTTATGCTACCTGGAGATAACATGAGAAGGGACCAGTGACCTTCTTATGAAAATAGATGCCTTAAAGGAATGTTTGGTTGAATACTATATATACACCTTCTGTGTCAGTTACTTTTCTGTTTCTGTGACAAGATACCATGAACAAAGAATAAAGACAACTCAAGGAAAGGAGAGTTCATTTTCTTGTATGGCTCTAGACATGTTAGAGTCCATCATGACATGGCCAAGCGATAGCAGCAAGCAGCAGGCACAGGAAATTGAGAGATCACATCCTTAACAGCAGGCATGTAACACAGAGAGTGAATTACAAGCCAAGGGAGGCTGCACACTCTCAAAACTTGTCCCCAGAAATGTAATTCCTCCAGCAAGGCCATCTGACCTAAACATGTCTCCACAGCACCACCAACTGGAACCCAAGTGTTTAAATGTCCGAGCCTATGGGGCATATTCCTCTTTCAAGCAACCAGAGCTTTGCAGCAGCAATATATAGCCACTTACTAGGCCACCACTCTAGCTACTTGACCACTCTGTCTGTTTCTTCACTGCTAGTTTTGGGATAATAACAGTCCCTACTTCAGTAAGTTAAATGAGTTATTCTGCATGTGCAATTCTTCAAACATTGCCAAGCAGTTTACCTCATAAGCTCTTACCTAAGTAGTGGGTACTATCATCATGGTCTTGGTAACTGCAGTTTAGAACAGTGTCTGCTTCTGTCTTTCCTTATCTAGTCCTCCTCTTTCTTTCTGGCTGACATGATTCTTGAAAAATGGGAAGTATTTTACTGCATGAATCTGGGGTACTACCTTCACTCCAGCCTGGCATGCCTTAGTGTTACCTTTCCAGCTTACTTCAATGCGCCACTCTGTGTGACATGCAATTTTCTAAACTGCTGTAAAAAAAGGAAAGGTACAATAAATAATCAGTGCTTTTACATTCAAATATTCTTTACTGGTCATGCTTTCTCTGTCTCACCCCACATCAGCAATTCTAAGCCAGGGAACAGTATCTACACTTTGCTCTAACTCCAATAGCTCTTTGAAACTTCTCTTGGGCATGGTAAGATTCAATAATTTATTTGTTCAAGGTTTCTGAGAAGTTTTTATATTTGTGAATTCTTGTACCAGCTCTCTAGAATTTGCCCTAAGGATGAAGAGATGAGTTGCATTTTGCATTTCTCTTTTCTCTCATTAGAACTGATATCAAAAAATAGTTGAAGGGCTGTGATAGACTTTAGGCCTAGTCTGGTGTTCCTTCCTGGCAGTTGTTGCTGTACCACACTTGTGAGATATCCTGCACATAAGACATCTGCATATACCCAGACACAGAGACTTTCAACTTATCTCACTCATCTTTCTACACAAAAGAAAACAGAGGCCCCCCAAGAGTGTCTTGTTTGTTTTAAGCTATGGTTGACATCATAGATTTCCGTTTTATCTTTACGTCTACTCTTTTTGCCAGTTGACTATTAGTCTCAAAACGTTTAATTTCAGACCTGTCCCAGCACTTTTAAAAACATGTTTCTAGAGCTTGCTCATGTAAAATTTTCACATGGTTTCAAATAGCTTTTTATGTAATTTGTCTTATATTTGGAAAATATGTCATTTTAGTTTCTTATATTAACTGCAAAAAAAAAAAAAAAAAAAAAAGGCAAAGTTACCTGTGCATGATATGCTGCCTTGCAGATCCATGCAAGAGAGAGAAATTAGAATCATGCAACTGGTCATCAAGAAGGAGTAGCAACAAGATAAATTGTCATGCATTTGCAAATTCAATGGTTGTTAAAAGGAGAACATGCATTTATAGACACAAATGCTAGGATGCTATCTCATGGGTCCCAGGTTCTTTCTCACTGTTCTTGAGTATTAGAAGCCTGGCATTTTGGTACGACTCCTACAACTCAGGAATACCCCATGCTTTATATTGCTACTGTGGCTTAGGGATGCTGGGAACTTTCCCCCCTTTAACTTCCAAACTTCTCCCAAGAAATCATACGTTTCTCTTCATATGTTATTCCAGTTTCAGGGAGACATGTTTGTAGCATGTTGTTACGAAAACCAAAAAAATATACAAACAAACAAACACACAAGAACTTGTATGTCTCTCTGCGTGGTGTTATCCTATGTGACAATGTACAGATATCACCATTGTGGAAGTGTGTACTCTAAAACCATTAACATACCATGTGGTGATGGACTTATGATAAATGACTTGATTTCATTCCTACCGCAACAGTGGCACTGCCCTGTTGCTATTTTATCCCCAGACATACATACATATGCACAACTTTTAATGCTAAAATATTAAAGTTAAGCAACCATGAGCATTAAAACAGCAATGAACCTGGCAATCAGAAAGGGGAAACCAGTAAGGCATTTCCTTAGCAAAGCACCCTAAAAGCTTGACCTACAGAATTCAGCTTATATTTTCTTTTCTACTTTTCAAAGTAGCCATGCATATAAATATGGCTTTGGTCACCTTCCAGATGACACCTGGCCCCTCAAATGTGGTGGGGAGACAGATGAAGGAGGGGATTCTAGACCCCGAAATTAGGCAGACCCAGTTCCCAAAGTTCTCTTGTGACCCGGGTTCAACCTGCATTGATTTTCCACAGGAAAGCTGACGTGAAAACTACTCTCTTTGGAAAGGGGTTTTCAAAGTCGACCTCATTCAAACTGAGCAAATAATTAACTTTTCATCCTCTCATAAAATCAAGACTGTGGCTGGTTCAAAGCCGAGGACCCTGGGCCTTAATTGAATTAACTCGGTTTTCCATCCTTGCGCCGGACCATTCCAAACCATAACATTTAGCAAGGCTGACCTTCCTGGCGAGAACATAAGCACCCATTGAAGGAAGATCGCAGAGTCAGGGCTGTGGCACGCAAATTGGGCCTGAGTGGAAAATGGGACACTCTCCGAAGGGGACAAAACACTTTCTGTTTCCTACACTTGAGAGTTCGGTACAAATGCAGATCCGCACAGCGTTATCTTCGCCAAAGCAAAGAGAGCTGTGGCCCACTCTCCGGAGCAGCCATAGCTCACATCTGGCATCTTGGGACTCCGTGCTTTCGCATCTATTACCTACCTTGCTTGGAATCAGCATTCTTCCTACACCTCCAGTCACTCCCTGCCCTGCTCCTCCCCCAGACCTAAAGAACTACTCACTGCCCAGCCATTTCCCTTCTTTTAACCTCACTTACTGATGTCAGCATCACTCACGGCCTTTCATATATATTTGTGACCCTTAACCGTGTGAACCAAATGTGTATAGAAACTTCCCCGGGGAAAAAGGTGCACAGCTGCAGTAAATACCAGGTTTTGTTGATTAAGGTCATTGCACAAAACTGATATGAGTTAATGTGTCCCATTCTTCAGTTACTTGGACAATTGAATGTCCAGGGTAGCTAAATAATGATGATAATGGTGGTGATGGTAGTGGTTATGGTGATGATGATGGTAATGATGATGATGATGATGATGCGGAAGGAGGAAGAAAAGGAGAAAGAGAGAACAAAGGGCTCCTAATTACACCTTAACTACTACTGGAGGGCAGGGAGCTGACTCCTCCCCTTTGCTTTCTCTAACTCCCTTTACACATTGCTATGTGTGACTCAAGAACTCAATAAATACTTGGCTAATGATGCATCCTGTGTAAAGCTAGAGCAACCATCTCTCATGCCTGGGACCTGGCACCATTTTGGTAGCAAAATATGTTTTGAGTAATTTGAAATTCGTGAAGTTTAAATTATAAAGTGGTGGGGAGTTTCACTTTCCTTTCAAAATATTTTTGGTCTTGTAGGGAGAGACTTCTGCATTTGAGGCAATCTCCTAAAGACCACTAAAATCCACCCAACCGCAGAACATTTAAGCATGCTGAACCTTGGAATTAGTGATCTGCCTAAGGAAATGTAAAATTAAATTCTAATATCGAAGCTGACACTTTAGCGTCGTCCCTGGGACTCCATGGGGAAGTCTCAGCATGTCAAAGAAGAAATATAATTTGCGATTCAAGGTCAGCAGTGCAACCCCCCTGGGTTTATTTGATTTGGATGATGCTCCTGTAAAACTGTTGCTGATTTAAAATTTTTTGTTTTTTTTTATTGGTGGTGACTTTTGCTGTCTGTCTCTATGAAGCCCCACTTGAAAGATGCTGTCTAGATGCATGAACTCTTTGGAGGTGATGCTCTAGTTTGTGCATATGCAACCCAAAGATTGTGTTTACAAGTTTACAATGCTGTGGTTATGTCCCTTGTTGAAGCAAGGTGGCTTCACATCCTGAGACTGGAGGCAGGCTCATAGGATCTGATAGTTCCCTTAATACTCCCAACCCCCAGGAAACTTCTTTCGCAGCCCCTGTTCCTTCTACCACGATCTGTTTCTCATAGTCACTCCAAATCAAACATCTTTACTCCTAGCTCTAATTCTTAAGGGCTGTATGTCCTCAGCCTGCATTCCCCACCCCCCAACAATAGGAATGACTGATTTTAGGGCAAAGCGTGGGGCAGCAGTGAAAACTGGCTGAGTCTGCTCTGGGCTCTCTGTGTTGTATGAGATTCAGTCCTGCCTGCCTTGATTTGCTGTGTTTTATGAAGTAATTCTACCCATGTGGCACATTGTTACTATATTATGTAGTTGTTATTAATATTATTTCCAGTCAAAGCCAAGGGCTGTATGTAGAACCACAAAATGGTACAAGCTTTCCTAAGCAATCTCAACAACTTGGAGAATAGTTTTGCCTAGGACTATGAAAAGTCAGCCGTTACCAGGTATGTATTTCCCATTCAAGGGACAACTCTGTGGATCCCGTCTGGTCGGTCACCTTGTAGATGGCAGCTCCAGTCTTCTGTGACAAATGCATGTTCAGACCAGTGGCAAAATGGTCAGATCCTTTGCCCGAATCAGTTTCAGATTTCTAAAAATCGCTGCCATTCGGGCCTTCACCTCCTGCTAATCTTCTCCCACATACCCAATTTTAGCTTTGCCTTGACTTTAAATTTCTGAAGTTGATTATTTTGAGCAGATGGATGGGGTGCCTGTGGTAAAGCATTGCTCACTGGACCCACAGCTCATATTTCACTAGATAAATATACTGCATGCGGTAATCCAGAATACTGGTGGCCACTCCATTCTGGAAGAAGCTTTGAAGGCAGAAGACTATCAACTGAGGGAGGGAGACTGCTAGACACTGGGTTTAGTGTTGTGAATAAGTGGATTACTGGAAAGGTTCTTTGTTTATTTGTTCAGATATCAGACATGGAGAGAGTCAGGCTATCTGCCTAGCTACATGTGTATTCTAGGGTATCTTTAACTCTGCATGGGAATGATCCCCAGAGAAAATAAAGCAGTGTTTGTTTTTCAAATTACCAGGATGGATCAGGGAAAGAGTGAATGAAAAGAGCAAATGTTGTATATTTGGAAGGATTTCTTCAAAGCGGTACCTATTTCTCAGATGTTTTAGTGTTGATATTCTACAAGCAATATGGGATTCTTATAGAAGAAAGCTATGTCACAGAGACATGGCTTGTCAAGCCTATGACTTGGCAAACAAAGGGACAAGAAAAAGTGTGCAATGAAAATCTTTGGCCTGATTTGGTTTGGATTGACATTCTGGTTTTGCCCATCATTGGTGATCTTTAAATGATTTCTTAGCATTGATTTGAATCCCAGGCTGGCTGGTGTGAGAGCATCAGTTGTCCAATATGGCACTATTAGTACCATATTATTTGGTTGGTTTTTGGTTTTCTGTTTGTTTACTTTTCAATACAGGATTCCTCTGTGTAGCTCTGGTTGTCCTGGAACTCATTCTGTAGACCAGGCTGGCCATGAACTCAGAGATCTGCCTGTTTACACCTCTCAAGTGCTAGGATTAGAGGTATGCACCATCAATGCCTGGCTGGGATATGTTATATCTAAAGGTTTTCTCCTTAAATTATTAGCATTTTTCATTTACATTTCCCCCCCCCCAAAAGACATGAACATCAATCTTTCAGGTTTTAAAGTGCATCTTTGATGCTGTGGTTAGACAAGTATTTGTGTGGATGTGAGCATGTGAGCAAAGGTGCCTGCAGAGGACAGAGACAGGATCCCTGGAGCCAGTTGTATATAGGCTGTTGTGATCTGTCTCATCTAGGTTCTAGGATTCTGGTCCTCTGCTAGAACAGTACCTGCTTTTAACTTCTGAGCCAGCTCTCTAGCCTAGTTATACTAGTATTAACTATACAGATGGGTTATAGATTGACCTTCAAGGTAATAACCTGTTTACAGTGTTGATATCCATCTTTAAAATTATCTCTCTTTTGTATATTCTTATCCCTGTAGTTCCTCATACATCCGGAGCAGAGGTCATGTTAGGGACAAGAGTGATTAAGTGGCATGAACATCCTAGTTAAGGGGTGGCAGTTGAATAAACAGCAACAGCAATCCATGTTTCAATTTTGTCACAGTCCAGCTTCATCCTGCTTCTGTCCCAGAGTCTTTCAGGGACCCAGGTTCCGTTTCTTTATCTGTTTCAGCTCACGTCACACTGTCTTATTCACCTTGGGCTGTGACACTCGCTGTCTTGTTTGGCAGGATCCCATCTCTTTGCTCTCTGCATCTGCAGCAAATGTCACCTGACAGTTTCTTGTGTGACTATTAGTGCTCAGCTCAGGGGTTCCTTCTACAGAAGCATTTACACATATCACCCCTAAAAGTTAATCTGGCTTCATACAAGCACTCTTGTGTGACATGCTCTTTGACAACTTTCAAGAACACAGCCCGTTTTATTCATGTTTTCATCTTCAGTGCGTGCAGCAGGGCAAGGTACATTCCGAGTACTCGTCAGCCCAATGGCTTGCCGCGTGAGCTTTGCTTTGGCTCCTTATTTAGTTGGTGGATGACTTCTTTATTTGATTCTCCCAGGCAAGTGATTTCTGTTTGGCTCCCCTGGTAAAACCATTTCTTTATTTGACTGTCCACGTGAAATGTGCCATGGTTTTAGTGATGTGTCCATTTTATACGTAGAATTAAGATGGGTGTTTTTATTTTTTTTTTAATTTCCTTTGGTGCTTTTCTGGATCTCAGGTTTTCAAACTGAAGGTTATCTAAGGAGCCATGTAGGAGTTGTGAGATCCCTGTGTCTGATAAACACCTGATAAAGGGTGGTTCAGGATGACACATCCCATGTCTGAGATTTATGACTCTATATCATATGCTGTGAGCACTTGAGGGCTGCTTAATAAAGCAGGCCCATTTCCCACTCACTGCATCCATTAGATTAAATGCACCCAAGTAACTCTTACAACTGCACAGCTAACATCACTTTTCTCCCGCTGATGCTCAGTAGGAATGCTGTGATGCCACATATTGGAAATACATTTGAACCTGCCCAGCAACTGGAGTTTGATGCTATGCCATGCATTTTTACCAGTCATTTAATGTGGTCAGTTTTTAATAATACAAATACATAGCTTAAACAAGGGCACCTAATAATTCACAAGCCTCAAATCAGATAAAGAGAAATTGTCCCTCACTTTTCTATTTTATAAAAAAAGATATGGACATAAAGACTCTGGGAAGGATTTGGGGGAAGGGATCAGGAAGTCTGATTTTTGTCTTGGTTCAGGGACAAGATGGGCTGGGGGTTTTATACACTACCTGTACAGAAAGTCAGAGTTCAACACAGTAGGATTATGCTCTAGCAGACCTCTGAAGTTGGTCCCTTGCACAATGGGATGCATCAAGGGACAGCTATGATCATTCCCAGCCCAGCACAAAGCTAGAGGCAACACTCCCACTTGGTCTGGCTGTGCAGAGGAGTTTAGAGCATGGGAGAAAACAAGATGTGGGCTCCTGGGAATGGTCATAAAGTCCCGAAGCATTTGCCTATGGCTGTGGGGCTTCTGGGTGAGGCTGTGTCTCTCTCACCTGATGTGCAGGGAGACTTTTCCCAACCTGACGATGGGAGTTGAATGACAATTGTTCTTTAGTTCTGTGGACGATGTTTCAATTCCCCTTCCAGTTTGATACATCTCTGCCTGCTCTCACCTTCCATTGATTCTGTTCTCTCAAACAAATCTACTTCCTGTCTACGAGGAATATATATATGTGTGTGTGTGTGTGTGTGTGTGTGTGTGTGTGTGTATGATTAAAGTTAAAACCTCAATGAAACCTCTTCCCCTCTGCTCACCCACCTTGTCTGTTCTGCTGCATATACTTGGTTATCAGTAGGAACTGAGAAATAAGATTTTTGCAGCCACCCATAAACCAATGAGTTTCCTTGTCCATCCATTGTCTAGAAGACAGTTGAGTATGGTGGCTAAGACAAGGGACTTGCAAAACTAGTCTGCTTGCATGTACATTGGGCATCATCACACACTATTCATGGGCTGTGTGGAAAAGCCATTATTCTTTTTTTGCAGGGGGTGTGATGGGGTTGACTGAATTTACTTTCTATGTGATGTCATCTTCCTCCTCTGTCTTATGTAGACTAAGGCTGTTTGTTCTAAATTCTCATGACTCTCAGAACTTTCTTTTTTTATAAGACTTGATATAATTTGGATGGTTACTTTCTGATGGGCTCTTTCCCCTTGTGGCTGTAAACTGTATAAAACCAAAGTGCATACCTGATCTATCTTTTTGAGCAGCTCTCACACTCCCCAGGACTCAGGCTAGTGCTTAGACAATAGGTTCCCAGGGAACGGGTGGTTTATACAGTCTTCCAGCTCTTAGTTCATTCAACAGGGTTATAGTATTAGCTTGGGTACCATCACTGCTATGTGTCTTGGGTAATGTGATCATTAGCACAAATTCTGATCAGTTGGGAGCCCCATATTTCTCTCATTGACTTCCTGATATCAATAAAGCGAATCCACTTAGAATTCTTATTATGTAATTTCTCTGCTAATATGAATATAGATGAAGGAAAAAATTCTATCTCTAATGCAGGCAAACACATCAGAGGAAAACAATGCACAGAGTCAGTTTTGGAAGGTAGAAGAGCTCAACAGGGTGAACTAGTTAGGCATTTCAATTCCTAGTTGAATAACCAGACTGGCAGTTAGATTTTTCTTCCTTTAAATTTATTTCATTTAATGTAAGTGAATGTAACCACCATCCTAAACTAATTATATCATTTCCTAATGTCTGACTTGTATATTTGCACAGTTATATATGTATGTACCTCTATCTATCCTTTCAAAGAAAATAAAGTTAGGAGACATCAATTGTTTGAAAGTCAGATCTTTGTAAATACAGCAGACCCTTTCCAAATGTGTAGGAATCCAAGACAGCCAGATCTGAGTTCTTCGAGCATCTGGTTTTATAGCTCACTTGCTTTGCTCACTTTACCTCCATCCCAGGTTTGGATCATACCTGATAAGGCCCTTGAGCAACTGGTTCTGGTTTCCACTTAAATCTTTCAGTCCTACTTGATTTATTTAGCTAAGCATCACAGTCTCTGCTAAAGCCAGATCCAAGAGGAGACATATTTCCCATTTCTCCTTGTATCTGATTCCCAATCTTTGTTTTTTTGTGTATGTAGTTTGGTATGGGGGAGCCAGATTGAAGCGGGTGCTGTCTGTGACACCAGTCAATACAATGATACATGCTAAGTAAAGACTGGAATGAAGTATTTGATCAGAGCATCCTAACAGTGTCTCTGATTGGTCCAGCCTGAAGCATGCTTTTAAAGATGCAGACTTTAAAAAAGATGATAGACAAAGCTACTTTCCTTTGATGTTCCTCTCAGATGGTAGAATGCTTGCCTAACAATCATGAAGCTCTGATTTTGGTTAGTAATCTGTAATCCTAACATCTAAGAAGCAGAGCAGAAAGACAAAAAGTTCAAGGACACTACTCAATTCAAATTCAATTTTGGGGGGTTCCTGTAGAAGACCTATCTCTCTTCAGCAGATGGTCAGCCTTTAACAGATCCTAAGATAGCCCCTATATGGTCCCTCTCCTCCCCCCCTCTACATTCTCTCTCTCTCTCTCTCTCTCTCTCTCTCTCTCTCTCTCTCTCTCTCTCTCTCTCTCCCTCCCTCCCTCCCTCCCTTTCTTTCTCTCCCTCCTTCTGTCCCTCCCTCTGTCCTTCTCTCTGTCTCTCTGTCTCTCTGTCTCTGTCTTTCTCTCTGGTCTTCATCACAATGAGGAAATGAGAAAAAAGAAATTTTGTGTGTCTCAATTAGGTTGAAACTGAGTAAACTTGAAGAAACACAACTCTTCCATAATGAAATGTATATTTTTCTGAGGTATGATGACAGGCAGGTTTCTGTTTTGTTTTTCCTTCTCCATGACAACAGTAAGTAAGATGTATATTGGCCTTTCTTACTGTTGTGGTCAGGAGGGAGTCCTGCCTAACTCCTGGTCACATTGAAATGGAGCCTTAGAAAACAATGACATTTGCATGCATTGGCTGAGAATCAATGTCTCAATCAGAGCCAGGCTTCAGCTCACCTGCCACACTTGTCTTCACCCTTCTCTTTCCTGCTCATGCCTAGACACTCTGCTCCAACCGCATCCTCTGTCTAATACCTCTTTATGATGTAATCATCTAGACTAGGATACATAAGAACAGAGAACAAAGAATGGTGGTATTTTTTGTTGTTTTGTGACAAATCTACTATAAGGCCAGCAAAGACTTTCTTACCTTGAAGGGATGGATGTGTCACAGAGATCTTGCTCTTGTGTTACCATGGTTTGAAATTGATTTCAAAGATGCTTTCTAGGAAGCCATTTTTGAGCCTTGGTATCCGAGGATGACAAGGCTTTACATCTCCATAGACATGATGGGTCCTGTTGTCAATGTATCTGCCCCACATATCACACCAAGCCATGCTTCCAGTTTCTTTGTGTCTACTGGTGCTGGCTAGGGAAGCCAAGAAGGCCTAGATGGTGGTGGTAGAAAAGTGTGTACTAACCTTGTTACAGGAATTAGAACGTCAAAGATGGCACAGGTTTGAAGACTATTCTGGGAATAAATCAAAGAATTCATGCCACGGTTACTTGGTACTGAAGAAAGTTATGGCAATGCTGCAAACAAAATCAGGACTGCACAGAACACAATTTACTGCAATTTACTAGTGATTTACAGACACAAGTGTGGTCTTGGGTGGTAGCAAGACACATGGATTTCTGTAAATTGGTTGAGAAGCAAAAGGCTTATATAGTTGAAAGGAGATAATTGACTTCATCTAAGTCAGGATGAACCTGTTTTATCTGAAGCTAACTTGAAGGATAATAAGAGGTACCAGTTAGCTGACTCAGAAGATAAAGAATTTGCCACACGGGTGTGAGGACCTGAGTTCATATCCATAGAAGCCATGTGAGGATGGACAGGGTGATGAGCATCCACACTCACATCCCTAAAGAAAAGGAGCATGGAGATCACAGGCTTCACAAATGGGCCAGATAGATGGGAAGCAGCAAAAAAGTATCCTACCTCAAGTAAAGGGAGGGAGGTAAGGACCAGTATCTCAGGGTATTCTCTGACTTCTGCAAGTGTTCTGTGGCAATGTATGCCTGCACTTGCATAATACAGCACATGCACAAGCACGCACACACACACACACACACACACACACACACATACACACACACACGTGCATGCACACATATGATAAGAACATCCCTGGTACTGTGGCACAATATAAATCTCCAAATACTATCTTGATGGTTTGGTGTATTGATAGTTTTTAGGAGGAATATATGGGGTGAAGTGACTGGGGTTACTCAAGAGCCATCATTGCAGTTCGGCAGTTGTAACTCAATATGGCTGCCTCCAATAGCTTGATTGAGAAACACAGGGTATTAATAGGTAGAAAGTTCCAGGTTTTTTAGTTTGTTTGTTTTTTTCAATGTTTGATTGGTAGATCCTTGAACTGGGTTTCTTAAGCCTCAGTACACCAAAATCTAGTTGGCTATTGTGGGTAGATGCTGATACAAGATGCAGCAGAAGCAAAAATGTACCATTAAAAGCTTTTCAATATGAAATCCAGCTAACCTGAAGAAATGAATAGAGTGTCTTTGTGGCTACTCCTATGTGAAAGTCAGTACTGTCACTTTGACAGTACTTGTCAGCTCTGAAGTATCTAGGAGATAAGACTCTGACAAGCCTTTGAAAAGTTACCTGGATAAGGTCAATTGAGTTAGGAAGACTCATCTTAACTGAATAGAGGAGACAGTGAGATGAGCACCAGCATCGCTGCAGTGTGGCCGACTTCCTCAACTTCCTGTCATCATGATTTCCCTGACACGATGTCCACAGTGACTGTGAGTCAAAACATACCCGTTCTGTCTTAGGTGATTTTTGTCAGGTCAGTTCATTATAGCAACACAGGCACAACAGATATGCCCAACCTACTGAAGATTTGACCCCAGTTATAGCCACGTAGTGATCTTTAAAAGAGTTATGGAAAGAATCTTTGGCTACACTCCAGAAATGCCTCCGAATGCTAATGTTTTTTGTCTTTAATAATATATATTTTTTCTTTCCAACTGAGATGTCTTATGATTCAACACATTCATTTTCCTTTTAAAATAGGCCGATCACAGATGATGAATTGGCTTTCCAAGATGCAAATTCATCCTTACCCTCTTCCTTCCAGCCATCAGCCAAGCTGTGTCAGATTTTTCCAGTTGATAATTTCTAGTTCCAAGTCTTTGAATCCGGTCTTTTCAACCTGTCATCACCTAAAATATTAGCCTCCAATCAGATTCTAAAGATATATACTGTACGTCTCCATGGTAGGCAGATAAAATAGCACCTTGTCTAATGGTTTTGACTTTACCCAGAATGGCCTTAAGGAACTTTCCAAAAACACACCCTCATCAAAATAAATAAATAAATAAATAAATAAATAAATAAATAAATAAATAAATCCGTAACCTTAGATGCACTAAGTCACTGGAGATGACCAGAGTCAACATTAGTAAAATGAATTTTGTTTGGCTTCACATGGGTATGTGCATATGAGATGTGTGCATGCATGTATGTGGGTGCAGGGTGGACATGTCATAGGGCATATGTGCAGGTCAGATGTTGGCCCTCACCTTTCTGCCTTGCTTGAAACGGGATCTCTATACCACTGTGTAAAACAAGCCAGCCGACCTAGTGAACTTGTGGAGATTCTTCAGGTTCTGTTTCCCATTTTCCCATCAGGATACACGGGGTTACAGATGGTGTGTTAATCCATTCAGCTTGTTCGTGGGTTCAGGGAATCCAAACTCAAGTCATCAGGCTAATGTGAGAAAGTTCAATTTATCCACTGAGCCAATTCCTCAGCCTGTGTTAAATATTAAGCTGAGCTCATGGAACTAAAGTCTCACTGAAGTTTAGTCCCTTGACTTTTAACTCCCAATTGAGCCTTTTATGGCAGAGGTGAAGAGCTGGATTATATTAGTAATTCATCTACTCACTCATTCAAAGACCATTAGAATCTGTATGTCTGCTGGCTCTGAAATAGCTTTATATTGGAATGTAGATCAAGCATGTGAAGGACTCTCATGGACAAATCCAGCCATGAATATGAACGAGGGGTAACCTTGCTGCTAGTCAAAATTCGGGAAACCCTGGCCATTGAATTTGGGGCAGAGAGTTAAAAATTCCTTTTAGTATGGCTGTGTCTCAAATATCTTTGGATGTTGTGAACCATTGTTCTCTCCTTCCTCTCTTATTGAATTTTATTTGTTTGTTTTTGTTTTGAGACAGGATTTTATATAGCTCAAACTGACCTGGAACTTATAATGTAGCCAGGGCTGCCCTTGAACTCCTCATCTTCCTGCCTCCAGATCCCAAGGGCTGTGGAGTGTGTCACCGTCACTCCTTGCTCTTCCTTTTACATCCAATGTCACTCTGGGTCACCGTCACTCCTTGCTGTCCTTTTTGCATCCAATGTCACTAGTAGGAATAGCAAATGGACCATCTTCATGGGAAACTCAGGTAAACTCTCTTCCTCATGGCAGAAGATGAGTAAATGGAAAAATCTTTAGAAGTTTCTCCAGGTCAATTTCTAGACCAGAACTCTGAAGTGACAAGTGCCCTTAGCAGTAACTGTCTCCATACTTAACAAATGTTGAATCACTCACACTGCTAATCAAGAGGAAACATTTTCTTAAAATAAAACTTGTAAGTGCTTCATAAGTTGCCTCTGGGAAACAATGTGGTGTCTGCATGGTCTATATGAAGAAAACCAGCAGGGTTTTTATATGTACTTATTACTTTCAGAAGTTAATGTCTATGTACATATATAGTATATTATATATCCATGCATGTATGCATGTGCATGTATACATACACACATACACACATACTACATAGTATTTCTCCTTTGTTGAAACAATTGCTCATTCACTTCTGAAGCCATGTGGGCTTGGTCAAAGCATCCGTTGCCATCAGGAAGGTCTTGTATCTGAGTGTGCGTGCTCTTTTGGGATCTAGCAGAATCCTCCAGACTGGGTGGTTTCCTGTCTGGGCGAAACCTTCAAAACAAGGAAACTGTTGGAACCAAGAATAGCACTTGGCCTGATGGTTCTGACATTGACCGAACCTGGAAAAGTTCTGGGTTGGGGGAAGGCGAGGACACCCCAACACTAACATCAAGCTTAATGGAGTGACTAATGACGTCACAAGCCTGAAGTGTTAGCATTTCTGTGGTCTCATTTCTTAATTTATTGTGTGAATAGGCATTCCAACCCCAATGCCTAAATCTGTTGCCACCCATTTCCAGTATCCTTAGTTTTGTGGCACTATGAACAGAAAAAAAAAATTCACCTTAATAAAGTGGAGAATGAAACGTGAGAAAAGAGTTGGCCATCATTGCTACTCTTTGTTGGCCAATGTTGGATGTTATTATACACAGGAGAAAAATACCATCCAAAAATGTCTTAAGTGGAATGGGTGTCATTTAACATATGCCTTTCAAAGAGGAAGATTTGGGGCCACATATTGTCACTCTGTCATATCTGCCACTTTCCCACCTGCATTCCCCTAATATGCGTAAACACATTTAACCTATAATAAAGTTCATATTTCCTCAAGTGTCACCTATGCCAATACTCACCCCCAAATGGCATACCCCAAGAAATAACTCAGCCCAGCAAGGTTTGGCTATGTGATAACAATGCCTAATGCATGTGTTATGGGTCCTAATTATTTGTCTCTTGAAAAATAATCTGTGGTCTGAACAAGAAATTGCATAGCGTATACTTTTTTCCCCTTCAGCAATTTCTCCACTGAGTTGACTGACCTCTTCATTTGATGGGTCTGCTGGTCAGGATTGAAGGAGAAGCCCAGGCTTCCAGCCCAGGCTTCCAGCCCAGGTTTTGCTGCCACTATCCTCAGCTATTTTTATTTTTTTTTTTTTTATTTTTTTTTTTTTTTAGAAACATCATGTCACATGCTTCCAGGTGCGTTAGTTGCAAAACACCCTCTTCTTATGCTTTCTTTCACTTCTTGATTACCTTTTAATTTTCTCTTTTTGGCAGAAACTAAAATTTTACATTGTGGTACAATCGGCGACCAGCTAGTTAAGAGGCAGGCCAAGAGAACAATTGCTTATTCTAAAATGTTCAAGAAGAGACTGGAGAGATGACCCCGTGCTAAAGAGCCCTTGTTGCCCCTGATCCAAGCTTTGGTTCCCTGCAGCCATGCTGGGTGGCTCACAACTGCCAGTCCAGTCCATGGATCAGATGCCTCTGGCCTCCTACAACACTATACATGTCTATACCCACACATGCATACACACTGACATGTTAAATAAGAATAAATAACTTTAAAATTATGAAGCAAGTGACAGGTTGTAGTTGGGGAATTGTTGATGACGTAGTGGGAATAACTATTGAATTCTGAGAGGTCTTTAAGTTTGCACACAGTGGTAGTAATTTATCAGTTGTGTTTTTTAAACCTGTTTTTGTGCTGGGTGGTGGTGGCGCACACCTTTAACACCAGCACTCAGGGGACAGAGGCAAGCAGATCTCTGTATTTGAGGACAGCCTGGTCTACAGAGGGAGTTCTAGGTCAGCCAGGGCTACACAGAGAAGCCATGTCTCTAAAACCCAAAGGCATGTATTTGTATTTGAACACACGGACATCCACATCACAGTGTACATGTGGAGGTCAGAGACAACTTGTAGTTGGTTCATTCCTTCTACCACGTGGGTTCCAGGAATCAAATGTAGGTTGTCAGCCTTGGTGGTAGGTGCCTTTTTTTCACTGAGCTATCTTGCAGGACTACCAATAGCATTTATTTCTTACTGCATATTTATTTACATGAAGAATACCATCTAGATTCAAACAATTCCAAAGATGAGTTTCAAATCTCTTGCGTGCATGATAAAGACAGATAGAAAGAGATAAAGAGGATGTAGGGGTTGATGTATGGAGTCCCGATGTCACAGAGGAGGTGCCAAGGTAATGCAACCTTTTGGGAAAACAATTTGCCTTTTTTTTCCTAAAAATGATCATAAGCTTACTTCTAACACAATTTAACCTTTAGATATTTACCCAGGAGTAATGAAAACATTTTTCTATATGAAGTTTATATGTGAATATGGTAGCATTACTTCAAATGGGCAAGAAAAAAAATTGAAAATCCAAATGGCCATGATTGATGACTAGGTCAATGAAACATGAAGTGTTCCACATAATAGGAATTATTTAGCACTGTGTTAATCAGATTTTCTCAAAACTGTGGTAATATACCTAGCAAACCGGGGAAGATGGGATTATTTTTGATTCACACATGGTTCTATGACATGCAGTTCCTAGTCTGTGACTCCAGACTCTGGGCTGTGGTAGGAAAAGCTGTCTTCATGGCAGATGGGTGTGGCAGAGTTGGTTCTCTTCATGGTGGATAGGAGGAAGAGACAGAGGCCCAGGAAGATCCCGGATAAGACGGTCTCCAAGGATACACTCTTAGTGATAAACTTCTTCCTGTTTGGCGTCAATACAAATTTCCTAGAACATTCTACAGGGGCACTGCCAGGTAAACTTGATGCCTTCAGTAGTTGCATTTTTTAAAGGGGTGGGGGGGCATTTCATGTAGGAACAATGACAGTACTAAACAGGAACCAAGCACTAATACATGCTATAACACAAAGAACTTGGCAAATTCAAACAACTCATATGCAAATACTAGCATTTCAATCACCTGGTGGTTAATCTGTTGGTGTTGACCAGTCAAGCTGCTTCCATTCATAGATTTCTAACTTAATGAGATGCTTTAAGTCTCAGTATTTCTGAGAGCTTCAATGAGACAAATCTCAACAACCAATTTTCCTAAGATCCCTTGACCTGAATGAGAAATACCAAGAGGGCAGGAGAGAAAACAACATCACCTCCTGCATAAATCCCTGAACAAACAACCTTCATTATGGTCTGACTCAGCTTTAGAGCTGATGGACAGGTGGCTTGGGTGATACTGTCTGTAGGCAGAGGATGCACAACCCATAAAGAATGGTGAGTGGCAGGTTTTCCTAAAGGCAGTTAGGCATTGTCTGTATCAACAGCTCCTGGCCTTTTCTGTGGAGGTACTTAGGATACTCTCTAGGATAAATTCATTAAAACAACAACAACAACAACAACAACACAACAGGCTTATTAGTACCAGAATATTTAAATAACGTTGGAAATCTTCTGGGAGAGGAGAGTAATTAATTTCCTTCTCTGTATCATTGTTACTGTGAACTGGACCAATGTGCTCAACATCTTGATGGACATTCCAATTATAAGGAATTATATCTCATTCCTTATAAGATGCTAGGGGATGCCATAGTGTGATCTAAGGGGTACAGTTGCTTTACTGGCATGTCTCCACTTTCACCATGCCATGTGGGTGCTGTCACCTAGATGAGTATTCTAAATGTCTCTGCTTTCAAGATGGGGGGTTCCTGGTTCCTCAGAGAAATGATATATCCTAGACTTTTTCTTTTACTCCTTTTACAGAACTGGGTACACTGACTCTTGTTCTTTGTCTAGTTCAAGTACCTACTGAAATAGTTGATAGGGATTCTATGAATTGTGAAGGCTTTCATACAGAAGTTTCCTTGATTTTTTTTCCCCTGCCTTTTTTCATATAGTTGTGGGCATTGAAGCCTCAAAGTGATATGTTGGTTATTCAAATTTTCTCCTTCCTAGAGCAACTGGCAATTGAAGGACTTGAAATGAGAAGGCTTAGAGAGTGAGAAGGTTCTAAGCTAAACAAAAGAAACAGGACAGAGAAAGTTCATGTCATTTGTAGGACATTTAAAATTACTGCAAACTCAGGTAAGTTTATTTATTAATGAAGAAGGTAAAACATGGAGTAGGATAAGATTATACTTTAAAAAGCCGATTATATTAGATTGTGAATGACTTTGCATTCTCAGCTAAGGAGCATAGGATTTATGTTGTCTGCACGAGGGACATCTACAGATTTGTTTTTAATTGCACAATTTCTTAAATATCTGTGGTAGACACTGTCCTAAATAACACTGGAGTATTTTAATAAGCAAAACAGAAAGATCTCTCCCTCCTCATGCAATAAAATCAGGCATTGAATTCTGTATGTAACCTACTTATTATTTTAGTTTAGTGCATAATATGTAACTCTAGCAGGTGTAAATAGTCACACGCTAGGTTGGAAGAGAGACATTTTGTGGGAAAATATGCACAACAAAGCCTGCAGCATAGGAATGCTGGGTATGGGGCAACAGGATGTCACTGAAGTAAAAGTGTCTAGATGGGAGATGAATATGAGAAGGTTAAGGTGGTATCTGGGAAAATCTTAAAGGAGTTGAGAAAAGTAGCCTTGAGGCTACAGGACAGAAGAACATTCCAGGCAGAAGGAAGTCAAGAGAAGATTGAACCTCACCTATTGTAGACTGTGATAGATTGCAGATGTGCAGGGATACAGCTCAGAGGCCCATTGACAGAATCAATGGTTGCCCATACTCTTGTCAGGATGATGACCTCCCAATGCATTCATTTTGTTGTCTCAATACATTCAAGTTGATGATCCCAACAGTTTGGCTATTAAAACAACCCTGGGAGGTTGGGAGGAGCTGGTAGAATTCTTCCCGGTTTATAGATGGAGAAACAGTCTCAAGACTTTATGTGACTTGCCTAAGGTTACAGGGCAGAGTCTGGGAGTCAGTGCGGTCAGCTCGGAACAACATCTCTCTGTTGGACGGTGGGGCCTCTTTGGCAGGGGGCATAGTAAAGTTCTGAGACAAAGAGTGGGAGGACTCATTAAAAGGTATTCCTGTGACATCAAGATCCAGGAAATGCCATCCCCACCCCATTCCAGGCTCTGTCCATTAGCTTCATGAAACTGCTGACACCATACTTGGGAACCTCAAGCTTGCTGCTGGTGTCCCAAGTGGGAGCCCTGGCCCCTCCCACCAAACATCCTGGTTTCCTGATGTTGTTGTGTGGTGGGAGGCAGGAATATGCTTCTCTCTGACCCCTGGACTGGGTGTTTTCTTCCACACAAGGTGAACGCTGATTCAGACACCAAGGTAGGGGTGAATCTGGCCTTGTCCAAGGGACATACATATCTGATCCAGTCTGAAGGACCCAGGGAGACGTCAGGTCATCTGGGTGAATGTGGCAATAAATAATAAAATCTGTTTGGAAGCACAGAGTGAGGATGGGGGAGATGGTGTAGTCAAGAAAGTATTTGCCGTGCAAGCATGAGAATTTGAGTATTGTCCTCAGTACTTGATATTATTTTTAAAGGCTGGATTAGTGCCATTCCAGCAATGGGGAAGCAGGTCCCTGGGACTTGCCATTCAGTTAGCTCAGCCTACTTGGTGAGATACCCTGTTTCCAAAGGAAAGGGTGGGTGGTACCTGAAGAACAACACCCATGGACTCACACATGCATAAACATACATGTGTACCAGCACCCATACACATGTATACCTGCACATACATGAATACATGAGAGAGAGAAAAGCACTCTCACAAGTGTGCCTGCACACACACACACACACACACACACACACACACACACACACACACACACGACTGACAAGAAGTTGCAGTCAGACTGTCTTTGGGGTGTTCAAGCAATCCTTCTTCATCCATCCTGAAGTGAGCTCCTGTACCATTATTTCAAGGGTCATTAAGGATGTGAAATAGTTGCTCTAACAGTGTCAGCTGCCTGGGTCAGTCCCAGTGCCTGGGTCCTGAACCTGGTAATGGTGCTCTTGGACAAGGGGAGGGGTTACCATTATTCCTACAAAAACTTGAGCTAAAGGACTCAACTCATTTGTGCTAGAATTGAAATGCTCGTTGAAGAAGGGACTCCCAGTAGCTTCCTGTTGTAGAAAGCCATTGGTGGAGCAGGCCATACTTCTCTGTAATATAGTAGCCTGCTCATCACTGAGCCCCCACTAGTGGGCTGCTAATGTGCTATTGATTCTTCAAGGTCTCTCTTGCTACCTGTTCTTTCCTGTTTGGCCTCCAGATTCTCAGGGCTACCTATCTGACTTCTCTGTCTCTCTGTCTCTGTCTCTGTCTGTCTGTCTGTCTGTCTGTCTGTCTGTCTGTCTGTCTGTCTCTCTCTCTCTCTCTCTCTCTCTCTCTCTCTCTCTCTCTCTCTCTCTCTCTTTCTCTCTGGGAGAGTAATCCAATGTCAGGAAATGGGGTGTCCTTAATGGCTGATGTCAGAGAGTGGAGACAGGGTTAGGAGGCTGAACAGGAATAGATGTGTGGGCTGAAATAAGGCCACGGTGTATGTGTTCATTCTTCTTGCTTTCTAGAAGCAACTAATAGTGTTCGAACAGCATAGCTCATGAAGGTTCAGGGAGGCTTTGAGGGCCTTTAAAAAAATGGAAAGTAAAGAGATATTAATTTAGAGTTTCAAATAAGCAACTTAAAAAGTATGTAAGTATGCTCCTGGCAATGTTTAAGAGATACTTGTACACTAAAAAATTCATAGTGTATTTGGAATTTAAGTTTAGTTGGAGATCCTATGTTTTATCTTGTGACCCTGATCCAAACCCCATATTATAAAGGAACAGCAAAAGTAGAGTTTTGCAGGATATTATTATCCAATAGTTTCACAGAAACAAAAAATTATCTGTATACGAATAACTTAATATTGACTGTCTAAGATGTCTTTCTCTGTCCCTTGGGAATCCTGAATGCCATGCAATTTCTCCCTAAGGAACACACGTTTACGTTTCTCTTCTGTCAGAAATGTCCTGGTCTTCTGTAGCCATCTTTGCAGTGGTCGTACATATAGAGAAGAGTGGAGACTACTACGGTGGCCAGCACAGTTCACACTTATAGTCTTCAATAACATGCACTTAATTCACAGTCCAAGTCAGACATCGCTCTGAGGCTACATCTTTCCATGTAATCCTGCGTTTGTTTCCACTTCAATTTTGATCATTTTTCCTAATTGGGCTGCTTCTCCTATTTTGCTGCAGAGTGTAAGGGCAGGGATCTTGCCCATCTGTGTTATAGCAGTACAGATGCTAAATGGATGGCTGTCTGGTAGCTGAACTTGACATGTGAGCCACGAACCCTAACTTCTACCATTTCATTTTATTTGCTGTTGCTGTGATTGAGTCCAGGACCTCCCACATGCCAGGCAAAGTACTTTGCCACTGAGCCCCACCCAAGCCCCCGTCTCTCTTCTGATTCTGAATATTCTCATAACCCCAGGACTGTGGATGCTGTGGAGGAACCCTCGGTACATGCCTAGGGTATGATTGCTGTGTGATTACACAATGTACCCATACGCTCATATGTGTTTGAAGGCTTGGCCCCCACTAGGTGGTGCTGTTTTGAGAAGTTGGGAATGCTTTGGAGGCGGAGCTTTGATGGATGAAATAGGTCACTGGGGAAGGTCTGAGTTTTTATATTTCTCCAATAAAGGAAAGCTATACTAGCCTGGAATCAACGATTGAAAGAAGTGATGAATGGTTTCTGGAGTTTGGAAAAGCATTTCCGCAAACATAGATGCACCTAGAAAGTACATGTATCTCTTTCTGTTAATGTGTCCGAGACTCTTTAGGGAGAGTCTAGGCGTTTCTCAGATTATCTGTCTCTAGCTCTTGGTTTCCATGGATTGAGCCTATCTGGATCCCTTTCTTCACAGTAGCTGAGGCAGCTCCCTTCATCCCTGCCATTTCTCCACATTCGTGTTTACCACAGTCAATCAATGGCAAAGGTTAACTCAAGCTAACATCAGGCTATCCAGCCTGATGGAGCCCACGGCCGAAGCTCGGCTAATAAACCAACACATTCCAATAGTTTCATACAAGGAATTGGTGAGAGCGTGACTTTTTTTAAAAAGTCATTTAATTACATACCCCGATGTCTTCACCCAGCTATTCTCTAAAATATATTTTCCCAATTTTAGCATATCCCCCTTCCCGATTCTCAATTAGCTATTGCGTCGGGCCTTTGCGTCCAAGCCTCATAAGTAATAGTAACTTAATTTTCCAAACCATAAATCAAGGAACCCCGTACTCCATAGCACATGTTCCATTTGTTTTTAATCAAGGGCAGCCCTGCTCTTGGAGTCGGAAGCTTTAATTCAGAGGGCTCCTAGGCCTTTTTGGACTAAGAAACCTTTCAGCTTCCGAGAATTCCCTTTGTGAATGTTTTAAGTATCCTTTTGGCAAGAGATTGAAAATATAAAATATCTCAAATGGGATCCTTTAATTCACTGACCTGTGCGCACTCCCTATACCTCAGCTCTGACTTGAGAAAAAAAACACTCACGTATAGTCTTGCACATGTGTGCTCTCATGTTTTTTCATCCTGTGCTTCAAGAAAAATATAACTTCTGGGAAAAGGGGAATGAACGAAGGATGTTGAGAGACACGCAATTTCTAGAAATAACTGAAACGAAATAGCTCTCTCTCTCAAGCAGCAATGGTATTGGGATAGTTTAGACCCCAAATTGTCCTTTTTTAAATTTGGTGTGTGTGTGTGTGTGTGTGTGTGTGTGTGTGTGTGTGTGTGTGTGTATGCATGCGTGTGTTACCACAGCACATATGTGGAGGTCAGAGATCAACCTCTGGTGTCTGTTCTTGCCTTCCATTATATTTGAGGTGGGATCTCTCTTTCTTGCTGTGTGCTGCTGTGTATAGCAGACTTGCTGTTCTGTGCAAGCTCCTAGGGTTCCCGTGTGTTGACCTCCCATCCACACAGGAGTAACAATTACGGGTGAGTGCTACTGATCTGCCTTTCTGTAGATTCTGGGGATCCTAACTCAGGCACTTTTGCATGGCAAGCTTTCTACTCACTGATCCATCTCCCCAGCCAACAGTCACTGTCACCTTGAGGAAAAGTAAAGGACTGCATGAAAGCCTCTAATCTTTTAGACACTCAGTTCCTAGCATGCTTTTACAACTGAAAAATAATTCAGCAGGAACCTTCTATTGCCTTTTATGTCCCACACAAGGACACCTGTCCAGAGAGGTTCTGAACTCAGAAAATAGCCTCAGCTCATGTCTGCTAACACTAGAACTCCATAAAGTTTTGGAACAGGAAGCTAGTGAGTATTTGGTCATTGAGATGGCTTATCTACCCGATAGAAAACAGCCACACAACTCGAACTTTCTACCCACTTACCAGCATTTACTGTTTCATCTGGATGCGGGGCAGTGAGGTGGCAGAGTACCAAGAAGTGAGAGAATAATCTGAAAAGTTGCAGAAGAAAAAAACAAAGAGTAACCTGCTATGGAAGGAGAGTCATATCGATGCTAGAGGAGATTTAACGTTTAAGATGCCAGAGAGAAACTGATTTCAGCATGTATCATGCTGTACCATTAAGGCCTGAAATTTTATAGGAAAATTTTCAACTTACAAGGCCTTATGGGATGGCTAAACGTTCCCAGAGAATCAAAGATGCTGTGTGGCCACAAAAAGAAACATAAATCTAGAGTGTGAGACTGAACTGTAGAGGAGCAATATTAAGATGATTTAATGATATAGTTAACCTGCAGACATTGGGGTAATACCTAGTTAACTGTATTTTCAGATGGTATCAACTTCTCTCTCTAATGATGGGGAATAGAAAGAGGAACTAGAAACAAAAAGAAAAGAAAATCATCCAGCATAGTGGTGGTGACAAGAGTAGGTGCCAAAGACTTCATGGCAATGATAAATAATTCAAAGAAATAAATTCAAAATCAGAAGCTGGATTTCCATCAGTGAGTTAACAACAACAAAAAACTTGACAGTAGGGATATGGAGCCCAAACTAGAAATGGGAAAAGCAAGAAGAAAAACAAAAGAAACAGAGGATCTGCCCAGAAAGAACTTCATTATTTTGTTTCCAGTTAAAACAAATAATCAAGTAGCATGTAGTGGGGAAACACAATAGGATCCATGTGTTTTGCATGCTAAGTTTTGCACACATCTGTTTTTGTTTTTGTTTTGATTTTTGAGACAGGGTTTCTCTATATTGTTTTGGAGCCTGTCCTGGAACTTACTCTGTAGAGCAGGCTGGCTTCAAACTCAGAGATCCACCTGCCTCTGCCTTCCAAGTGCTGGGACTAAAGGCGTGCACCACCAACACCCAGCTTTGCATATCTCTGTACATGTATGTGGAAGTAGACAGTTAGCCAGGGGGTAAACCATAGACTTATACAACCAAGTCGGTGTCATTGAATGACTTCTTTTGTTTTGTTTTGTTTTGTTTTGTTTCTTTTGACATGGAACATGTGCTTGTTAACAAATATTTCACAGATATTCCTTAGACACATCATGGGAAGGTAGGGAACACTGGAGTCCCAATCTTAGGTCTTCAGACAGTTTATGAGAACATAAAAATTTACTCGATATTATAGGAGCCGAGGTCTTTTCCCAAGATGGAGACAGTTCATGGCAGGATGCACATAATGATTAAGACCAGAAGATTAAAAAGCACAAGTATTGGCTAGGGGAACTGGCTCTGATGATCTAAGTTATTTCCCAAATCTCATTTGTTGGAAGGAGACTTCCAAGAGCTGTATTCTGTGTTCTCTAGTCTCCACCCCTGGGCTATGGTGCAGTCTCACAGTCTCCTCTCCCCAACACACACACACTCACACACACATACACACACACACACACACACACACACACACACACACACACACACCAAAATAAATAAATATTGCAAAGAATTAAAAGGAAAAACAGAAGGTAGGGAGAATCACACATAATTGAAGCATTTCTATTGACCTTATAGAGAAAAAATGTGGGCTAGCCTTTGGAAGTTGAATACATTGCTACAAAGGGTGCAGAAGGATGCTCTGGAAGGATTAATAAGATGTATGGTGTAGTAGATTCTAAAAGCTTTTTTATTTTTAATTTTATGTGTATATGTATTTGAGTGTGGCCTTGTGCATGTCAGTGCAGGTGTCTGTGGAACCCAGAAGAGGGTGTCTGAGTCCCTAAAGCTGGAGTTACAGGCAGTGGTGAATCACCTGACATAAGTGATGGAAAACTGAACCAGGGTCCTCTTAACTGCTGAGTCATTCCTCCTACAGTGGAATAGATGTAACAGTGTGTGCATGAAGAGCATGTTTTAACGTTTTTCATTTTGTATGATAAAGAACAGGGGCTCATCAAAAATGAGAATAAAACAATGTAAATATTTGTGGAAAGATTCCTTCCCAAAGACAGAGGCAACTGTAGAACTGGAACACTCGCAAATGTTTCATAAGACTCTGGGTGAAATCCAAGGAAAGGGTTACAGAATTGGAGATGAGCAAATTGATGGGCATACTTTGGAAGGATGAATTTGAAAGGAATAATGTGGGTAGCTCTTTTCAAGATACTTCTCGATGTGGTCTTTGTTTCAGCCTTGTTTTCCTAAAGATGGCAGCAACTGAGGAGTTCATGGAATTTTACTGTGCTAACATGGACAGTCCCAAAGCCCAGTATACAGTTTCAGGCCTACTTGGAAGAAGGGATACAATGTGCAGTACAGGAATATATCTGTTCTAGTTTGCTTTTCAGTTTCTTCCATAAACATCATGACCAAAAGAAAGTTGGGGAGGAAAGGGTTATTTAAGGTTGAGATTTCCATTCTGCCACAGAAAGAAGGAAGGGCAGTAATTAAAGTAGAAACCATGGAGGAATACTGCCCGCTGGCTTGCTCTCTGACTTGCTTCTCAGTTACTCTTGTTATGTAGCTCAGGATAACTGGCCTAGGGATGATGTCTCCCAAAGTGGCTTAAGCATCCCCTCTCCCCCAATTATCACTGCAGACATTGTCTCATAGACATGGTCATAGACCAATAAGATTGATGCAATTCTACAGTGACTCTAAGTTACATTAAGTGACGTTAGCATCTTCATTGTGCACACCAGTTTATGCCAGCCTGTCACATGGTAGAATGGTGACAGAGTCTTTTTAAAGAGCAGAAGGCAGGGCAGGAAAAGGCTTTCCCAGATTCCCAGTGGTCCCATCTCTGGTCATAAAGATACCCAGTGAATATAATCCTCCTCACAGACGCCTGCCACTGTAGGAAGGGGGACTCCTGTAATTGGTTGCATTTGGCATCCAAAGCCTCACCACAAGTTGGCTGAGGCTCTGTCCCATACAGTGAAGGAGTGTCTGTGGGCATCTTTCTCCAAAGCCACTGTCTCATGGCTGGTGGTGGTGACTCACAGAAGGGGATATTTGGGAGAGCTGGAGTCCTCAGGGGGAAACCTTGAAAAGGAACTGAGGTTGGCTGTGTGTTCACACCCCAGCATGGCTACTTTGTGAAACCTCAGGGGGTGGATTAGAAGCCTGGAAGCATTGTAGGAGAGGACCTCCCAGCGACAGAGCATCTTCTCATTCCACACCTGGCCACAGCATTCCTCATCTTCATATGGTTTGCATCTTCTTTGCCAGGTTCTAGGTTCTAGTCTCTGTTATAAGTAATGCTATTCTTTGTTTTATATTTTTAGTGTGTGTGTGTGTGTGTGAGAGAGAGAGAGAGAGAGAGAGAGAGAGAGAGAGAGAGAGAGAGAGAGAGAGAGAGAGAGAGGAGAGAGAGAGAGAGAGAGAGAGAGAGAGAGAGAGAGAGAGAGAGAGAGAGAGAGAGAGAGAGAGAGAATGAGTGAGCATAAGAGTATAAATGCTCTTGAGAGAATTATTAGGTGATATGCTATCACCAGAACCAATGAATCTCACTGGTAAACAAGCTTGCCTGACTCTTGACAATCCAACTTTCCAAGGATGCTCATGGATTCATGTCAGAAGGATGCTGTGTGTGTCTCTAATGTTTCACGTTATCTCTGTTGATTTTGAAAGACTCATAGGGAAGCTTAGTATACCTGAGAACCGGACTGTGGCTCAAAGTAAAATAATCTTTGCTTCCTAGGCTCACCTCGGTTTTAGATAGCGATGATTGGGGGCTGCAGAGATGGCTCAGCAGTTACAAGTGCTTACTTCTCTTGCACAAGACCCAAGTGTTCCTAGCACTCTTATCAGGCAGCTCACAACCACCTGTAACTCCATCTCCTGGGACTCTGATATTCTTTTCTGGCTGCTAAGAGTACCCACACACACTTGACATTCACACACACACACACACACACACACACACACACACACACACACACAGAGAGAGAGAGAGAGAGAGAGAGAGAGAGAGAGAGAGAGAGAGAGAGAGAGAGAGAGAGAGGCACGCACGAACGCACAAATAAATGAAAGTAAAATATTTTTTAAAAGGAAATCAAGCTAAGGTGAGCTAGATGTCTTTGAAAAAGTGGGCACAAAGGGGGAGTTTTTTAAATAAGAAGGGAATAAAGAGCCACATGGAGGGAGAGGTTGGAAATTGGCCCTTGAAAGGGAGCAGCAGAAAGCTGAGCAGAGAGCTGAGGACTGAGACAAAGACACCAGCATTGAGTAGCTTCCCTAGGGATGCTGGATCAGATGATGGAATTTTGATGCCAGGCTGTTGGATCCCATATGATGCAGTGATGTCTTGTGATGAAGCCATCTAGTTTGTTTAACGTCAAACTTGTTGTTCCTCATGCTTTGATATGCAGATCAGTCTCAGTGGTGATGTGGAGGGAAGGAGGTCCAGTAAGTATATGGGTATATACTGTTTACAGGGTCAGTGAACATACCCATCCAAGACAAGATACAAAGAGCATTCTGTGCGAGCAGGAACTTGGAGATGGAGGTCTAGAGAGACTCAGGCTCCTTTGGAAATCCCACATGTCTTAGGAGACATGTTCTTGCACAAGAGAGAGAGGAAAGGCAATTTATAGACATCATGGCAAAACAGTCCTCATAAAACTGTGGGATTTTGGAGTCTGGGTGTGGAAAGCGAATGTCTCTCTCTTTCTCTTTTTGTCTCTCTGCATTTTTCTCATTCCCTCCCTTGCCCTCTCCTTCTCTTCCTCCCTCCTGTATTTATGGAGGACATTACTAACTGTTATTAGATAAAATTAACTCATAGTCAACAAGAAATTCTGGTCTACTGCAGATTTCAGAGGTGACTAGACACCGAGGACCAAGACCAGTAGAAGAGTCTGCAGACTGAGGGATGCATTTGACTACACGGAGGGATGCATTCAACTGTAGCGTGTATGTTTTCCGCCAGCCCGTCAGTCGCCTAGTCACACCGGCGCACCAGCCCCAGATAGCACACAGAGACTCTGTATTTGATATAAGGTTGTTGGCCAGTTACTATTATTGTTTATGGGCTAGCTCTGTCTTAATGATTAACCCATTTCTACTAATCTAAGTATTTCAACGTGGTCATCTCACCGGAGAGCGGTGGGCCGGCATCTTGCTTTCTCCACGCTCTCCATGCTGACTCCTCCTTCCTACTTCCTCTTTCCTCCTTGTCTCCTAGCCCTGCCTATCTTGATTTCCCATTGGCCACAGTGCTTTATTCATTAACACATATTTACAGAATAACATCTCCCATCATTCAACTGCAGAGGGAAACATTCCACTGCATGGATCATAGGTTGCTCTGCCCCTGGTGTGCTAGTTAAGTCTTCAACTTTCTCATCAGCCCAGTTCTGACCTCTGCTTGGGAGCACATGCGTTTTCATGAATGCCTTAGAGCTCCCACCCATTAGGGGTGATTCATAAGTAAGGAGCAATAAGGGTCTAGACCTCTTTATGCCGTAAGCACCCCCCTACACACACACATTTAGAAGGGAGAGTTTGGTAAAGATAAACTACTTTCAAGGTCATTGTCCATTTCAAGTGCCTAACCTCTTCTGAATACCAGTCACATCTGCGCTATGGAACTGCTGGGGGAGCCTTTCTCCCTGTTGACTGCCTGGCTCTCTCATCCCTTCCTACAAGATCCTTGGGTTCACACAGTCTGTAATGCAGACAAGCCAGGACAAAGCCATGGAATCTCCCTGTCTGTGCATCACCTCCATCCCCCTTGGGAGATGGAGGTGAGGTGTTGGTCATTCCACAATGCTTTGGACAGACCCCCAAACATATGGAAAATATGGAGAATAGGGTATAAGTTATAAAAATAAAATAAATAAAATAAAGTGAGAATGCCAATTTCTGGTAATGGTTTGTTTTCATAGTAACTGAGAACCCCTATAAACCTGCGAGTAATCACACATTTATGGTAGGGTAAGCTAGGGGAATTAGGGGGCTCCCTGGGACCTGCGCTATTAGTACAGCTGCTTCCCATTGCTGAGATCTGAGTTCAAATCTCTACCAGTGGTACAAATGAAAATGTCATTTTAGAAGTTAATTAGCCCCATGCAATAAATACTAGCTACTTGATTGATGTACCTAAAAATTAACTACTCAAAAATAATACATATATAAAAATACATATATTGCCATTATGCAAGTCAGACCAGTCAAAAAGTCAGACATCATTTAAATAATTTGCTTCTCTTAATAGTCTAACCACCTGCAAGTAAATAGAATTTATTAAAAGAAGGTGGGGCTTCTGGGAGATGAATTTTGGAACTAGAGGGGGAAAATACTTTTAAAAAGCCATCAAATTGAATCCTTAGTTTTATAGAAGAAGAAATAAAAACTTGGGAGGTTAAGTGACTTGGTTAAGTAATACAATTAACTGGTGGGGAAGCAGGGCTGGGTTCCAGGTGTCTCGGTGGCTACACATGTTCTCGGGTGATTTCTGTAAGCTCTTAGCATGATTTTCTCCTCCCACTCTGATGTCCATGCTTTTCAAAGTTTGCCCTCATAAACTCTTCCTTGCTATATTCTGTGTTTCAGAGTGCTTTGCCTTCTCTTCTTACTAAAATCTCATACTTAACACCTCAGGACTTAATTATTATTAGATTTCCCATCAGTTACATGAACATGAGCACACAAGATACCCTAACATTGAACCAGAATTCAATGGGGGGGAATTAGGGAACTTGTTTGTGAATTCAAATAAAACTAGACAAGTGTAGTAGGACTTGGTGGTGCACACCTTTAATCCCAGCACTGCTGAGGCAGAGGTAGTCGAATCTCTGAGTACGAGACCAGCCTGGTCTTCAGAGGGAATTTCAGAACAGCCAAGGTTACACAGAGAAACCCCATCTCAAACGAAACAAAGAAAAACAATACATTAGAGAAGTGTGGAAGCATCCCTTTTAGCAACAAGCTGATCTAGTTAAAACAATACTGTCTATACCAGTGAGAGAAAAGTCAGCCATGGCAAAGTCCTATGTTAACTGCTTAAGCTGCTCCTAACTTTGAGAGAAAGCTTCTGTCATCTTAGAATATCCATCTCTCCTCCCCAAGTCAAATGTTGACAGAAATATGAGTGTGAGTGGCTGTGTTAGGCAGGGATCCCTACAAGAATAGAACAAGAATAAGCGAGGTGATGGGGAGCCTCTATGTAACTGCAAATAGCTATTCACAATTAGAGGTTACATAGCACTATGTTGACTGCTGCAAGCTGGCAGGCTGGAGAACTCAGTAGCTTCTCAGTCTAAGCTGGGGGCCCCAGAGCTAGGGAACCAATGGTACAATCCCCCTGTGAGCCCCAAAGCCTGGAAGCACCGCAAAGGGCCATGATACAAGTCCACAGTCAAGGTCTGAAGAAGCTGGCAGGCACAGATGTAACCACTCAAGACAGCCAATGAAGACCCCACTATGAGCACTCAGGAAAGCTTTCTTTTCTATTGTTTTTGTTCTGCTTGGACCCCCAGCCTACAGTATATTGGCTCCTACATATAGAGCTGGATTTTCCCAGTTTGATTTGATCACCATTGTGCTAGGACCATAATCTCTGGACACACCGGAAAGAATGCCTTACTGATTTCCTGGGAGTCTCTCAATCCAATTAAATTTGAGTTCAAATGGTTTCTTGTGAGATATCAAAGACTAAGGAGAGGTTGAAAGGTGTCTTTTTGTGGCAATGACTTTGGCTGACTGTGTGTGTGTGTGTGTGTGTGTGTGTGTGTGTGTGTGTGTGTGTGTGGTGTGGTGTGTCAGCATATGGGCCAAGCTAAACATGTTGGGGTCAGAGGCCAAAGCTTTTGAGTCTCAGATCTCTTACTGTCAGGCTTGGTGGAAGGCAACTTTATCCACTAAGCAATCCTGTCAGTCTATGCTTGATATTTTTTGAGCATGATATTTAACTCAATTTCTATGAAAAATGTTAGTTGGGAAAAAGTAGAAAGGGCCATTTTTTCCAAGTTTGGAGGCTCTGGGAGCTAGATTTGGTACACTTGAGTTTTTATATCTTCATTCCCTCTTTAAAAAGCACCATCAGTTAGTATCTTGAAAGAAATTAAGGTGTGGATTTAAATAGAAGTTCCAAGTATACTCGGAGTACTTGACCCTGTGCCTTCACACTATGAATGTTCCATAATATCAGACCAATATTCTAGATTATTCCTTATCCAAACTCCTCATCAAGGCACAGTTCCTGAATGATGACTTTCTACTCATCACAGAGCCATAACAGTGAGTACCACTAGTGTCAGTTTGCCCAACCTCAAAGACATCTCAGGTTATCCATCCCTCTGCTGGTCCCCAAAGCCTCTATGTTAGTTTTGACCAGCATCATTTTCCCATGGATTACTATAATCACCTCCATTCAGCCTTAACTGCCCGAATCCCATTCTCTTTTGCTGCACTCCTTACCATTCATTTTCTAAATTTCTTGAATAATCTTTCTTAAATGCATGCCCGAGCATGGCATTCTTTGCTCAAAATCCTTCAATTACACTCAATTGCATTCATAATTCAGCCCAAATGCCCTGACAAAGCCACTCTAAATCCCTTTTGGAATAAGGTGGATTGTATACACAACCATGGATGTGAGCTTATAGAAACTGCTGGCTCCTGACTTTCTACCTTACCCTTTACCCCTTCACTTCTTATCACTTACATTTGAGGCAACCTTGTCCATGACCTTCTTAGGGGTCATCCGCTGGTTTTGTCTGAATTTCCATTCCTGGCTCAAACCTTAACTCAGTTGTATTGTGCACAGCACAATCTTCCCTGGGGATGGATTTGCGCCTCTTTTAGACCCATTCAGTGTTCTGAGATGTTACCAAGCACTACTGTATCAAGCGTTACTCCTGTTTGACATCTATTATTCTTGGTTTGCTCCTCAATCCAAACTTAGAGTGTTTAGTGTTTGCTTGATATCATAATTCAGATGCCTCATTTGTTCATTTGTTTTCAAGTGTTGCTTCACTTTTCCAAAAAACCCTGTAGAAAGAAATTCGTATTTTATTTTTCATAGTTCCCTGACTGTTGGCCCTTCGATCTAGGCATACTGATTCTAGGCTTAACTTGGTGATCAGCAAATGTCTGTTGAAAGCCATTGCCTACAGGAATATATTCCACCTTTCCTCCAGTGACATTGGTGTCTTTTCATTGATTTTACTTAATTGAGGGCTTTTGTTTCTCAGGAAGGGTTACTTTCTCCAACGTTAGGCAAAATTACAAAACAAGATTTGGGTGATTACATATTTCTCCTTTTAGTTTTCTTAAAGTGCTCTCATCCTCTCTGCCTGTCTTCACTCCCTCTGTGATCCCTTCCATTTGGCCAATGTACAGGACTGATATGTTCACCTTTTTTGTGGAATGTTATTTTAAGATGTGTCACATTTGTTTATGCTGTCAAATATTTGTTTAATAATGCAAAGATATGTTGCATTCTTTTATATTGCATTTGTTTAACTCTGTGAAGCTGTGTTACCTGACTGGTTTAATAAAGAGCTGAATGGCCAATAGCAAGGCAGGAGAAAGCACAGGTGGGGCTGGCAGGCAGGAAGAATAAATGGGAGGAGAGATCTTGAAAGAAAAATAATATCAAAGAACAAGAAAAGGAGAAGGATATACAGAAATAGAGGGAGGTGAAAACCCAGAGGCAAAAAGGTAGACAGGATAATTTAAGTGAAGAAAAGCTGGCTAGAAACAAGCCAGGCTAAGGTCTTGCATTCATAAGAAAGAATAGACCTCCTTGTATTTATTTGGGAGCTGGGTGGCAGGCCACCAAAGTGCCAAAAGATTAAAAACAACCAAACATACCTCTTATAAAAATACTCCAATCTTTTGTTTTCTTAGAAACAGTTAGAATAAAAACATACCTATCTAGCCTCTTTGTTGACTTTCAGTCACTAGTTCATTGTGTATGTGTGTGTGTGTGTGTGTGTGTGTGTGTGTGTGTGTGTGTGTTTATTTCTTTGCTGTAATGTACAAATACAGAGTTTTATATGAGAAAGAAATGGCCTTTTCAGGAATTGGCAGGTATCAGAGACAAGGAAGGTGATATTTCTCAGCATCTCTTTTGAAAACATTGTCTGGGTTTCCATGGGCTCCATTGGGTTCTGACAGCGTTCAATAGCATCGATCAGTTCCGGAGGAGAAACTGTTCAAACTAAAGCATCTCACACAGTGTAGACCTCGCAGAAGTTGAATACTACAGTGGAAGTATGGGACATGTAGAGGGGAACATGGTATAGAAATGGTAGGGAGAAGAGACATTGAGGGATCTGTGTTACTTGCCTTGTGTCTGTCAGGGAATACTGCCTCCAGAATCCAGCATTTCCAGTCATCAGTGATCATGTCTATTAAAAGAGAGGGAGACACTATTACAGTTGTAAAACACTTCTGAGGAGTCCATGTGTTTTGTCAATTCCAATATTTCTATGGCTTGAATGGGTTGAACATTTAATACTGAAATTCAGAGTGGCATTTTTGAGGCAGGGTCTTTTGAAACTAATTAGGGTTAAACAAGGTCATAGTGGGGCCTTCATGATGATCCTGGTAGCTTTGGAGGAAGAGGAAGAGAGACATGAGATGGCACATCCTCTCTGTCTTGCTTGGCATGTGTTGCCTCTTCCATGTCAGGATGGGCCAAGAAGGCCCTCACCAGAGAGGCCAGGATGGTACTTTTGAATTTTCTAGCCTCAGAATCTGGTCTGTAAAATAAAGAAATCTTGGTTATTGATGTGCTATCAAGGCTGTGGTGTTGTTATAGCAACAGAAAATGGACAAAGACAGCTGTTGGTAATTACCTTCAAGGCTAACTTTTTAAAGTTTCTCTTTCTTCCTGTGTTTTACTCTCTACCCATCTATTCTCAAGAACTCTTCACCATAGCTAGTAACGATGTGATTTTCCACACTGATGTGAGCTCTGGCAGGACTTCTCCTCTCTGTCTTGTGGCTGCCAAGACCCCGAGGGCTCAACTTCATCCTATTGTTTCTCATTCCTGGAATGATAGAGGGAAGGGCATCATAGATGATTCTGGTTGGGTTGGAACAGCGCGCTTCATTCCTGGGCCTTTGTTTCAGCTTGAAATATACTACACATTAATTGGATTGATACAAATAATTAAGATAGTCACTTGGGTTGCACACCTTTCCTCTGAAATTTTTCTTTAAGTTGCCAAATCGAAGCTTGGTGTATTCAAATGTCAATGATTCATGGCTTTTGAAAAAAAAAATCCTCTGAATGGGACTCAGAGCTAAAGAAAACACTTAGACTGATTGCCACCAATGCCACACGTTCACATACAAATCTCCACAACATTGGCTCACTTTGCAGAACATGGTACCCAAGATGTTCAATGTCAACACAGACACTGTTTGTGGTGATAATGTTATTTTGGTCTCTACTTGCAAACAGTTTTACAATAGAAAGAAGAACGCTTAGATACCATCAAAAAAATAGGCATGTATTTTTGTTCCAATTACAAGAGTAAACATGATCCTTTTTTATTCCATCTTGGCCATTGTTGGAACTTATACACATCAAGTTATGATAAAATTAAAATTACATAAATACACAAAAATGCAGTTATTGTTAACAAATTCCAGAATGCTCTCATGTACAGATGAAGCCAGGATGGCAGAGACTCCATGGTTTTCATGAAAGAGAAACCATCTGAGAGAAAGAAACAAGAAATGAATAGGGATAATAGAACCTTTAGTGCCTCTCTCCACTAGTACCATTCTTTCACATATGCCCTATCTCCTAACATTTCTAGAAACACAACAATTAGCACATCAATCTGGAGACCAAGTGTTAAAAACATGAGCCTATTTGGGGTATCTGAAATTCAAACCATAGATGGGTTTATTCATGGATGGGATTTAGGGGCTTTCAAAAAAATATAGTTTTTGCCTTCCATCCTATCCTCACACACACGTCTTTCCTTCTAGAAGCAGTACCATTAGATGACTGAGCCTGTTAGTGCCTGGGTGATGGATTTCTTAGACTCAGAGTTGATGAATTCTCTTTTTTATAAATCACCCACTATGAAAGTTTCTGTTATAGCAACAGAAAATCAGTTAAGACAGAAACTGGACTAAAGAACAAGGGATGCTATTGGAACAAATAAAATAAAAAATGTAGACATGGCTGTCAGAATTGGGTAGTGAGCAAAGAATGGGCAGGCTGAATTGACTCCTAGAAAAGGTTTTGTGCTGCTATACACAAATGCTAAGAGGAGTTCTGGATAGGGCTCAGCCACAAATGGCAGGAGGAAAAACTTCCTTCCCTCTGGAGATAAAGGAGATGGTCAGAAGGTTGGAGGAACATGGAGGAGGACAGTTCTTGTGGACAAGGAAAATGGGGCAATGGCAATAAGAAATGGGTGCTCTGTCATGCAGATGAAGAGCTTGGATGAATTTTATCCTATCCTGGTACTGCATAGGAAGTAGAGTCTAAACAGCAGTGAACTGGCAGGTTGGAGAGTAGACAGGTTAAACAGCAAAGTGTTCAGGATGCTACTTGGCTTCTCATAACCACTTCCAGTAAAATGAAAGAAAGGAGAGATGTCTTGAAGATGAGATTTGTTGAAAAGACAGCAGAATGTAAAGTGTGGAGAATTCTCTTTAGGTCTGAATAGAAGGAAACCAGATTATTAATAAAAGCAATGGGAGAGTAATGTCATGGAAATTTGGGAGACACAGCTGTGATGCCTGTCATACGTCTAGAGTGTGCCAAAGCCCCAAGGACAGAGGAGGGATAGGGGAACTTTCTGCCTAGGAGGGTTTCAAGTCTGAGCCCCAAATTCTGATACAATGCTTGGCTGCTGTATCTATGGCTCAGATAGGCCCAGGTGCATCTCAGGTCTTTTCACTGGAGGGTGCAGTCCATGTCATGATAATTCTGAGGATGTCCAAAGTGCATTAGTTGTGGAGGCCTGAGAACCTTCACTAATGTAAAAGCTGTCTCAGAGAAGCCTGTGTCCAGGTAGAGATTATTATTTTGGTAGGGCCAAAATAGTATTGCCCACTCAAGTCCTCTCCAACAGAACCAGAATGAAGGCTACTCACAGAATGACTTGCAACAACAGGGCTATCCTAGATAACCTCATATCAGCAGAACCACCACAATGTGTAGGTGATGTTGGGATGAGTTGAGGTCTTTGTGGCTACTAGGATGAAATGGATAAGTTTTGTATGTGAGAAAACCTTGAATGGATTGTGTCCAGCAACACTATAAACAGATGGACTGGGTTCACATCCTGGTAAAGAGCAGAGACAAAAACAAGCATAGCACAGATATGAACAAGTGGAGAAAGATTTGCTACCTGCAGAAGGCAGGAGTACAGACATTATTTCCAAAGCTATAGTCCTCCTGGGAACAAAGGAAGATGGTATGTTTTTTGTTTGTTTGTTTGTTTTTTAGGTCGTAGTTCAAAAGGGGAATGTGTAGTAGCCCTTCTCAGAGTGTATATACCACCATGCCCAACTCTTATCTCTGTCTAACTTCAATAAGAATCTGCAGTTAAGATTTTTGGGCTGGGTCTTTGGGATGAGATGAAAGCATTTGGTGTATGAAAAGGCAAAGAATTTTGTGACTGTTTGGATATACTATTGAGACATGAGGCTCAAAGGTAGTTAGAGCCTGAGTTGAGGCACTTCCGAAATACTTCCTACACACAACCTTTGGGCCTCTTTCTCTTCCCGCCCTGCAACAGGATGACGTGTATACCTCACCTCTGAGGGCCACACCTATCACTAGATATGTGAGCCTCTTGATGATTTGCCTTAAGCTTTCCTTAACTTTCCACTCTTGCAAAGTGCTACTCAGGTATGCAATGGATCAAGTTACTTAACCTCTTTGATCCTTACTTTCTTCCTGTTTACAACACCCGCCTCTACCATCCTTTTGCTATGATGAAACAGTCTGACCAAAGGCAGCTTGGGGAGAAAAGTGGTTCTGGTTTTGGCTGACACTTCCATGTCACAGCTCATCACTGAGGCTCATCACAGAGTTCAAGCAGGAACCTGGAGGTAGGAATTAAAGAAGAGGCTACAGAGGAACGAACACTGCTTAAAGGTTTGTTACCATGGCTTGCTTAGCTAACTTTCACATACAACCCTGGACCACCTGCCCAGGGATTGTACTGCCCATTCTGGGGCTGCATCCTCTCACAACACCATCAATCAAGAGCGTGCCCCAAAGACTTTGATGGAGACAATGCCTCAAGGTTCCTTCTTCCCTGATGACCCAGCCTTCAAGTTAAAACAAAACAAAACAAAAAAAACCTAACCAGCACAGTATGTTTTAAGAAAACAATTAATATGGAGCCTGATACACATAATTTTCACAACCTCTTAGTTAATTTATTCTCAAACCTATTGATGAAAGATTCCTCTCTTTGTCTAAACCAACTGGTTCTTGGCACTATACCAATAGCGTCTCTTAAATAATTTTCCTTGTGGGTTAGCTGCCTCTCAAAGCAGTTTGGACTGCAGTTCTCTGTTTCCCACATGCCACCAAGATGCGTGAGCTGGCACACAGACAGGACACCCAGCAAGTGGAGGTGAGTATGTGAAGCAGGTGCCGGAGAGGGCACCCTGCTTGCATCTTGGAGAGGAGCTCCTGGCCAGGAGCTTTCTACCGTATCTCTCCAGCCAAAGTGCCAGCAGTTGGAGACATGTCCGTGGCAGAAGATCAACAGGTCTAGCAGCTAATTAGTGTGCTGGTTTTTGTGTGACATTTGGAAAGTTCCTGAGTGAGCGAGGTGGTCACTAGAGGCTCCATCACATCCTGACACTCTCTGTCACTTCGTTTATGTTCTCTGCCCTTGGCCCAGCCTCGGCACACTGCATAAATCTGCAGCTGCAGAAACCAAGCTCACATATAAAACTGAAGGATTTATTTTGAGGTATTGAAAGGTTTATAGCTGAAAAGGAAAAAAAAAGTTAAGAATTTGCCGAATCGGCATCTGGAGGACTCTCCTATGTGCTACCTTTAACCCCCTCCCGGCACTGTTCCCTCTTGTCCTTTCTGCAGGAGGCCCAGGAAGAAGAGCGAGACAATGGATCCTCCAACCTATACCCACTCCTGGCCTTGGGTGACTTCATATGCCATTGAGAGTAACTCTTGAAAGCTACCCTGACCATGCTGAGACCCAAATACTCACCAAACAAAGCAACCCTTTACTTTTGCTCTGGTTCCCAGAGCAATTTGGTCTCCAGAAAGTGCTGTTCATTTTTCAAGGCATATTTCAGAGAACAGTGCTAAGTTTTCAGTGCTCCTATTCCTGTATCTGTATTGCTTTGGTGAAGATCAGCAGGAAGCTAGCTTAAGTGATTAGTTCTTGCATCAAATAAAAATCTGAGTGACCACTTGTGTATTTGATCCTGTGTTCAGCATTTCCTTGCCTAGATCTTGCAGATTCCTCTAGTGACCCCTTCAGGTCCCAGCTGGTGGCTTGGGGGCATTCATTAAGCTAATTAGGATAGCTCTCTTGAATGCTTGCAGACAGACTGAGATCTAAGTTTAAAAAACAAAATCTCAGTGAGTGTGTGTGTGTGTGTGTGGGGTCTGTGAGCTTGTCTGTGTGCATGTGTATATATGTGTCTCTGTGTGTGTCTATGTGTGTATTGAGAGGTGGAGAGGGAGAAAGAGGGAGAGGGAAGGAGGGAAGGAGGGAGAGAGAGAGAGAGAGAGAGAGAGAGAGAGAGAGAGAGAGAGAGAGAGAGAGAGAGAGAGAGAGAGAATGCCTCTAAAGCAGAGGGTTAGGAGGCAATAGAGCATGCTGGAGAATCACATTGCTTTGAATTGCTTTATTGACTTGACATGTTCTGCCATGCTATTTTCCAGGAAGGCACTAAGGCAATACATACAGCCTGGAAAGGAGCAGAGAGCTCTACTGACACCATGTCTTATGATCCATGGGATTTATGGGAACAGCAGCTCCATTGACTGGCTCCTCCTTGCCCTTCTTATCCTCTGACTCTTCCTTTAAACCATTAAGTGAGAAATGCCCTTCATTAAGCTCATGTATTTAATCCCTTAGTTACCAGTGGGTGGTATTGTCTGGAGGAAATTATGGAACCTGTAGGAAGTGGAGAATTGTTGGGAAAAGTACACCATGAGGATGGCTTTGAGAGTTTGTGGCTTTGTCTCACTTCCGGTTTACTCTCTCCACTTCTTGTACACTGTTGAGCTGTGATCTCTCATCCTTCAGGTCCATGGTTTATTGTTTTGCTTCTTACTGTGTGCTGGCTCGTGTTTTGTCAATACAACACAAAGTAGAGTCATTTTGGAAGAGGGAAACTCAATTGGGAAGACGCCCTCACCAGAGTGGCCTGTTGGCAAACCTGCGGGGCATTTCCTTGATTAGTGATTGATGTAGGTGGTGCCATCCCTGGGCAGGTGGTCCTGGACGCTGTAAGACAGTAAACTGAGCAAGTCAGTAAGCACACTCCTCCATGGCCTCTGTCTCAATTCCTGCCTCCAGTTTCCTACCGTAACTCCATGCTTTGACTTCTTTCTATACTGTTCTGTGTCCCAGGATAGGTAAGCCAAATAAGCCCTTTCCTCCCCAAATGCTTCTGATCACAATGTTTTGTCACAGCAAAAGAAAATCTACTTAAGAAGCCCTGTGATTCCAGAATATCTCTCTCTCTCTCTCTCTCTCTCTCTCTCTCTCTCTCTCTCTCTCTCTCTCTCTCTCTCTCTCTCTCTCTCTCTCCCTGGAGCTGTTTGGGAAAATAAACTCATTCTTCTATAAGTTGCTTTTGGTCATAGTATTTTATCATAGCAACAAAAACATAACTATTGCACCTGTCTGCCATCCACTGTATTAGGTTTTCTTTCTTTTTTTCTTTTTTCTTTTTTTCCTGCTATGACAAAATGCCAGGGGAGAAGCAACTTGAGGAAGAGTTTGTTTGGGCTCACAATCTGAAGGCCCAGTCCATCATAGCAGGGCAGTCATGGCAGCAGGATTGTGCAGGGACTGGCCATGTTGTAGCCATGCCACTGTCTGGAAGCAGAGAGAGATGAATGCTGATGCTTAGGTCACTCTCTTCTTTCCTTTAGCCCCAGCTCCCAGCCCACAGGATGGTGGTCCTTCTCAGTTAATCATCTCTGGAACTGTTTTCTGTTACAAGTAAGGTTTTCCCCTGCTGGTCTGGGCCCACTACTGTGCCAGCCCCAAATAACACACAGAAACACTGTATTAGATATAATTTTGTTGGCCAGTTACTAGTTTCTTATTGGCTAGCTCTGTCTTAAATACTAACTCATTTCTATTCATCTAAGTACTTCCACGTGGTCTTATCAGAGAGAGGGGCTGGCATTCTTCTCCCCGTCCTCCATCTTGGATCTCCTCCCTACTCCTTCCTCTTTCCTCCTAGTCTCCTAGTCCCACCTAGCTTGCTTCCCTATTGGCCAACAGTGCTTTATTCATTAACCAAAAAGAGAAACATATTTACAGAATGGCATATTCCATCAGCTTTCAGCAACAAGCTCAGATGGTTTTCTCTTTGGTCATTTTAAAAACCCAATCAAATTGACATTGATGATGTGCCATCCTGTCCACACAAATCCTTGTGCTGTGAGAGAACATTGTCAGTGACCTTTCTCATCGCTGTGAGAGAAAACCACCCTGGAACAACATGGGGAGAATGTGTTTATCTTACCTCCTGGTTTCTAGGAGAACAGTCAATAATGGCAGTGATGCATGGCCCAGTGTTGGGAGCTTGGAGCTTGTTCACATCAAGGTGGGCCAGGGAAAAAGGATAGGACTAGAAGCAGAGTCATACTACCATCTTTGTGGGCCACCCAAAGTGACCTATGTCTCCCAGAGAGACCCCATGTCCCAAAGCTTTCATAAGTGGCACTACTAGCTGGAATCCAAATGTTCAAATCCCTGAGCATGCGGAGGGCATTTTGCATTCAAACCATAACAGAAGGCTGTGAAGTGCTTCTGGCTTGTACTATTCTTCTTATAAGGATACACTATAGTTCTAGCACTTCTTGAGGAGCCGTTTTCACAGACATAATTCCAGAGGTGTGTTTGTATTGGATCAGCCCTGACCCCAGAGTACAGTAGTAACTGCCTGACAAATGGAAAAGGCCTTTAATCTGAAAATGAAAAGTCTGAACTTGGCCCCTGGCTGCCCCCCTCCCCCCCCCACTCTGGTGGTCTCTTCTGGGAAAGGGTCCACTTTTTCCTTGAAATCCAATGACTGTAGGCTCCTCTGCAGAGCCAGCCGCCAACAAGCTGTGCAGTTAGTTGCTAAGGGAGTGAGGAATCTCACCTCCTGTTCAGTAAGCACGCATGTCTGGACTCTGCAAAGACTTGGAGGAATCTCCCTTCCCCTGTGAGGAGAGAAACCCTCCTCACCTCTCTCTGCCCAATGCCAGTTCCAGCAGCTGTAACGGCTTCATTTTTAATTTTCTCCTTGAGCCTTGTCTCTGCTTAATCCATTAAGACAACATTGAATGTTCCCTGCTCATATATTTATAGAGGGAAAGAAAAAAAAAAAAAACCAGTAAGAGAGGAGAGAAAAGACTTTGAAAAATGGTGCCTAAATTGTAGCCAAATGTACTTAGAACTCTCCTAGGCTGAACTGCAAATAATTTTCTTTCAAACATCACAAACACTTGAACTTAACTCAACAAATTGGACCAAAGGGTTTCATTGCTCTCAGAAACCATTCATTCTCATCACCCCCCACCCCAACCCCATCTCATACACACTCTGTCGCAAGTTCTTCTGGGCAATTTCTAACTAACCAGTGTTGTCTGCACCAGGCTTCCTTTCTGAAAGTTCCATGAATAATTTGTCTTGTCTGTTGCAGAATACCGTCTTAGGTACCAGCCATCATCTTCTTGGTGCTTGGAGATGAGGGAGTGGGGGGAGGAAGCATGGCTGTTTTAAATCAATCAGTTGACACTAATCTAATGTCTAATTAGCTCTGGGTGGGCGTGGGCTTTGATTATAGGAAGTGCCTCAGGCGGTGGCTGATGTTTGAAGGGCTGCTGTGCGTGTATCAATCATTCTTTGACAAGATCTGGAAAGGGGGGGGGGGAGAAATGAAGGAAGAAAGAAAGAAGGAAAGAAAGAAAGGGAGGCATGCTTTTTTTCTGTCATCTGTTCAAGGAAGAGTTTTTAAACCATCTATTTGTTCTTAACATCTGAATGCCTGACCAGAGCCAGGGGACATTCTAGAGCCAGCTGAAACTGTCAGTTGTAAACTAATTGTAAACTAATAATTACATCCTCTGCTACAAGGTACACTACTGTATCTAACAAAGAGTGTGTCTCCTTGTTATTTTGCTTATCTAAAATGAATTCAGAAGTCTCAACTTTTGGGTATTCAACTGACCTATGAACCCCAATCACAGTTGTGCTCAATGATAGCAGGGAAAGTTCTATATAATAAGAAACTCCTCCCTTTGGAAATGGCATGTCTGTAACTTTTTTGATGGTTTAACTTTCACCTTTCTCCCCTTAGTTTCACCCTTTTGAGGGACAGGTGGCTTGACTGTTTACTTAGAAAGGCCCTCGGTGGATTTAGAGGCTGTCACCCTTGCTATTTCTAGCAGAAAGGTGGGAGGTACTGAGCTAGTGTCTCTCAATCTCTCATTTCCTTGTCTAAAGTCTGTTCTTCCACGCCTGCTACTCAATGTTATGAATCCATGAGAACTAGTAATGCAGACTGGTGTTCTCCAGCTTTTATCACAGAGACCCATCAAACAGGAGCTTCATTTTATCCTTATACTTACCGTTGCAAGCTTGGATGGGAGGGGCCCAGTGTGTATTTTAAAATGCTATTTCTATTTAAGAATCGTTTGATTTGTTCTCTTTCTTGTTAGGTTAGGTTGTTAGTTTTCTAGTGACTCCAAGCTGCTGAATCTGTTAGACCCAGTAAAGCAGAATGCTAGGAAAAGGTAGGACTCCAGAAAATGTTTGTGCAGGAGCTTGGGAGATGGATCAGCCAGTAAAGCAAGCCTGAGGACCTGAATTTGATTCCCTAGCAACCACGTGAAAAATTCAAGTCTGGGGGCACGTGACTATCATCTCAGTATTGGGGAGGCAGAGATAAGAATGTATCTGGGAGTGACTGGCCATACTGTCTAGCCAAATTGGAAAGCTACAGGGTCAGAGAGAGACCCCATTTCAAAAAATAAGGTGGAGAGCAATTGAGGAAAACACCCTATTGTTGATCTCTGACTTCCAAAACATGAACATACATAGATACATACTGAGAGGGACACACACACACACACACACACACACACACACACACACACACACACACACACAGAGCACAAAGACCCTTCACCTCCCTGCTCTTTCTTCTCTCTGTAATGCAAAACAAAAAGCCAAAGGCCATAGCTTTCTCTATCACATTCTTCAATATAATCCTTTGCAGTCTGCCAAATTAAATGTGAAATATGAAATTAGAAATTTTTATACAAGTAAGAAAATACTTGTGTCTTAATATAAACTGTCCTTAAAACTGACATTTTTTTTCCCCCAAATAGTGAGAAAATGAAAATATCGAACATGATCCATTCTCCTTTCTTTTCTCAAAGCACTACTTGGTGAGTGAGAATCTTCTTCGCTCTATTTGATTGACAGTTGAGTGAGGTTGTCCTCAGGGGACTAAGCCTGGCTGTGTATTACCTGGATCCTAAATGAAAGACAATGGACATTTTTTTGGCTCTGAACCCATTTGGCAATAAGAACAAAATACAATTGGCTATTTCATGACTTTCAATCGCGTACAACAGCCCAAGAGAATAGTAGGGAGCTGGCAGCAACAACCCCTTCCCTATTGTAATGGTTTGTTTCTGTTGCTATGGTAAAACACTGACCAAAAGCAGCTTAGGGAGGAGAGAGTTTATTTCAGCTGGCAGACTACATACAGTTCACTACTGAGGAAAGCCAAGGTAGGAGCTTAAGGGAAGAGCTTGAAGGAGAAACCAACACAGAGGAAGGCAATTTTCTGGCTTGGGCAGCTGCTTTGCTTATTTAGCCCAGAGCAACCCATCTAGGGGTAGCACTGCCTACAGTATGGTGGGCCCTCCTACATCAATCATCAACATAAAGCATTAAGAAAATGCCCGGCGTTGGGCGTAGGTGGCACACACCTTTAATCCCAGCACTTGGGAGGCAGAGGCAGGAGGAGCTCTGTGAGTTTAAGGCCAGCCTGGTCTACAGAGCTAGTTCCAGGACAGGCTCCAAAGCAAAACAGAGAAACCCTGTCTCAAAAAACAAAAATAAAAGTAACAAAACAAACAACAACAAAAACAAACAAAACAAAAAAAGAAAATGCCCCAGACACATACCAGCAGGGGAGGGCAACAGTAATCCTTGAATTCCCAAGGTAGATTGCTGAGTTCACAACACAGAAATCAGCCAAAGAGAGATTTAGCTAAAAACCAGTGATGCTCAGGGCTGAGTAGGTTAAAGAGCTCACCTTGCAAGCATAGGGACCTTTAGATAATGGGAAAGCAGGGTAACGATATGATATCATTTGTTTGTTGTATGGTAGATACTTTAAAAATTCTGAATTCTATTTAGTTGCATATTTAACTGATTCAGTAATCTTCCTGATCCTTTCGATGCAATGAAATGAAACGTGTACGTAGACAAACAGGTCCTAAACCTCACGGCCTGAATCACCCCTCTCTGGAGTCTTCTGTTCCCTTTTTACTGTTGTCTTTACCCACAACCAGTTTTGAAAACTACCCATAAATTTCAGAAAAGGGAAAGCAAGACTCTTTCCTTCCAAAAGCCTCTGTTTTTGAAACCCAGACAGTAGTAACAGGAGATGGGCTGTAAAGAGGAGCCTGCAGTGTGGTGTTGGTTTCCTCTCTGAGTGTGTATGATGGGCATCACACCATAAACAGTGATGAGCTACTGTAGGAGAGTATTTTTTAGCTGCCTAAGAAGGCTTTTGTCTGCATTGCAGGAAGCAGTTTCTAACCACGTGGGTTATGTGCCACGGGAACACAGTATCTAAGCAGGGGCTATTGGACTGCCTTTCTCGGGAATTTTATAATAAGACCCAGTTGGTGTCATTTCACTCCAGACCTGCCCGGAGCTAGAGGGATGGATAAAATGACCTTTCCGGTCCCCTCCAAGGGCTACGGCTGGCCCTTAATGAAAACCGGCTATGAAGGGCTGCCTTGGTATGGAACAATGCTTTCAAGGCCAAAGTTTAATTTCATAACAGAAACCGGATACTATAGAAAGATGGGCGTGCTCTAGTGAGGTGGATAGAATGCCTTGGTTTCTAACGCTCACCCCAAGGGGCTCTTGAAGAGTATTTTCTGGAAACCAAGTCCCATGCTGGCAAAGGCATTACCGGACTTAATGGATCCTTTCCATTTTCAGGTTTTGTGATGTGTTTTCACTACCAGGAATGTGTATCATCTAGCATTTTAATATCCACCACCCAAGAGTTTGTCTATGAGACTTTTGCCATTTGATTTTGTTTTTTGTGTTTTGTTTTTGTTTTTGTTTTTTTTTCCTCACCCAGGTACTCGAGAAGGCAGCTGCGGGCTCTGTGTCCCCCTTTGAACTTTAGTGTCCCCTTCAGCTTTGTTACAGTCTGTGTACAGAACAGGCCAACTCTGCTTCTGTCTACATTCCAAGGAAGTAGCTGGGAACCTTGATTCCCATTTCAGCCTATTCTCTTGAAAGCCAAAAGGCCCTGGTGTCTTTGATCTGGCATCTATTTGGTTCCACAAAAGCAGTAAATATAGCCTACTTGGGGATACCAAGTATGAGTAGTTTTGTATTGGTGTGTATGTGTGTGTGTGTGTGTGTGTGTGTGTGTGTGTGTGTGATGTTACTTAGGCCATTAACCTAAAGAGTTAACTTGTTGCCCTTTTCTGGTTCTTACACTCTGTGACTTTGAGAAGAGATAGCATTGCCATTTGCTATTGAAATGGGCCGCTGGGCGGGATTTACATGGGAAAGAAGGTACAAGGGTGCTCCCCGGCCTTCCTTTTTTTGTATGGGTCCACTATGAATGCTAGCTGCTTTGACTTCTTTTCTGCTACAGTTGAAACAGAGTAAGGTGGAGTGTAATGGGAAGGGCAGGAAGGGAGGGGCCTCTGGGCAGCCACAGCAGGTGCAGGCAACATGGCTGCCACTTTCCCACACGTATCAGCTGGTCTCAAGTGGCCTTGTGCTCTCAGAAAATGAAACAGCCACAAGGATCGGGTGTCAGCCAATTAGAAGTTGGAAGGGAAAGGAGGGCAGCAATAAGGGGGGGGGTGTGGTATGAGGCCAGGGTGAAGCCAGAGGGGTTGTTTGTGTCCCAGCATCTTTGTGATTCTCATATCCAAGGCTCGGATGTGAAATCCTATCTGTGTTATTTTGCTTCCAATAATGGTGCCCCACTGAGATCCTGAGATGCTATCTGGATGATGAACATGGAGACGCGGTCCATTGTTCCTCCTTGTATTTGTGCTAAGGAGGCCCCGTTAAGCATCTTCAGGTGGGCCTGAAAGGAAAGGTCCTAGGAGGTGGATACACAATGGAGCCTGAAGCTAGGTTCTCCCTGGTGCTCTGGCCCGAGTCAAAACCCCCGCCCTCTACCTCATAGATCATTCATATCAAATGGGCTGATAGTGCCTGTCATAGCCTCAAACCTGACCCGAAATTGTGATTTTTTACTCAAAGCAATTTGAGATCAGACAAGTAGAAGATGTGTTTGTGGTTAAGGAATTATTTTCAGAGGCCTGTCGAAGTGTTTCCATATGAGGCTAATGCCATGTTTCTTAAGAAGTACATGCAAGAGACACAATAAATATTATTTCCTTCCCTTTGGTGTGTTAAAAAAAAAAGATTCTGATCGTGGAAAACAAGCATTCATGGGGGATTTGGTTTTCAACAGCAAGTGAAGTATGCTGTTACTAAGCAAGTAGATGTTGGCAGGATTCATTCTGGGAGTTATTTTCATTCCGTATTGGGGGCTGTATACAGCTCTGTAAGTGGTGCAAGCCTTCACTCCTTATCTTAATTTTATGCAGGGTGGGAAGCAGAGAGATTTTATGGTCATCTTTTTCTGTAAACTCTGATCCAAATAGCACAGCTGACCTAGTCCTATCTACCTTGACACACCTATTACATGAAAGAACTTTTTTGGTATCTTCTGGTCAACTACCCTATTCTTTTCTCCATGCCTCTACTAGATTAGGTTCCTTCCTTAGCTTCAAAACTGGTCCAAATCTCCCTTCTGATATTAATTCTCCTTCAGTTCCCTCAGGCATACTGTAAGTGTTGCACCATTCTGTGTGTGCAGAAGCAATGTTTTGAATGCATGGTTATTACATGTCACCATTGGCTGGCTCTTCCCTGGGTGATGTATCTGGGTAAAGCCTGGTTCTCAACTGCTTTTCCCCCTCCTGTCAGTCTGACCCGGTGATCCACAAACACTGATTAATGATTTCAGGAAAGAATGGAGCTTTAAGAATTGAAAATGGGTCCAACAGGGAGATGGGATTCTCTGTGTCTTTAATGATTTTTCTCTGGGGGGAGCCCTGGAGCTCAGACACAGAGAGGCAGCTCTCAGGTGTCCATTATGTATCACCAAGCATGTTAGTAGTAAATAAGTTTGATATTGTATGTGTGGTAAGACTTCTTTTTGTATGTTTGATTGCATACAGCTAACAGTAATGCCTGTTGACTGACACATCAAATGTCAACACCTACCAGACATGATAGTAAGCAGCTTTGTATGTATAAAAACACTATGAGGTGTGTGTAATATTATCCTCACATTATGTGTGAGAAACACAACAAAAGTTGTAATGAGATGGAGAGATAAGACTGTTCATCTGGCAAGTGTTTACATTACAAGCACTAGGACCTGAGCGAAATCCCCATATTTAAAATGGCCGTGTCCCGTGGTATGCACTTGTAATCCCCAGTGCTGGGAACCCAGAGACAGGCAGGCGCTTGGTGCTTACTGCTCTACCTAGCCTAATTGGCGAGCTTCAGGTCAACAAGAGATTCTAGTTCAAAGGAGGTGCATGGTGTCCTGGAGGATGACACCCAAGGCTATACTTTGGCTTTCACACATAACGTCACACACACACACACATACACACACACACACACACACACACACACACACACACACACACACACGGGTTCACATGTGTTAAAAGGCAGTGCTTAGCTGATTCTTTAAGGATCCCGCTATTAATAAGTACTGAAATCTAGATGCCAACTCAGAGCCTGACTGTGGAGGTGAACACTTGTGCAGTAAAGTAAAACGGGGGCCAGGGGAAAGAGTCAAGGGCTGTCCCAAGCAGGTGGCATCCCATGGTCCCTTGTCCTGCCAGAATTGCAAAGGAACTAAACATTTCCTATGGCTTAATCAATGATCTTCTATTGTTCAGAGTTTAGCACATGTTGAGTGCGTGTCCTAGATATTTCTGTGTCTCCCTTGTGAAGAAAACCCATTGGCTGGGATTTAGGTTGCCTCCGAACTCAGAAGAAACTTGTAGGATTAAGTAGTTTTTTTGGAAAATCGAGCCCCAAATTGCTGTATGAATGAAATGCACAGGTTTCCTTTGTGCTGCTCCCCCCAGTCTTCTATTTCCCAGCATTTGTGTGGGACAACCAAATCACTATCATACATGAAAAACATAGTCACCTTCTCACTGCTGTCCCTGGACACATTGAGAGCATATGAACAGTGATAAAGAACTGTTGGTTTGGTATTGGGTAGCTTAGAGCTGCTAAGGGCCAGGCTTATTGTAGTGTCTCCTTTTTATGTTTGGTGGCTTTCAGTTTTTGTATTTCTAGGTATTAAGCATTATATTTATCTTTTTCCCTTCTGCTTTTTGTACTGTGTGCTATGTGTGCACATGTGTATGCATGTTTTCACATATGTGTGCATGCATGTGCACCTGGTACATGTGTGTGGAGGCCTGTGGTTGATATTAAGAATCTTCTTTCATGTCTCTCCACCTTATTATTTTGAAGCAGAGTCTCTCAGTCAAAATCAGAGTTCACTGAGAGAGCTAATGTCACTACCAAGCTAGTTCTGGAAATCTCCTGTCTCCCCCTTCTAAGGCTAGAATTATACAGGCAGCCACTATGCCCATATATTTACTTGGGTTCTGGGGATCTGAACTCTTGTGTGGCAAGCATTTTAAACACTGTAGCATTTCCCCTTCTTGTATTACATTTTCTATGTCTCAAAAAGAATATATTTAGCTATTTCTTCAAAGATACTTTTAACTGTATTTGATGCTCAAATGGGCTGGATTCTAAGAAGGGGGAGAAATAAGTATTGTGGTTTTTAATTGATAGTAGTAATTCTTCTTGATCACTGGACTATTTCTTAATCTTATCTTTTGAAGATGTTGGAGATCTTTGAATTGTTTATGAAAATGTTGAAGATAGAATGGCAGATTGGAGAGCAGAGTAGAAGAGGGAGTATGCGGGAGGGTTAACTAACACTAAAGACCTTTTTCTACATGAAAATATCACTATTATAGAAGCTACCTAAAATTTATACATAAACATGTATTTTAATAGAGTTAGAATGTAACAGGGGACGTTAACTCTCCCAAACAATGCAAGCATTCAAATAACACCATTGGGGTGTTTCTTTTCATAGGACCCTGAGCATTCTAGGCTATTGCCATTGCTGAAGACACCACAGACTTGAGTCATGGGTATGGAAAAATCAAGCCTGTGTTGATCTGGAAGCTTCACCCCTACCAACTGGATTTCATAGTGCTGGGAGGAGGCACTAGACTATGATACTAGAAAAAAAAAAGTAATTAATAGTGTTATCTAACATGCTAAGATATCTCCCTTGCTGCAGTAGTGGTGTAGATGTTATGGTACTAACCAAACACTTTATGATTGAACTTTAGGACCTGTTTCACAAAGCAAAACTCATGCCAGGTACTGTTAACTTAGCCAAGAACCCACCCACGGCTGGTTGGTTCCAGAACAACTACTATTGTTTTGGAAAATAGATATAATATTAAACTGCCCTTTAAGTGCTTACCTTTACATACAAAAATCATTGTATCTCTCACCTTCATCAGAGAAGCTTTGGTTTGCCATAGATAGTGATTAATACAGACATATACAACTCCATAGTATGAAGACAACAAGAGACTGTGGAGCAGTCAACTCTATATATGACATCTATATCACACGTCCTTCTCGTAAACCTCAGAGGTCATTGTGGAAGAGGGGGCAGAATATTTATAAGAGCCAGGGGTAGTAGATGCCTGCAGCAAAACAGTGCTTTCTGGACATGACAGGGCTGTTACATACATGGAGAAAGATTTTGGATATCAACCACATACCTCTCCACATGCAGGCACACATATGTGAAAACACACCATGTACTCATAGCACACACAGAGATATATATAAAAAAAGGGGGGGGGTAATGTAATGCTTAATACCTACAAGTACAGAAATTGAAGTGACTAAAGATAGAACAGACTATTCTAGACAATATTCCTCATGGATGTGCCCAGAGGCTAACATAATGATGGCAACCCCTCACGGACATGCCTAGGGGATGATTTAATCTAGAGAATTTTCACAGGCATAACCAGAGGCTTGTTTCCTAGGCTATCCTAGATCTTGTCAAGTTGGCAGTTGGCTGTCAAAATGAATCATCACACTGCCAAATGCTAAAGATAGGGCTGAAACAATTTTACCCCGAAACAATCCAGGTGCTGATTTTTTTTTTCATTTTATTCCATTTATTTATTTGTAGGGGGCCAGCATACACAGCACAGCACTCATGGAGAGATCAGAGGACAACTTCCAAGAGTCAATCCTCTCTTTCTATCATGTATGTTCTGGGGATTGAACTCATTTTGTCAGCCTTGGTGGCAAGCACCCATAACCCTGGAGCCATCTCACCAGTCCGAGTTCAAACAATTAATATTTCTGGTTATTGTTTAGTTCAGTACTTCCTTGATTTGGCTATCCAACTGTATTGGTTACCTTTTTTTATTGCTCTGATAAAACATCTTGACCAAAGAGAACTTAAGGAAGAGAGAGTTTATTTTGACTTAGGGTTCCAGAGGGACAAAAGTCCATTGTGGTAAGAAGCATGTTAGCAGCAGGCACAGATGCCAGAGCAAGACGCTGGTAGATCACACTATCACTAGCAAGGACAAAGCAGTGAGAAGAAACTGGATATGAGGCTGGGCCCATTTAACCACCACACTAGAGAACTTCCATTTCCTGTGTAATTCCTGTGTAAGATGAGTTGAAAGCAGAGTTGGAGATTATTAATTTACACCCATTAACTGTGTAGACCAGGAATCAGTCAGTTGCTTTGAAAGGCAGGGCTGTCTCTTCTACCTGTAATTTTAGGGCCTTCCCACTAGATGTCTTGCATCGATCTTAGTGTGGTACCCTAAAAAGGGGTGGGGCATTGGACATCCATACTCCACTATGTGATATTATACCTTTTGGTTATGCTTTTTATATAAGCTCTCATGTAGCTCAGGCTGACGTAGATCTCACTAGATAGCCATGGATGACCCTGAATTTCTGATCCTCCTGCCTTCATCTCCCTAATTCTGGAACTACAAGGGCTTTATGCAGCATTAAAATGATAGAACCAAGGACCTTGTGTGTGCTACACAAGAATGCTCCTAACCAAGCTGTGTCCAAAAAAAAAAAAAAAAAAATATTCTGTTCTTCTTTTCTCCATGCCTTTAACCACAGTCACCTAATAACCAAAGCCTTATTGGCCTCCTCCTTACACCTCTCACCTGGGGACGTACTCTGCCATGCCAGCACCTGATGTCTTACATTATCAAATGGCGGCAAACCTGTATTAAGAGTCTGTCGACTGTGCCTGTGAGCCGTGGCTCCAAATAGTTTTCCATGGGGAGTAAACTGTCATTTTTCACCACATTAAATTTTATAAGTTTCAAGCGAATGGAAAATGGATTTTATTATTTTCTTCCCCCCTCCCCTCTCCCCTCTCTCCCCCTCTTTTTGTGCCATGAATGTTTTATGGCTGCAAAAACAGAATTTGTGGTTTCGGCTGTTCAAGTTTGATGCAAAAAGCTGTAGGGGCTCTTATGTAACCCGATGGCCAGAATAATTATCAAAATATTTTGCTTTCCACCCTTTCTAAGCTTTAGCAGCAGAAAAAAAAATATAGTGTATGCAACCTTTTGACCACAAAATAATAATAATGAGAAAGGGCCTTTTACAAGGTCTGCTTCTACACCTACAGGGAAGATGCTAAATGGGCAGAAGGCTAGGGCTCGGGAGTCCTGGGCTGGTGGCCCGGTTTTTGTCAGGGAGACTCTTTCCCTAGGAAGGAAGTGCAGTCTGGGAGATGAGAAGTCACCGTTAATGATCAGAGGAGGGAAAAAGTAAGTAGCATCAGTAGAGTCTCAGGTCTCCTCTTCCTTCTGAACCCGCAAATCACAAATTACTCACCTGAAGAATTATGGGGAGAAGAATGTGTGTGTTTCTTCTGCTTGGGAAAAAAAAAAAAAAGAAAATATTGTCTTAGTGTCTACTGGGAATAGCATGTCCTTCTAGATTATTCCATGTTGACTTGGGTGAATTAGCTAGTATCTCTGTGCTTCCAATTCCCCAGAGGTTAGAATTTCTCTTTCTTGGAACTTAATAACTATATTGTTAGGGTATGAGCATGGCTGTCCCCAGCGGGGCTCATATTTGGACAATTGGTTCTGTTTTGAAACATACTGGACATTTTGAACATGGGACATACCTGACAGATGTGGGACTCCAGGGATTAGTTTAGGGTTATAACTCACTCCACCCCATCCAGCAGCTCTCTCTACCTCCTCTTCCTCCTTAGGATGTAACCACCTACCTTAGGCTCCAGCCAACATGCCCTAAGCTGTTCCACTGTGGTGTCCTGCCTGTCATGACAGACTCTTCCTGATGCTGTAACCCAGTGTAAACCCTTCTTCCTCTAATGTGTTTCTCTCACATGAAGAAGGGTAACCACCACATAACAGGGGGGCTCTCACATGGCAGCACTTTCCAAGCGTGGGCTCTGACTTCAGTTAACCTGGGCTCATATTCTGATCCTATACCTCAACTGTTGGCTGAACACAAGCAAGCTGTCCACATTCCCCATTCTCAGTGCCTCGGTTAGTAAGAGGCTATGCAGCAGCATTTCCTGAAGGTAGCACACACTGAACAAACTTTAGGCCCATTCTTAATATCAGCGCTGTTCACCAGGCATTGAGATGCCTTGATACAGCCTTCGCTCAGAGGAGACATCGCATTACATTTCATCTGCCCTTTGTTTTGCTGCATTTATAGAGTTGCGTTGCCCTAGAAATTCACTCTAGTGAGAAAAAATGGCCCGTTTTCACAGTAGTTTTTTTTTTTTTTTTTTGAAGGGGCTGGTTCAAATGACAGGTCCCAGCACTGTAGGAGTAGCGTATCTAAACAAGAGGACCTGTCCTGGTAGATTTTAGTTGTTCTTACGGAATTCATCTCATGCCCACCAAATGCAAATGCTAGTGATTAGCTAGCTACCCACGCTGCTCTGTTTGGAACAGCCCCTCTATTCAGCGTGTACTGAGTATGGGGGCCGATGGAGTTTCCCTTTCAAATCAACTCTTGTGGAGATCCTTCCTAATGGAACTTTGTTCCTTCCTCGGGTCAGAGAACAATGCAGCCCAATAAGCTACCAGCTGGAGAGAAAGACAGACGGCAGAGCTAAAAGGCATATCTTATTTGGGAGAAAATTAACCTCCCAATTCTGCTCAGTAATTGATTCCATGTGACTGAGGAGATTCAGATTGGATGGCGACTGTCATTTGGGGATCTGGGAAACAGAACCCTGTAATTACAGTCATGTAACCCTGTTATCAGGGGCTGGGGAGGGCTTGCTTCTCCTCCGACCCTGGGTGATCACAGGTGAGGCTGACCAGAGAAGAAGAGAAGGGAGAGGGAAAAGGAGGCGGGTCATGAGAAAAGTCCCTAAGGCAAACTGGACCATGGAGAGGAGGTCAGAGGTCAGAGGGTCCTCTTGAGTTTTCGTGATAGCAGCATAAAGAGATCAGAGCTTCCTGCTGGCTTCAAATTCCATCCCTTGTGCCCGGATGAGGCTTTAGGAATGTCTAAGGACTACTGCCCTTAGCAGAGAGTCAGGAGACTTGTTTCATCTAGAACAGGCCACCAGAAGCTGGGTAACTGATTTTGTTCCATCTGGCTAGGATCTTTGAACTGACTGTAGGAGCCCTGGGCAAGTGGAACTGGGCCTCATTCTCACTTAAGTCATTTGAGCCGAACACAGACTGTGGCACAGACAGGTATCGTTTTGTTGGCTCGATTTCAATAAATGCAGCAACTTGTTTTGTCTAAAGAAGTTAAGTGCTTGTCTTGGTAAAGGCTGAGGCGAGGCTAATAAAAACAGGACTGCCCATTTCAGTGACGTGCAGGTCCTGGGAAGGAATTGGCATGCTCTTATTTTCTTTTCCCTAGAGACTCACCTATGCCTCCCAACCTCATGGCAAGCAGAGGTCTGAGCATGGTAGTTGCAGTAAACTGATTCACGTAGAACATCCAAAACCCAAGATGAGGGATGACTCACTAGATAGAATGCTTCTTGTGTGAGCATGAGGACCGACATTAGGATTCCTGGCACTCATGCAAAAAGCGAAGATTAGCTGTGAGCCTGGGACTCCAGAGTTGGGGAGTTCACTGGCTAGTCAAAATGTCTCTGGTTCAGTGAGAACCCATGTCTCAAGGCAATAATGTGAAAATACAGAGGTAAAACCACCAGAAGTCCCCCCCACCTCCAGCCTCAGCATATGTGGTCACTGCATTGAGGGATATACTTGTATGCCTTTCTGCATACATCACAACATGTGCTCATGAGCACACATATGCACAAACATACACACACACCAAACATACACACGCATGAACGCATGCACACACGCATGTATGCATGCACACACCACCACCAATCCGCCATCATCACCACAAACATGACCCTCTTCCAAAGCGCATCCTTCTACACACACAGAGCTCTGTTTGGTGAAAAGTTATGGTTACACACCAAGAATGATATTAACTTTTATGCAAATAATCTCAGAGAGGTGCAAACAGAGGTGATCAGTAAGTTCACACATACAAAGTAGTCTGCAGAGAAGTGTCGTCTATGATATGTAGAGATCAGCTGCCTCGGCAGAAGGAAATACAGCAGTTAAAAAACAGCCCTCACCATGACAGTGCCAACTCCAAATACAGATAAACAGTTGTCACCATTATTGTTGGGATTCGTGTCCAGTGTTTTGTATAGTGGTTCACAGTTCTGGCACAGTGTGAAGTTGGATGGTGTATTTTTACCCATTGCAGTAAGCTGACAGAGAGCAACACAGGGGTGGAAGGTTTATTAGGGTTCATGGTTTGAGGCTAGAGTTCATCATGGTGGGGAAGGTAGGGCAGGAGGGGCGGGGGGCAGTGGGGTCACATTGTAACTGCTGTCAGGTGCAGGGACATGATATGCTGGTGCTCAGCTCAGCTGGCTTCATCCTCTCGTTCTCTCTTTCCTTTTGTTTTTGGTTTTTAAGACAGGGTTTCTCTGTATAACATCTCTGACTGTCCTGGAACTAGCCCTGTAGACCAGGCTGGCCTTCAGAGATCCACTTGCCTCTGCCTCTCAAGTGCTGCGATTAAAGGTGTGCAATGCTATCACCCGGCTCTCTCTTTCCTTTCCATTTAGCCTGGGGTTCAGCCTAGGGAATGGTGGCACCCACAAACTAGGTGGCTCTTCTATTATCATTGAATCCTGTCTGGATAACAGAAGTGTGTCTGCTAGATGCTTCTGAATCTGGTCAAGTTGGCAATGAAGATTAGCTATCCCAGAAGGACGTGGTCATAGAATGCAGTGGAAATTTATTTAATAATTACATAACAGAAGGCAAGCGTGTCTTTGGAGATCCAAAGGTTTTGTTGTTGTTGTTTGTTTGTTTTTGCTTTTTTTTTTTTTTTAAGACTTTACTTGAGTTACAGTTGAACCCTGATGAGGGTTACCATAAAAAACTTGAAGTTTGTTGTTGTTGTTGTTTTGTTTTAATTAACAACTTCAAAAGATTCTGAAGCCATCTCTTCAGGATAGACTAACATTCAAGTTCAGATTGAAAATGAAAAGAAAAGGAGTGGGGATCTTTCATAATTTTTTTTCATTGCAGAAACAAAGAAATGAAAAGATTGCGATTAATCATGCATTTGGGAAGAATAAATTAAATGCTTGAACATGTGTGCATGTGTGTGTGTGTGTTAGCTAGTGTGAATAAACACCAATACACTTTCAATTAGCCTGCCTTCCTCTTGCTGCTTGATGCGTTAATTTATTAAACAAAAGGAGATATAAGGAGACTTGACCTTGAAGAATTTCTGTATTCCATAAATGAGGGGATATGTGTGATCTGACATACTATGAGTATTAGTTTCAATTTTATTTCATTTTCCATTTAAAACATTTACATTTAACATTGACTTATTTTTAAGCATGCATTAAAAACATGCATGTATGTACACCACAAATTCCAAATGTATACCAAATAATGTTAAGCAATTTCAGAAATAGAAATGTGTAAAAACGAATGCAGTTCCCAGGGACTGCTACTGGGCTATGGTGGTGATTTTGTTTTTTGTCTTCTACCCTTGTACTTAGATTGCATTTCCAAGGGTAAATGATGTTATTAGCTTCTTGTCATTCCTCCTAGAGATGTTTGTATTTATTTATGCATGCCCATATCACATATGATTAATTTCATATATTTCGATGGTTTTCTTATAACTTGCTTTTCCCACCTTAATTCTATATCCTGGAGAATGTGCTGGGATGGTATACTAAGTGTTTCCTTAAAACATTTTCTTGGATTATGTGTATGTGTGGGGCTCTCCATTCAAAGAAGTGCACGTGACATGTGTGTAGGTGCATGAAGAGGCCAGAGGAGTCCGATCATTCCGGAGCTGGAGTTTCAGGTGGTTGTGAGCTACCTGATGTAGGTGCTGGGAATCAAACTCAGGTCCTCTGAAAGAGCAGTGTGTGCTCTTAACCACTGGGCCATCTCTCCAGTCCTTTCTTCATATATTTGAAAAATGCATTGTAACCGTTCAACAAGTGCACTCCGCTGTCTTTAATAAGCCAAGGTCTCCCATTGTGTTGTAACTAGTTTCTAAAACTTAAATATTATGTTCCACATATTAATCTGAAACATCTTTTCCAGACCTTTCTGATGTTGCTGTTTCATCTTCTGAAGAGAAAGTCTCTTAGCCATTGGTAGGGGCGTGGGTGGTGGTGGTGGTTGTGGCGGTGAGGTAAACAGCCGATGAGGCTACTTTCCACTTCACGAGAGGGAATTGAAAGGGAAAGTAGACAGAAAGGCATGGAGTGGACACCCAGGCAATCTAATTACTAAGGTCACACAGCACATTGCTGGGAAGGCAGGAAGACTGAGTGTCTGGAGTATGGAAAAATCCCAATTAGATGATTAATTTAGGTACTGGGTGTGCTTTTAGCCTATGGCCACAGAGTCAGGAAAAGAAACAATTACCACTCCAAATTGCCATGCTGGACTGATTAATTTTTAATTGAGTCTTGTTAAAGGCATGGAAAATGGTGACATATATAACCTGGAGAAATAGGCCTGGGCCAGTGGGGGCCACTCTCCTCCCCACAGGAGCCCAAAGATTTAATGGAGAAGAGAGTGACTCAGATAGAGCCTGGAGGCAGAGGGTGACAGTGATGGGGGAGGGACCTCAGCTGCTTTGGGGAGAAAGCCAGACTTCAAAGAAAAGTGTCAAAAGGACATACTGTTGGAAAGTTGGTCCTCTAACCTGAGTACAGGCTACCCTGTGGAGCCTGGTGATGTAGTGAGCCTGGCTTCGCCTCATTGAGGAATAAGATGAAGATAGTTTGCACTGCCTTTGATGGACTGTCTTAAATTGCATTGTTGCATTGAATTTAAGTTAGATTAAAGCAGTAGCCTTTGATCATGCACAGTACAGGGAAGGAAGAAAAACAGGGAGAGGTAGAAGGAGAGGGAGAGATGTCTTACCTTCAATGGCTGTCCTTTTGAAGTACTCAGAGAAGATTATAGACATGAGTAGAGTAATGGCATAGGCATAGCTATGTGACAGAGATATAGATTTACCCTAGGATACTGCAAACTTGATGGGAGATGTTATTCTGTATATATGTTTCTCATACTGGTTAATAAAGCCCTGCTGGCTAAAAACAGGGGAGGAAGGAGGACGCCAGCCATGGCTCCCCGATAAGACGACCACATGGAAATACTTAGATAAGTAGAAATGGGTTAATAATTAAGACAGAGCTAACCCATAAACAGTAATGGTAACTGGCCAACAGGGTTGTATCAAATACAGAGTCTCTGAGTGTTATTTGGGGCTGGCGCGGCTGTGGGCCCAGACTGGCGGGCTGGCGGACTGGCGGAAACATACACGCTACAGATGGTGCCCAACGTGGCTATAAGAACTTTCACTTAAAATTAATAAGAGCTTAAGAAATGTTTTAGAAACAAAGGAACAGAGACTAGCAAGACTTCTTAGTAGCAGCATTTTCTTGGTTGGATTTGTTTTGTTGTAGACAGAGAGTTGCGTGGCTCCTTTAAGGGAGATTTCCAATTAGCATAAGCGGCAAAAAAGCCACCTTGCTTTTAAAGAGCTCTGCTAACAATTCATTGGTGTGTACAAGAGCTACAATGTAGGTTTACACTGTGTTTTAAAAAATACGCTGGCTTGGGAGAGAAAAAGAAACAGGGTACAATGGTTTAAAAAAGAAAAAAGAAAGTAGAATGAATGGGTATAATGGCACACGCCATTAATCCCAGCACTCGGGAGACAGAGGCAAGCAGATCTCTGTGATTTCAAAGCAAACCTGGTATGCAATGAATTCCAGGTCAGATAAAAGTTACACAGAGAAACCCTGTCTCAAAATATGTAAAAATAGAAGTAGAATAAATAGAGTAATAAAAAAGCCACGTAAAAATGGAAAGCACAGAGAAATTTTGGATACTATACGCGATTCTGTTGTCTTTAAATTATTTGATTGCTGAGAAAATAACAACTACTGATAAAAGAAATGCTACTAGATTAATTCAATTTATATATTTTAAAAATGCTTTGACTCCAAAATTTAAGCCTAAGGACAAGCTACTGGGGAAAAGGATTTCTATTTTTGTTTCCACAGAAAATGGAAGGCTATGGATTCTTTCCAGACTTATGTGGTTTGATCAAGCCAGACCCCCTGAAACAGTGCCCCAGATGATCCAACATTTAAAGCAGTTGAGACAAAGCCTTGCAGACTACAGCCAAGATTTCTGCATCTTCTTAGGATCCCCATGACAGCGCCCTCTACCAGCAGGAAGTAGTTTGGAAAGAACGACGCCCAAATTCCCAAATATTGTTTATAAATGTTTGTTTTCGTTTAAATAGGCTTGGTTATAAATGGTTATAATCACAAGCAATCCTTTTAAAGGGTAAAAAGGGAATTATGGTATAGATATGAATACTTTGCTTTGGAATGGATTTTCTTTTATTGATACAATTTAAGGTCAATTTTGTGATATGTATATTTCTCCTCTTGTTTAGGTATTGTGTTTATATAGCTCATTGGAAAATGTAATATATATTTTAGTACAGATTAGTGAGTAGCCTATGATAATGAAAACTTAGAGTTAAGTTAGTTAGGATTTCTAGATATACAGAGATGTATTTGAAATGGATAGGCATTCTTCAAACCTTTCAAAGACCTACAGAATATGGCATTTAAAATGGTTTAGGGATTTTCTTGACAATGAGGCACAACTGCTCCTGGTAACACCACCTGCATCAAAAAGGAAGATGGACATTGAAGAAACTCGTTATGAAGTTTGCTTCTAATATGGCAAGACTAGCCATTTGGGCAAGGTACTGCTCTTCTGGACTGTTTGACTTTATGTTGTAGAAACTGGACATGCAGGACCCACAAAAAGGTGACTGCTGATGCAAGATGGACATTGCTACAGGATTCCTGCTTCATGGAAGAGGCTGCCAGACAGCCAGACAGTCTACAGGACACAGAGAAAAGATTCCTGCCTTGTTGAGGTGTCTGGACACACACTATGGCCTATGGGCTGAAGATGGAACATTACAGAAGTTACATATAGGACTTTAGACTCACAAAGATAGGATAGATGATATTTTCTTTAAGTCTTACAAAATGTTAATGGACTAAATTTTGTTAACTGTGATTCTTATTTGATAACTGTTGTATGTTATATTTTGCTATGTTAAGGTTAAACCCCTTCTTTTACTTTAGACAGAAAAGAGGAGATGATGGGAGATGTTATTCTGTATATATGTTTCTCATACTGGTTAATAAAGCCCTGCTGGCCAATAGAAAACTAGATAGGCAGGGCTAGGAGACTAGAAGGAGGAAAGAGGAAGTAGAAGTTGGGGTCGAGATGTAGTCTGGGAAGAAGCAGGACGCTTGCCGCGGCTCCCCAATAAGACGACTACGTGGAAATACTTAGATAAGTAGAAATGGGTTAATAATAAGACAGAGCTAGCCCATAAACAATAATGGTAACTGGCCAACAGGATTGTATCAAATACAGAGTCTCTGAATGTTATTTGGGGCTGGCGCGGCTGTGGGCCCAGGCTGGCAGGCTAGCGGAAACATACAAGCTACACAAACTAGAAGGAATCTTATGGCATCCTGAATCTGTTGAGTTTTCTAAGGCTTTGTAGCTAACAAGATCCCCTCTTCAAGGACACCAACATGCTAAAGGCATTTCATGGAGTCTTGTATGTATTAAAGTCTCTGAAATCCTTAGAACTCTTAAGAACTGCAGAGTAACTTTCAAGAGGCAACTTGACAAAAGTTTGGTTTTGTGTGTTTGGTTTACCCAAAAGTACTATGAATGACTTCATGATAACTAATTACAATTATGACTTAAATAATTTTTTCTTGAACCTCTTAGATTAGTTCTTTCTAAGATAAGCTTTTGCTTTGTTTTATGTGTATGAGTTATTTTTCCTGCATGTGTTTAAACTCACCACACACATATGATGCCCTTAGGAGCCAAAAGAGGGCAGCAGATTCTCTGACCTGTAGTCACAGAACGTTGTGAGCAGCCTTGTGGGTTCTGGGAACCGAACCCAGGTTATCTGGAAGCACGGCTAGTATTCTTAACCACTCATTCACCTCAGCAGCCTCTGTCTTTGGTTAGTTCTTTAATATCAAGGAGATACAAATAAATGACAAAGAAGTCTGTGCTGTCACCTTTAAATGCCACACTAGCCAAATAAAAATGATGTCAGCCTCTCTTGATACATGGGGGAGCAGAAGCCCAGTGAATCTGAGTAACTTACCCAAAGTCACACAATAAGGTAATATAGGCCTGAAGAGGAAGACCATTCTGTCCTCCTCCTCTGCCCTTTGCACTCATGGGATGGCTCTCTAGGCTGTCATTAGGCCATATCGATTTTAAATTTTATCTCAGTGCACTGTGGTGATACCTACATGCCTGAATCCTAGCCATGTTAATAACTTCTGTATAACCATGAATGAATCACTCCAATGAACATCAGAGTTCATTTTTTTTTTAATCTGTTAGACCTTACATTTCAAAGCCCATTGTGTAGCCAAGGTAGATGCTATTAAGAGTTGGAAAGGGTCTGTTACCAGCAGTTACTCAGTGATTAAAAACACTTGCTACACCTGAAAAGTGCTCAGGTTAGATTTCCAGGGCCCATAAAGCCATATGTAACTGTCTGTAACTCAGTTCCAGGGGATCTGATCTCGTCACCCTCTTGTGGCCTTCTAGGGTACTGCATGCACACAGTGCACATAATCTATGCAGGCAAAACAACCACATACATTAAATGAAACATGTTTTAATTCCTGCATTTCTTACTGCCCATGTCTTGTGTAGGTCTGACTTCTGCTCTTTGTAGGAATATCAGCTAAAAGACTGATTTGTACAAAATGAAGGACAACTCTGAATCACACAGTAGATAATGTAAAGAACTCATCAACCCTGAGACTATCTTCTGGGGGATTAACAGGATAATGTTTGTTGTTGGGTAGGAGTTACAGAGGCACATGCAATAGTCACCATGATAAAGATGAACACAGATTGGAGAGCCTGAAATAATAACAATTAAAGTAGACTATTGTATAAATGTGTCAACTTTGTAGGACAAAGGAGATAGCTCAGTCATTAGGATCCTTGCCATGTATACATGAAGAGCTGAGTTTTTCCTAAATCCCTCCCCCACAAAAAAAAGCTGGGCATGATGTCACACTTTTAATTCTAGGGTTGGGGGTCAAATTGAGTGAATTCCTGAGACTCGCTGGTCATGTAGCCTAACCTACTTGGTAAGTTACAAGCTAGTGAGAGAGAAACCTTGTCTCATAAAACAAAGTGCACACAGTCTGACAATCTGAAGAGATACTTGAGATTATCTCACAGCCTCTATAGACATTCAACAAGTTCACATGTATTTGCACACATGTACATATATAAAAAGTGCCCACTTCACTTTCTTACTCACATGGAGAGTAAGTGTTTCTAAGGAAGTTGACTTGGGCTATGGTCATGTATTTTCTAGTTTCTTGGTGTGTAATATTTACTTCTCTGCATGTTCATATGACTGAGTCATTGCCTTGCTTTGGCTGAGAAGATTAGCAAGGATGGCATGCTTCACCCCTATGAGTAAGGCCAATGTTTTTACCTTTTTTCTGTTTTGATGAAGTACTCCGGATAAGCCCCTGTGTGGGAAAACTGACACACTATCCTGTTCCTAGTCTACTCAGCTAAGTGTGACATTGGTTTGACCCAGTTGACTTCCAGTCTATACACAGATGTACGAGCAAGAATCTATCTTGATCACTATGTGTCACAAAAGCTCTTCAGGAAAGAACAACAGATGGACAAACATAGAAGTGTTAGAGGCAGGATGGTCAGATTACCCACGTTAGCACATATCTTTGGTTTTGTAGATGAATGGCACGGTCTCCAACATTCAAAGAGTCTCCTGATGTTCTTCTCTGCTCTGCACGGAACTTGTCTTATGTCCCTGGACAAGTCACCCCGGGTCCCTCTATGTCTGTTTCTCCATTTAGAGAAGAAAGATATAACTTGCCACCTACCTTTCCCTAGAGGTCATAAATTAACAGTTGAGAAACTCTTTGAGAAACTCAAAGAGATCACCCATGAAAAGTGTAATTGAAGCGTAAGCAGGCCTATTATTTATTTTTATTATCCATTTTAAAATTGAATAGTTAGAGCAAATAGATTTTCCAGCCACCAGAAAGGAAGTTTCTTCAATGCCACAACATATTATGTATTGGGTACTCTCCAACTGTAGACTATATTTCCCCTTTATAGCACTAATTTAGATGTTTATGGGTCTGTAAATGTATTCCATTTCTCCCGGGGCTTCTGAATACCTATAATAGGCTAATATTTTGAAACACTAAATGATGCCTTGGGCAAAATATAAAAGAGCAGACTAAGAGGGGCAGAGAAAGAACTGAGCAATGATACGGACGCTTTGCGCCAAAGTAAAATAACACCTTCAGACTGCCAGAGTTGTTGTGCAAAGGTGTTTAATTTGTGTTCATTGTTTCCCTTTCTTGTTTCAAATCATCACTTTTGTATCCTGCAACTTTAGAGGTGATGAACCTACTATGATGGGAGCTCAGATATTAAAGTATCTATAATAAAAATCATTGTGACATTTTAAAATAATTATAGCAAGGGAGCTAACAGAGAAGAACAGGGAAGTAGTAGATTCCTGTTGGGCCTTTTCAATTTACCTAGTACTCATCTTTTTTTGAAATTCCTGTCCTAACACTAATGCTGACAGTCAAGACTTTTACTCAGAAATTAACTAAAATAGCCCTTTCTTGAACTAGATGGGCTTTTTCTATATGGCATTGCCCAATAGAGTAATTCATTAGATTATGTCACTTGTGGTATGAAAGGCCACAGGCATGATTAGGATTAGTTGAACATTCTAATATTCGGTTTAGTATCAGAGGGCCTTTTTCAATTTAGTCCCCTTCTTACAGGATGCCTTGTTCTATTACGATTTTTGTTATTGTTGTTTTGCTTTGTTTGCTTATTGTTTTATTTTATTGTTTTGAGACAGAGTTTCTCTGTGTAGCTAGCCCTGGCTGTCCCAGAACTTGCTCTGTAGACCAGGCTGGCCTTGAACCCAGAGATCCACCTGCCTCTGCTTCTGAAGTGCTGGGATTAAAGGCGTGCACCACTACCACTTACTTTGTCAAAGTTAATTTGTGTAACCTGTATGTGTGTGTGTAAAGACTGGAAAACAAACACAAGTGATAGTTTCAGACACACCACACACGCACAAAACAAACAAGCAAGGAAACAAACAAACCCTTCATGTTGAAATCCTGAGTAAGGAGACTTCTTTTCAAACAGGCTTTCTATCTTGCAGCATGTTAGACCTGAAGCTATGGAAAGCTGCTTCCAGACACAGGGTACCAACACACTTGGGAATGATTCTGAGCTTGGCCTCCTTGCCACCATGCCCTGGGGGATCATCTCATCACAAACCACTCTGCTAGAGTTCAGGTGACTGTGTTGAAGCCAGCTGGCTAAGGTCCTCCTGCAGTGTAACAAGCCAGCTTTAGTAGAACATTAGAGGGCACACTGCACATCATGTTAAAAGGAAAATTATTTTAAAGATACATTTTAAACTCTCCTCTCCATCATCCACTTGTATTTGCTATGACTAAATGATAGAATGGAAAAAACAAGAGATTTTTATCTCTCCTTGACCTGGGGAGTAATATTCAAATTCTCTAAGCAGGATAATGTGTACCCTATTTGGTATTTAGAGGTGCAGTGTGATAGAGTAGAGGAACTATGGAACCTTAATTCTTCTGAACTTTCTGCTTTTCTCCCTTCCTTCCCTCCTTCCTTCCCTCCCTCCATCCCTCCCTTTCTCCCTCCCTCTCTTTCTCCCTTCCTCCCTGCCTCTCCTTCTCCCTTCCTCCCTCCCTTCATCCCTCCTTCCCTCTCTCCCTCCCTCTCTTTCTCCCTCCCTCCTTTCCTCTCTCCCTCCCTGCATTTCTCCCCCTTTCTCTTATGACTTTTGATAAATTGCTCAACTTCTATGGTCTGATTCCCTCAAGTTTAATGATTTGAGAATGCTACCAGAGGGCAGTTTTGCTAAAGATATGAATAGTCTCACTGACTGTAAAGGAAGTAGATAATTCTGTCCACATATCTATTTTTCTATCTGATCTATCGGTGTAGCTATCCATCTTTGTAGTCTATCTATGTATGTATATAGTCTATATGTCATCCAAATATCCATCCACATATTATGCATTGATGTATGTATGAATCATCTATCTATGTATCTTCTATCATCTAAATATCCACCTACATGTGACAGGTACTCATCAGCCTTATATCAAAAATGATGCCTGCCTAGCAAGTGATTAAACCCAGAAAGGCAAATCCACTACTGAAAAAGTGTGTACCACAGGCCATCTTCATTTTGCTCAGTTCTTCGGGATCTAACAACACTCATGTTAATAGAATTCTAGTGAGGGAAAACACACCAGCCCAAATTTAACTCTTCCTGTTTGTTAGTTGTTTGGTTTGATTCCCACCCCCCATAGGGAAGAAAGACAGAGACTGTGGAGACCAGCAATGGGCATCAGAGGACAGGAACCTCTGCATTCTCTTCCCTGAATTCAGAACCGGATTTGTGGCTCACTGAATGACGATTTAATGCAAATGTCTTTCTGGGTTGTTCCCAAAAATTACTGACAGTCCGTGGGGGCCTTATTTATTTATTTATTTATTTATTTATTTATTTATTTATTTTTATTTATTTTTATTTATTTTAAAGTATTGTTTGTTCATCTTAGGTGCATGAGTGTTTTGTCTTCATGTATGTATGTATGTATGTATGTATGTAAGTATGCATGCATGTATGCTTACCATGTGTGTGCCTGGTGTCCTTGGGGAACAGAAGAGAGCATTAGATCCTCTGGAACTGGAGTTACAGATAATTGTGAGCTGCCCTATGGATGCTGGGAGCCAAACACAGGTTCTCTGCAAGAGCAACAAGTGTTCTTAACAGCAGAGCCCTCCAGCCCCTATTTGTTTGTTTACTGTGTGTTTGTTTTCCTGTGTACTGATGTGTGGACATGTATAGTGTGCCATCTGGAGGCCCTGGGTATTATCCTTAAGAATCCTGTCCACCTCTTTGTAACAGGGTCTCTCACTAGCCTCAAGCTCATCAATTAGCATTGCCTGACTTGCCAGTGAGCCCCAGAGATCCAAATGTCTCATCCCCAGTGCTAACCTGTGTTAGCACAACCTACATTTTTAGGTGGGTTCTGGGAACAAAACTCACATCTTTGCAAGAACTTTATTAATTAAGACCCCTCCCTCCCTCCAGCCCACACTGGAGTGTAGGAATTACCTAGTGTGATGTTAGTGTCTTTAGGGTTAGCTTCAAGTATCAGAAAGTCTGCTGTGCTGAGTCCACATCCATGTGATAATGACATCCTTCTGAGGGCATCCGTTTTGTATTCTGTGTCACGCAGATCTCATCGGTTCCCTAATGAAAAGCCAACATTCTCCCCCAGCTAATGGCAAATGTGGCTTGTAACAAAGGAGGCTTATTTTTGTTTCTGTAGAAAAAAAAATGGCACTTACCCAGATCTCTTTTCCAGACACCTTGGGAAATGGTGCCTTCCAAATGCAGACAGCTAAATCTTTTTCAGGGTGCCAGGTTGCTTTGGTGCCGCATTAAAACCTGCATGCTTCACTAAAGGGGCTGGGTCTAATGAGTTTATTTCTCAGCTCAGGTCTAGCAACAGGGCCATGGAGTGACTTCATGGCCATCAGGATTGCTGACTAATGCCTGTATCAACACCTACCGCGGCCGCCACCGCCACTGCGGCGATTTTACGTTTAGTTTGATTTCTCCAGACAGAATTTTTCCACATCATTGGAACTAATTGAAGTAATGGAGAAATTATTCTGGTGCCAGAGCACTCTTTATTTCACCCACTTCCCCTTTGGTATTGAAAGACAACAATGCGCACAGACTCCTGGTGTGTTTCTTTACAGGCGAGAGGTGGGAAAAGAATTTAAGAGCCAGAGGATGGGCAGGAAGGAGCGCTGTAAAATTGTCCTCTGGACACAAAGTAGCCGTAACACCCATGAATTCACAGCAGTAGTGTTTTCCTGCGCAAGACCTGCACAAGACTGGCTTCGTCAACATTCCTTCACAGATGTGGGAGGGGCTCTCAAGGACCCACCCCTTCTTGAGGAGCTGTAGGCCTTTGATGGTTGCTAGGGGGAAGAAGAAGTCATGTTCTTAGGTGGCCTAGCCACTGGCATATCCTTCCTCAAGTTAACACCCCCCACCCTCCTCACCCCACCCCCACCAATCATGTTCATGCAGGCAAATGTAAATAATTACAGTACCCCACAAAATAAAAGAGATATGAAAGCAGGAAGGGATTCTCTGGGAAGGAGAAGGGGACAGACAACGTCTGGAATATTTTTGACCAATGAACATTTTATATATATAATACATATAGTACACATATATAATACATATAACATATGTATATAACATACAAATATACATACACACACATAAACATGCATATGTACGCATACATATATATGAAATTATGAACCGAAAATTTTAACATATTAAAATGTAAAGATGAACAAAAGAGGAAAATGTGGCTATGTCACTGCTGAATTTTCCCTGCTTTTAGCCAATAGGAGCTAACCACCAGATACTCAGCTTCCTGTTTCTTGTCAAGCTGGACACGCGGACCCCTTCTGTGTCCCACAGCTTCTCAGTGGGGACTTGAGAATCCCTTGTGTTTGTTTCTGAGCCTGGCCACAAGAAACCTTCTCCAGATCACTGAAACAGCTAGCAGATGGAAACAAACATTTTATGGGAACACACTCCGCCTTAATTATATGCATTGTCTGCCAATGTTTATAGCGTCTCACGGGGAGTTTGGAGGTAAGACCGAGGCGGCCCTGTATGGTTTTGATTAGAAGGATTTGTATAGAAAGGGGGTAGCCATAGTGCCTTTTACTGACTCCAGTCTGCCCCTTACTTGGAAGTGGTCATTCCTCAACAGCATGGTTTACCAAAAAGTCCCGTGTGCTTGCCCAATGTCAATAAGAGTTTGGGGACCAGGGAGTATTTGGGGCTTGATTTCGGTAGAACACAGTGCACCCCTCCAATGCAGGACTTTGTCATGGTTGGATTTCAGGGGCTACTCTGCAGAGTGGGAAGGTGTGGCATCCTTGCAACCACAGACACTTAGGGTTAGGGTTAGGTTAGGGTTTGTCCGTGTCAAGACTATGGGGTGAACGGACCATAAAGGCCAATCAGGACAGGTGGGTGTGTATTAGAGCCTGCACAAACTCTAGACATAATGGCTTTTGTAATACTCAATACACAAATTCTGTTGCTACCTGCACTGATGGGTTTTTTTTTTTTCTTTAGTAGTTAGTTTTGTGTCTTTCTCTTTATTGATTGGGTCCATACAGGGCAGGTACCAGGAAAGATGCAGTTCCTAGTATCAAAGTGTAAATCTGTGCGCATACTCCTGGCCAGGAGCTCTGATCCTATGGGAAATCAATGGCTGTTGAGGCTCGGGGCTGAGTTGGGTGTTTTGCATTACTTGTGGGTTTTATTTCCTCACATGACCTATGACCCCTTCTGCAAAGTTAACTGAGGCTTGGCCTTTTTCAAACCGACTGCAGGAAATTGACCTTTGTGTTCAAGCTTTGTTAGGAACTGCCTGGATACAGAGTAAATCAGGAGGCAAAAATGGAAATTGTCTGGCCCTTCGGAACAGCCAGGCTGTGGCACCATGTGAAGGGATCATGGGGTGCCTGGTGTAGTCAGAAGGACTGTGTGCTGGCAGCATTGTTTCCTGACAGACTCAAGCTAGTAGTCAGCATTCACAATGGGTGCAAAAAGCGTCTTTGAAAGGGATGTTTGAACTGTAGACTTTATTTCACCTGATGCTTCTGTCTACCCAACCCCCCACCTTTTTTGTGTTTCTGTTTTTCAAGACAGGGTTTCTCTGTGTAGATTTGGAGCCTGTCCTAGAACTCACTCTGTAGACCAGGCTGGTTTCGAACTCACAGAGATCTGCCTGCCTCTGCCTCCTGAGTGCTGGGATTAAAGGTGTGAGCCACAACCACCCCCAGCCGTTCTCTCCCCATTTTTAGCTGCTTGCCATTTTAGAGGTACACTCGGAACTTAAGAAATCTAACTCTTCATTTGTCTGTCTGGTAGCGAGCATGGATCTGCTCTTCTGCTAAAAGTGGAAGACGTCAGAAACAGTGTACTCATTTTGGCCTCAGCAACCCTGAGTTCAAAATTCATTTCTGTAACTCATTCTTCTAGCGAGTTTATAAAAAAAAATGGATCAGGTCCTTGCATCTCAATGTTTTAACGTACAATGTGAACATTTGAAGATGATGCTGAGGGGTGAATGAGTATTTCATTTTTAAAACATTTAAATTTTATTGGGTCTTTTTTGTTTTGTTTTTTGTTTTGTTTTGTTTTTTTTAACTGTGTGTGTATGTATGTGTCTCGTTTGTGTGTGTCATAGATGTGTGTGAGCACAATAAGTATGTGCCACGGGACACATATGGAGGTCAGAGGACAACCTTCAGCCCATGTTTACTTTTCACCATGTTGAGGTGGGATCTCTCTTGTTTCTACTGCCCTGATGTGAAATTCAGGTTAAATGTTTAGGTTTGCTTATTTTTATTCCTATGTACATGTTTTGCCCTCGTGTGTATTTATGCACCGTGCACATATGCATGGCTGATGCTGACAAGATCAGAAGAAGGTCTTGGATGCTCTCGAACTGGACCGTGTGAGCCTGCCTCTCGTGTAGGTGGTGAGAACTGAACCTAGGTCCTCTACAAGAGCAAACAGTGCTCTTTTCCTCTGAGCCATCTCTCCAACTTTTTAATGTGGGTCCGAGGGATTTGAGTTATCCAGCTTGTATGGGAAGCGTTTTATTTCCTGAACTATTTTGCCAACCTAAAGACATGATCTTGAAGGCTTTAGGACACAGATGTGTAAAAGCCCCTATTTCATATTCCAATCATGTACTTGATGTGTGTGGGTGCACCAGAATCTAATTTCAAGGCCGTCTATTCAAGAATCTTGTGAAACCCACACTCTTTAAGAGTTTGACAGCTTCTTTGATTTTTTTTTTCTCCTGAAGACAAGGAGAAAACTGTAAACTCAGTAGGAACTGAAATGTTATTTTCCAGCAGAAAGCCTGTGTAAGAAATGGCTTCTCAAGACTCAGAGCTGGATAGGATAATTCTAGGTCAGAGCCTAGATTTCATGGTCTGGTGGTAAGGTCAGGCTAGGCTTGCAGGGAGAGTGTCTCAGCCCCACCTCAGTCTGGACTCTTCATTTGGTCTGTTGGTCTTGCCTGTAACATTGGCACAATAGGAAGGAGCCCTCTGTACCTGCAGATTTCATATCTAGGATTCATGACATCATGGATGGAAAGGGTTTGGTGATGCCGGGGTTGGGGGTTAGGCACTGTACTTGAACAGACTTTTTCCCTTGCCAACCTTCCCTAAACAATATAGCATAACAACATACACAGCACACACAGTTTACAGGTATTGTAAACTATCCAAAGCAACTTAAACTGTGCTAGAGGGTGTGTTTAGGTTCCATGCAAACAAACACTATACCATCACAAATGAGGGCCTTTACCACTTTTGTATTTGCTACTTGGAGAAGGTCCTGGACCCAATTCTCTAGATTGGAGCTACTATACTCCTTTTCAAAACTCTGTAGATTTACCACCATAAGACTTGGTAAAATAGGCAAAACTGACATAAATTAAATTCAATTTTTTGAAGATTTATTTTGTGTGTGTGTGTGTGTGTGTGTGTGTGTGTGTGTGTGTGTGTGTGAGAGAGAGAGAGAAAGAAACAGGAGAGGGACAGAGAGAGGAGGGAGTAATATGAGAGCTTGTGGAGGTCAGAGGAGGATATTGAAATCTCTGATGCTGGAATTACTGACCGTTGAGAGCTGCCCAGCATGGCTGCCAGGATCTGAATTCGTGGCCTCTGCAAGCGCAATGCATGTTCTTAATCACTAAGATAGTCCCCTAGCTCTAAAATAGAATCTTATGGTCATTTGGATTTTAATCAAAAATCAAAGTATAGAAACTCACCTTCCCAGTTAATATAATGTAATTATATTAACAAACCCAAACTAATAGGAACTGGAAAGGTGGATCACAAGAACACTGGCTCTTAACTTGTGGGGTCGATTCTGCACACCTGTATGGTAGCTCACAATCATATGTAGCTCCTGTCCCATTTGATCCCAAGCCCTCTTCTGTACTATATGGGTACCAGGCATGCAAGTGGTGTGGACAGACATGCAGGCAAAACACTCATAAGCTTAAAAATAAAAAGCAAAAAGGAACAAAAAGCAAAATAATAATAGATATTCTCGGTGTCGTCAAAAATGTTAAATATAATGATGCTGACTTGATCTCCAGTGTACAACAGTTAAAAATGACTAGGGGAGAGGAAGCAGAGAAAAGGCAATGCAGTGTGCAGCCTGAGACCCCTAATAGTTATACAGAGGAAGCTACCTTGTACCTGGGTTCAAATCTCTACTCAACATTTTCATCAGTCAGCTATGTGACAAAAACGTAACAAAAATTCCCCAATCTAAGTAGCTTAAGACCACAACCATTATGCACAGGTCAACTGGATATGTCCATGGTTTGGGCCAGTTCAGCTCATCGTGGCCTGGATTTCTCTGGAGTCTACTGTTGGCTTGAAGGCCAGCCATGGTCAATCTAAGTCTCAGAAGGTATATCCCCAAGTCTGACATCGATCAGTTGGTTGACTGTTGGTCCATGTGATGGATGTAGCCAGGACAACTGTGACTGGTTGTCCAGCTTTCTAAGGCAGCTGTGTTGACTTGGTAACTGGAAGAAATGCTGATTTACAGAAAAGCATCTGAAGGTTCTTAAATACAGAGCTGTGGACTGCAACCTCATTTCTCAGTCACCCGGGAATCACCCATATTCAGTGATACCATCAGTGATAGAAAATGTCTAGTCAGAAAAAAAAAAAGGTCAACATCAGCAGCCATCAGAGAATCGCAAATGAAAACCATGTTCAGATACTAAGTTACCCAAGTCAGAGTAACTCTCATTAACAAAGCAAGTAACGGTAAATGCTGCCTAGGATGTAGACAAAACCCTTATATACCTCTCTAGGAGGGGGAGGAGGAATAATTATCCCAAATGAATATTAAGCATGAAGGATATTCGTTGCTTTTCTATTGCTGTGGTAAGACACCATTGACAAAGGCAGTGTGCAGAAGGGTTTAGCTGGGTTTACAGTTTCAGAAGGTTGAGTTCATTAGCATGTCAGTAGGAAGGCCCAGTGGGCAGACATGGTGGCTGGAGCAGCAAGCTGAGAGATCACACTTTGAACCACAAGCATGAGGCCGAGAAACACTAAAAAAGGCTTTGCAACCTCACAGCCCACCCCCAGGGACATACTTCTTCTATGCCACACTGCCTGGACCTCCCCAAACAGCATCATCAACTGGAGACCAAGCATTTAAACATCTAAGCCTATGCGGGATGTCCTCACTCAAACTACCACAGGAGGTTCAAATAAAACAAATAACAACCACCACAACAAACCAACTTGAAAAGTAGAACTACCAAATGGCACAGCTGTACCATTCTTGGGTATTTAAGGAATCTGACGGTGTATCACAGAGATACCTTGACACAGCCTTGGAACACATCTTTAGTGGCCACCCCAATGTAAAGAGGTACAACAGAAAAGCAGTCCAGACCTTGACGTGATAGGTGTCACTGGTCCCAGTCCTCTCATTCAGTCTAGTAATACTATGACATGAGCAGAGCCATAGGGGGCTCTTGCTAATGCATGAGCTGGTGGGCAGCTGGCTTTACAGCGGAATGCATGCTCTAAAACAATGATAAACACTAGCATGAACAAATACACTACTAGCACACGTTTACCATAATTATCGAGTATTGCATATTATTCATGGTTTTGTGTCCTATACTTGCGTATATATGCCTGCCAGCACCATGCATTGGTTCATAGAAACCTTGTGATGGCCATGTGAATACTACATTACAAGTTGCCCTTGGAGCAGTTGCAATGCCATTAGGCAATGGAAATTTTTTTTTTTATCTCCATTACAAGTTTATGGGACAACAACTGTGAATGTTGTTCATTGTTGACTAACGTGACTGCATTTGGATACTGTGTTATAAAATATGATTTGTACCTCTTTAGTAATTTATGCTTCTTTTTGCTAGTTATTATTTTCCTTTGGTAGTAAAAGTGGATATAGTTTTCTAAAGTGGGGCTGGAGAGTAGGCTCAATGCCTAACAGCACACGCCACACCTAGTTTGTAGCACCTACTTCCAGTAGCTCACAACTAGCTGTTGCTCTGATTCCAGGGTCATCAGAGACCTATGATTCAGGTCTCTGTGGGTATCTGCACATGTGCGCGCACGTGCGCGCACGCGCGCGCACACACACACACACACACACACACACACACACACACTTTTAAAAAAAGGAATGAGAGTAGGCTAGTAAGTTGGTGAAGGGTGCACGCTCAGAGGCCTTTCTGCCTGTTGTTACTACTATTTGAGGCACTGTCTCCTGTACCACAGGCTAGCCTGAAATTCCCTGTGTAGTCATGAATGATCCTCCTGGCTCCGTTTCCATGCTCTGGGTGTTCTGTTATTTTCTTACCTCCCACCTGCACTCTTTGATAAGCAGAACAAATAAGGCTTAATTTACTAGCACGAACAGAAGCTAAGCCAACCAAGATGGGAAGGAGCCCAGATTGGGGTGGGATGGATCTTGGGGTTGGGGTAGCGGGTATTTTCAGAATCTGTCAGTGTCTTAATAGCTTTGCTGTTACCACTTCATCATGGTCCACACTGGGGACCATTTACGGCTAATGGACATGTGTTGAGAGGTGTATGTAGGATGGTACGTCACGCAAAAATGCAAGCTAAATGTTTGATTTCACCCAGCCCAGAACAGACAGCAGGAGGGGGACCCAACCCTGATGTGATAAGTGCTTCCAGTCAACAGATGCCCCACACTGTAGCTGTTTTCACACATACTGAAATTTTCCTTTTGGGGGGGAAAAAAGGTCCATCAAGGTGGCAAGGTCATAACGATATTTTGAATCACTCTTGTTCTGTAGAGTCCCAATCTTCTCCTAAAAGCAAGCTGTGATGCTCTCAGTCTGGATCTGTTGACAGTGTCTCTCCAGCCTCCATCTCATGATTTGTATCTAGTCAGGAATTACAAAGATACTCCCGAGGCTCTAATAAGGGCTTTAAGTTTAAGAGTTCTTTATTCTCGCTACTGCTTCTGAGTGAAATTGATTCTTTGGACATGGATTTGGCCATTTTCAATGAGAAGGGAGAATTATGTTTGGAATTCAGATGACTCCCGAGAGAGAGGCAAAGGTTTCCCCTCCTTCTGCTACAGGGATAGCTAGCAATGGCAGCTGATTCATTTTGGGCACTGATTTATGACATTTTCATGCTTTGACCTGTTTTTTACTCTGAAATATCTATTAGATAGGTATGCACAGTGAAGTTCAAGGAACCTTGTCCTGTTGTATACCTGTGCCCAGCCAGGGACTGTTCTTGGAATTCCTACACGAATAATACATAATCCTCCAAGTCTTCCAGTATATATGCTCATATCTAAGGTCAGGGAGTTGGTACAATGGCAGAGCCAATTTGAACCAGCTCTTTGGTTGCAAGTGATGACATTTAAGAGTATGCAGTGTAATACTCTGTGTCTGTGGTGATGATTTCATGCAATGGTCTAACAGAACTTAGCAAGATCCTGTATGCAGCACCTACTTGGTTCTTTTTTTGAACTTCGGGCACTCAGTTCTACGAGGCTCCATTTGGATGCCATCCAATTTACTTGAGCTTTCGGAAAGCTCAGTGGAAAGAATTACTTTTCTGGCCATCGGTTTACCCCCACCCTTTTCTTACAACCAACATTTCCTGTCTTTTCTAATTATCACAGTCATCAGAGGCAAAGAAGGAAAGCAAATCGTCTAAGATGAAATCAGGTAAGGAGGAGATGGCCACCTGAAGTCAGAGGCTCTTTTTAATTGCTGGTCTCAATGGTGTTGTTCGCCCAGGGCAAATGCCAGGCATGAGGTATATGTAAAGCGTATCCTAGATTCCTTCCTTATGGTTCTGTATCAGCCCAGCATCTCCTTGTGCTTAGGGAATTTGCATTTACTTTCAGTGAGCTGCCACCACCCAGACGCCTCAGAGATTGTCCATCTAGAACGGGGTGACCACATGTCTCAGTGTGGCTATACATTGTTGTTTCAGTAAATTAAAAATGGCATCCTTTCACTTTCATGGGTATTCTGTTTTGATCTGGGTAACTAATACAGTAACCTTTGGTAACAGTTCCACCTGTGTAATGTAGCCTTATATTTACATGCTCTGGTGTCCCAACCCTCCTTCTAGGCTATCATGTGTCCTGGGAAAGTAGTGGGAAATACGCCCCCTTGGCCAATCCTCTCTTTAATTTATCTATCCTGGGAGCACAACCATAGGGAACACAACCATAGGGAACACAACCATAGGGAACACAACCATAGGGAGCACAACCATAGGGAGCACAACCATAGGGAGCACAACCATAGTGCCTTCTTTCCTTTGCACATGTGCTGATATGCAGTTTGTACACATTCACAAACTCAGCCCCGAATCCTCCCTGTGCCTCTTACTGACAATAATATCATTTGTTGACATCTCTCTTAAAAAATATAAGACCCAAGGAACCCAAACTCTGTAAGTAGCTACTCGGAAGCCTTTTGACAAATGGCTAAAGGGAAAAGCCATTGCAATGGCTGTGTGGGAAGCGGCGTCTTTATAAAATGGGGTGGGAGCTTTCATTTGCCTGTGAATAATTTACTTCAGAAATTGACAGTTGCTCATAATTGTGTGAGAAAGAACTTTAAGTTTGTTTGGAGTATAAATGAAGGGTTAACTCAATGTTTTCTTCTAGGGGTAAATAACTTGGGAAGGTTTGCTGAGCCCTGTGTGTCTGCCAGGAGTGATACCTCAGAGGTTTTTCTCAGCACACCTCTGCCTGAGTTGGTCTTTGACTTGCCCCTAGGTAATAGCAGGAAGCAGTGCAATCCTCAGAAAGACACCGACAGGACAGGACTGTGGGTCCTCCTTTATTTTCTTGCATTGAAAACATATTTGAGGGAGTCCTGTGAGATGTGGGTGCATACTTGAAACTATCTTACAGTAAGGTCAGGCATGGTGGTATACTACCATAATCCCAGAACTCAGGTGGCAGGGGCAGGCGCATCTCTGGGAATTCAATGCTAGCCTGGTCCATTGAGTGATGCCAGGCTGACCAGGGCTCTACAGGGAGACTTTGTCTCAGAAAAGAAGGACTCTCAGCATAGTTTTAAAAATATTTCATTATACATATTGTAATTATTTAATTTTCATGCATATAAGTGTTTTGCCTGCATGTATATCTGTGTACCATGTGTGTGCTTAGTGTCCTCAGAGGCCAAGAAAATGGCATCAAATCCTTTAGAACTAGAGTTATAGACAGTTGTGAGCAGCCCCATGTAGGTGCTGGGAATCAAACCCAGATCATTTATAGATGCACGAAATCAAGATTCACTAGACTCAGTATAAGTTAAGTGAGGTTTAATGGGGAGAATGCACTTACATGAGAAGCCGATGACCCACAAGTTCAAGCTCCAAGGATCCACACTCAGGCTGCTCTCAGCAATCACACTGGAACCAAGAGGGAGCCAGCTTGGGTCACCTCCACCACCCCTCCACCCCTACCCCTCAAGTCTGCACCTGTGACCACGCCCAAGTGGGCGTGGTCAGTGCTACAGGTGCAGGCAGGATGGATATCTCACTACAATCATTTGCAAGAGCAGCCACTGCTCTTAACCGACGAATTCACCTTTAGCCCATATTTTCATTATTTTAGAATTACGTATCTCTGTGTGTATCTCTGTGTGCATATGTATGTGTGACTACAGTTACCCCTAGAGGCCAGAAGAAGGCGTCTGATCTCCCTGGAGCTGAAGTTACAAGTATCTGTGAGACACCCACCATGGTTTCTGGGAGCCAAATTTAGGTCCTCTTCAAGAGCAGCCATCCCTTTTAACCAAGGAGACATCTTTCCAACCCCCAGCACAGATTTTGATGTCCCATGAACCTTATTTCAACTCTGAACAATTGTATCAGTATCATTTTAATCAGAGGCCCTTCCTGAAGGGATAGTCAGCTGGAGAGTTATCAGACAAACCAAATTCCAGATATGTATATCCCAAGTGTGCCAGTCACATTAATATCTGCTCAATGCCAGGCTTTGCTAAATGACCAGGCTGTAAACGTCTAGCTTTCAAATCGGCTTAAAGGGTAAGGAAGGGTTGGTGTTCCAGCTCGAGGAAGATGTGAAGGAACTAAAGCCACTTACAGACTTCCACATCCAGCAACTGATGCAGCCCCTATCAGGCTGCTAGCCCAAGGCTAATGTCCAAAGGGTGTTCTGAAATGCGTTTCTGGACTCAGCACGGTAGACATTTGGGGCCAACTTGTGTACTGTAAGCTATTTACCAATATCCTTGTTCTTATTCTGTGGTTTCCAAAGCAGGCTTTCTGTTCTGTCAACAAACTGTGTGTATATGTGGTGGTTGTGTGTGTGTGTGTGTGTGTGTGTGTGTGTGTGTGTGTGTGTTTGCCAGTTTACACAGACCTTAAGCTAATAGCCTCTTTATAGCTCAGCATTTCTGCCATCTAAGATGACCACCAGGGCTAATGCCATGACTGCTGCTAGTGCAGGGGTTCCTCACTTTCTAAGCAGAGTGTCCCCCAGCCCAGAGCTCTTTGCAAATCATTTCCTTTTGTGTTCTTTGCACCAGGAGGCTCCCAGGCTGAGGAGTGCCACACCACTGTCCCTTACTCTCCCCAGAGGCTTGCTGTTCTCTTGCAGGGAAAGTTAAGTATTTAATTGTGCGTCTATGTGGGATACATAATGAATGAGTCTGAATAATTCAAGACAGGATGTGAGGAGGATGTAGCTAACACCTGGGCTAGACAAAGATGTCTTTGGCTGCTTCAGGGGGAGGGGAGATGGGGGTCTTCATTTCACCATATTGTGTTCCCAGCTGCATAGGGTGTAAGTGACAGGGCCAAGCTCTTTTACATTTTTCAAAGACTACCATGGCTGTCTAGATGTGTGTGTGTGTGTGTGTGTGTGTGTGTGTGTGTGTGTGTTTATGTTCGTATGCGTGCTCACACCAGACATCCTTGCCAGGAAGAAATCTGAGAACAAATCTGGCACCTGTAAAAGATGCTGTTTTTGAGTCTCATGACTAAAACTCAGACTTGGGCCTGAGGAAAATATCAAGAGAAATTTTTCTCTAAGCTTTTATGATAATGATAAGAAAATGGCTCCCTATGGAGTTCAAAGAGGCTTTTCATCTGGATACTGGAGCAAGATCATTGCTGGGGGTGGGGGCTGGCATTCTGTCACTGTGGGAGAAGAGAGCAAGGTCAGAGTTCTGGTTTACCTGGAATAACCCCATACTGAAGCCATCCAGTGAAGACCACGCTGTGGCTTTTCTGCAACCCAAAATGCTATAGATTTTACCAGGATGAGCAGTCCTGGTCTTTTGTCAAGCCTCAAAAAGTACAAGGATGAAGACTTCAAATCATCTCTAAATATTATTACCAGAAAAATCTTTTTTTTTTCAGTGCTGGAATTAAACCCAGAGCCTCATGCATGTTAAGCAAGCACTCTGCTAATTACCAGGCATTTTAAAGGGGCGCCTTGAGCTGTCATAACATTTATTCAAAAGAAGAGGTGACTAGCAACACATATCTATAGATGGACATCTGATGTTTCTACGTGGCTGGGGAGAGGACTTGGTGTGTAGTAACATGTCTGTACAGGTTTTAAATCCCCTTCAGGCACATAGAAAGCTAGACATGACCACTTGTGCTGGGAAAACCAGGGATGTCACCCGTAGAAACAGTAGAAACAGGTACATCAGTGCAGCTTGCTGGCTGTCAGCCTAGCTCAACGTTGAGTGAGAGAGGCCTTGTCTGGGGAATAGGCAGAGAAGGATACAGCAGGACACCTGACATCCTGTTCTTGCTTCACGTGGCTCAGGGGTACATGCACCTGCACACACACACACACATACACACACACACAGACACACACACAGACACACACACACACATACACACACACTCACATACACACACATACACGCACACACACAGACAGACACACACACGCACAGACACACACACACTCACACACACATGCACACACACACACACACACACATGCACAGACACACACACAGACACACACACACAGACACATGCACCCCACACACACACACACACCCTTCCTTCCCTGCTGCATGAGTTCTTTCTCAACCTTCCCATTGTTTTATTTTGTTTTTTTTTTTTTTTTTTGTTTTTGTTTTTTCCAGCTTTGTTGCCCAGGACTGTGAACACATGCACATCCTCAAACCATGGAGGATTCCATTGGGCTCCTGTAATTCCTAAGCACCATCTCCCCCCAGGCCGATCTCTGTAAACATGAAAGTAGTCCTGGAGGAAACATGATGTAGTCTTCCATGAATTCTCAACTAGCTTACTTTGATAGCATGACACACATTATGCTTTCATGAATAAACTCAATCACTTAAAGATTACTCATGTCTGTAAATTCCTGTGCTGGGTGAAAGTAATAGTAGCCCCAGTTTACATTCATGTGACACGGGCAGTTTCCTGTGTGGCATTAAGGGCAGGTGTTAGGCATTAAACAGTAGGTACATCTCAGAGACAAACTCTGGAATCAATTCACTTTTCTTTTCTTTCTGTTTCAGCTTATAGTCCTTGGAGAAACTAGCAGAGAACCAGCCAAGAACACCAAGCCATACTGACTTGTTATTCTAGGCAACCAACCTAGAGTCAACATGACTCATTAAAACACTGAACTGAACATGCCCAGCGTATTCCACCCACTATTGTATGATCCCACACTGGGCATGCCCAGAAGTATTTGGTTTTTTTATCTGAGCATTAAAAATAAGGTTTTTTTTGAGTTTGGTACATATGATGTGTCTGTATATGGGCATGTGCACACGATGCAGTGTGTATATGATATGCCTTTATATAGCATGTACATATGAGTGCAGGGTACATATGATGAGTCTATATATGGCATGTACATATGAGTGCAATGTGCATATGAAGTGTCTGTATATGAGCATGTACACATGAGTGCAGTGCCCATATGATATGTCTGTATGTGGGTATGTACATATGAGGGCAGTATACATATGATATGTCTGTATATGGCATGTGCACATGAGTGCAGTGCTTGCAGAGGTCAGAAGAATGTCAAGTACCCTGGGAGGTTGAGTTTGAGACTTCCGTGATTCCCAACCTGGGTATTGGGAACTAAGGATTTCTGGAAGAGCGTGGCAAGTCCTCTTAATGTTGGAGTCATCTGCCCAGTTCCCCAAATTACCTTTGTTATCACATTCCTTCTGATACTGAGGTGGTCACACCTAGAAAATGTGGTCTTCTTGAAGGCACCATGCAAGCTGCCAAGGAAGGGGAGCAACCAGTAGTCCTGCCCTGTAAGAGGCCTATGAGCCACAAAAAGACCAGCATGGTACCTAACACTAAGGGTGTAGGAATGGTGCACATAATTTGGCAGTAACCAACAGCTCTTTTTTGGGGGGCAGGTGTTGAGACAGGGTTTCTCGATGTAATAGCCCTGGCTGTCCTGGAACTAGCTCTGTAGATCAGGCTGGCTTTGAACTCACAGAGATCTGCCTGCGTCTGCCTCCCAAGTGCTGGGATTAAAAGTGTGCACCACCAACACCTGGCTAATCAGCAGCTCTTTGATTGGACATAAAGCCCTCTAAACAAGAGGAAAACCATGCCTGGTACTAGAAACCTAACCAACTTCCCAGGTCTTGAGAAGTCATGGATCTTGGGGAATCTACAACTATCACTTTACTATATTAGCATAATTCCTAACTGCATCTTAGATATTTATCCTTATATCCACATATAAGCATAGTCTTCACCCTTTGCAGGAAACTTCTCTTTGCAACAGATGGAGACAGAAAAACACAACCCAGCCATATGCAAAGCACAAGAGATTTGTGTGATGCCTAGTTCCAATGGAAAGGACTGTGATGTAAAATCTGAACCCAAGACTCATTGGTCACAGCAGAAGGTGGGGCAGAAGAGCCAGAGGCACAGGAAGATATTTTTGAGATTGTGTCAGAGATGCCACATTCAAAAAGTCTCATCAACACAGCTGCCTAAATGGGACCTGAACAAGGATGGCACCAATAGACAACACTAACATGGCGGTGGGAAACCTCATGGGCTCTCAACCCTACATGAAGAAGAACCCCAGGCAGCTAAGAAATGGTGAGAGCAGGAGAGATAGTATAGTCTTCCCTAGAGAAGCTCCCTTGTCCTCAGTTGGTTACCCAATACCAAGTGGTCAGCCCTGAAATCATACACATATGAGTAACATTTGATGGACCGAAACAGGTTGTATTTATGTATTTAGGAATGTAAAAATCATTATAAAACGTGAGGCCTCGAATTTGAGAGAGTGAGGGAGGTGCATGGGAGGGGTTGGAGGGAGGAGAAGGGAAAGAGGAAATGATGCAATTATGTTATAGTTTTGAGGATGAAAGAAGTATCACAAAAAAAGTGTACCACTTGAACTATGACCTTTAATTGAGAATGCTCAAAACTGTGCCCATTCCTAGTGTGCGTTCCCTTTTATGTGCCAACTCGTGAAAGGCTGTTCCCATTCGCGCACTCTGGGGAAAGGTACCACCTTTGCGTTCTCCTGTGCTGGTTGGTTTCTCACTGGATGAGATGTGAAAGCACTGTGCCTGGTTGTACAAGTGAGCTAGGAAGCTCCCCAGTTGGCAAGAATGGATGGTGAATATACAGAGGAAAGCTGGGGATGGAAAGTGGCATTTCAAATGTGGCCAGAGAAAGCTCCAGAACTTCTTTGAATGACTCCTGTGAAATGTCTCCAGACTTTTACACTTTCCTTGAGGCAGAAAGGAATGTGGGTCAGGACTCTGAGCCGCCTCCTCCTCCTCCTCCTCCTCCTCCTCCTCCTCCTCCTCCTCCTCCTCCTCCTCCTCCTCCTCCTCCTCCTCCTCCTCCTCCTCCTCCTCCTCCTCCTCCTCCTCCTCCTCCTCCTCAGGGTCTGCGTGTGCACCTGCTCCTAGGTTGTGCTGTGTGTGAATCAGCGAAGGTATGTTTTCCAGGGGCTGTGGTTCAGAAGCCACATCATTGGGGAAAAGCTTTCAGTGGTCTTCCCCTAGAGCAGTGCTTCTCAGCCGTGGGTTACGACCCCCTTGGGAGGGGTCACATAGCAGATATCCTGTATATCAGATATATACATTACAATTCATCACAGTAGCAAACTTACAGTTATGAAGTAGCAATGAAAATAATCTCATGGTTGGGGGGGGTTCACCACAACATGAGGGACTGGGTGTTGGGAAGGTTGAGCATCAAGTTTTAAATATAAGGTATAGGACAGACATCATGTGCTTTCGGAGAACATGTCTGGCACAGTTCAGACTGTGGCTCATATCTATTTAGAAAACACGACCCATCTCAAAGTCACTAAGTTCCCTCCTACCTATGGACAGCTGAATAAATCGAGACACAGGCAAAGGAGGAGAGGACAGGGTTTTCCCTATCACTGAGCTGGTGCCCCAAAGCCGATAGTATCAGTGTATCCCTAGACTCATTCAGCATTTCCTCACGGGCCTCCAAATTGATCTTTTCCCTGTCAATTGAAATCATTTGATTTCTCTCACTTTAAATGCGTGTTTGTGCCTTTTTAAAAAAAGGAAGTGGGGGACCCACAAACAAACAAACACCAAATCAGACTAATTTTCCTATTAGTGTTATCACATCCAAGGCAACTGTATGGATTTGATCTGGCGCCATCATAGCCAAGATTCGTAAACGGGGAGTTTGGAAAACCCTGAGACAAAAGAACCCACCTGTCACAGTCTTTTTTTATTCACGTGTTGTTTGTAAATGCCATGCTAAAAAGAAATTTAAAAAAAAAAAAAGGACTTCATGCAAACCCAGAACAAAAGTAGTTTGCTGGGGGTGGGGGCGTTAAGTGGGGGAGGGGATGGGTGAGGAAGGAAAGAGATTCTTAATGGTATATTGTTTTCTGAGCTCTACCAATTAGCAAACATCTCTTATAAAAGGAAGAAAGAGGGAAGAATTCCACGCGCTGAAATAGCCCCAGTCAGCTGTAGGCACTCCGGGTTTCTGGTAGCAGGCTTTCATCCCCCTCCCTAACCCTGGCCCTTACATCAGTCCAAGTGTATCCTGGGGGCTATTGTCATGCTGATGAATCAGCCCCAGAGACTGGATTCTCCCACTGCCTAGAGAGACATTCCCACCGCAGACAGGGCTCTGGGGCTCATTCAAGCTGAGCTGAATTGCCCGGAGAATAAAAGACCCAGCCTTAATTAACCAGCGCTCTGGGCTCCCAATCACAGCCTGATTGTAGTGTAGCCGGCTCTTCCCGCTAGGGAGGAAACGCCGGGCCTCCCGAGGCAGCCCCAGCCACGGGAAGTGGGACCCTTAATGGAGCTGGAGTTGATTCTGCCTTGTTTTGAAAATAGAATATCACAGGGTGTTAACCCCCTCTATCATGGGTGTCCTTTTTTTTTTTTTTTTTTTTTTTTTTGAAAGAAAGAAACCCCAGCATCTGTGATTTCTTTGCCCCACTCCTGGGATCCACCTCCTCGCTGTTCCAGGCTCCTGAGGGGAGTTTTCCAAGCGTTTTACAACCGTGCCCAAGACTTCATGCCCAGCGTTGTTTTTATTTCATTTAATAGTTCCTGATCGTATTGATACTAATTAGAAAAAAAAAAATGTGTTCATACGCAAAGTGATGGTGGGGAGTAGGTATTAGCTGGACTTTTTCAACCTTTGCCATTTTTTTCTCAATATTCCCTAAATATCATAGTCAGTAGCGACTGGCCAGATTTCTAGTAGATGAATTTCCCTTTGTGATTACTAAAGGAAGAATTGAATGGTCTTTGTAGTGTACCAGGCTCACTTCAGTTTGGCTTTGCTGTTGTTTGTTTCGGTGGCGGCTCCCTGGGGATTAACCCTGGGGGTTACCACTGAGTTAGACGCTGAAAACTGAATTTAGATATTTGAAATCAACGCAGTTGATTTACTTTACAACCTCTGAGTTCTGTGCTCAGCATGAGCTAGTGGTGGGCATTCTCAATTCAGCTCACTATTGTTCTGTTGGTTTAGGGCATCTAGAAGAGCTCATCATTACAACTGGGTGTCCCTCAACTGTGCTTATGGCTTAGAGGGTCTAGCAAGGTGCCACATTTTGACAGGGATGAGGGAGGCTGAGCTCTACCTCCTACAGGTGTCCCCAAACAACACCCCCAGCTGGAGACCAAGTGTTCCAATAGAAAACTGAGGATGTTCCATACTCAACCTACACAGCTGCCCATACTGATGGTCAAAACTGAGAAGTGCTGCTAGCTAGCTTGTGTGTGTGTGTGTGTGTGTGAGAGAGAGAGAGAGAGAGAGAGAGAGAGAGAGAGAGAGAGAGAGAGAGAGAGAGAGAGAGAGAGATAGAGAGAGAGAGAGATGGGTGTGTGGGTGGAGAGTATCTATAGCAGAGCTCCCATTGTCATTGGAGCCATTGGAATATGCCACTAGCTGGGGCAGGACAGCAGTGCTTGAAAGAGTCCACCACTCTGAGACCAGGACTAGGTGCCTAGCATCTCTGTCTCTCCTGGCAGTCCTGACACTCCAGCCTGCTGAGTCCATCCTGCCTGCTGCCTGTTTACTCCCTAAGCCTTGACTCAGGAGAGTTACCCACAGCCTCTTAATACTGCCAGTAGGAGGTGGTGTTCCTGGAAAGGATTTCTAGCATGGTTGCAGCCATCAGGTGTGCTGTTGGGGTCAGAGGTCACAGTTTACCATTGTGCTAGGGGAATCACTTTGCAAGGCTAATGTTAAGGGGCCATTTGTTTCCTTTGTGCATTTTCTGAACACCACAGGATATGCCAACATCTTGTATCATAGGCTCCATCTTCTCACCAGGCTTCTGTGTTAGTTCCTTCTGTAACAGTGTAATGGAAGACTTCATTTGAACTGTCTTCATTACATGGTGAGAGGGAGTGGTGACTAAGGTCCCTCCTTAGTGGCAGGAGTCATCAGAGTGATCTGTTAGAATCGGAACAAAGAAGCAGAGGCTGGACCAGTCTTGTAACCCTCATGTACAGCAACCCCTACCCTTCCAACTTCTCTTCTGTTGGCTGAGCTCTTCCTCCTACAGGTGTAACAAGTTCCCCAAACAGCACCCCCCAGCTGGAGACCAAGTGTTTCAATAGAAAACTGAGGATGCTCTGTGCCCAACCTACACAGCTGCCCATACTGATGACCAAAACCGATAGGTCCTAAAATACTTTCAACGACTTGCATTTTAATAAAATACCAAAGATTTTCAACAATCAGCAGCACAATATCACTTTCAGTAGGACTGTTTTTGTTTCTTTTCTATTGCTGGGATAAAATGCCATGACCAAAGGCAACGCAAGAAAGAGTTTATTTTGGCTGATGGTTCCAGAGAAATCGGAGTCCATCACAAATGGGAAGCAACACAGTCAAGCAACAGACATGGTGGCAGGGGCAGGAAGTGAGCTGAGAGCTCAATCTTCTAACAAACTCGAAGCAGAGGGGTGGGGAGAGGGGTGTGGCAAAGAAAAGAATGGAGAACAGCACACTGCAAAGCCCACCCCCAGGGTTGTACTTACTCCAGCAGGGCGGTCACACTTTCAAAACCTCTCCCAACAGTGCCACCATTGGAGTCCAAGTGCTCAAATATAGTGAATCCCCATGATCTGCCTGTCTCGGTGCTCAGCTGGGATCACAGAGGACGTCACCATGCCTGGCTTTTTGCACCAGTGCTGGGGATGTAAGCTTGTATAACATGTACAGCAAGCATTTAACCGACTGAACCATTTCCGGTGCTTCAGAACTATCTACCTTTTTAAGAGATCACTGTGTAAGTAAGGCATTTTCAGATTTCTTTTTCCTGATAATACTTTGCCTACCAGAATATTAACACAAGATGCTTTGGTTAGTGGATTAGACACAAAACAAATACTTAACTATAAGTCATAATAACTCAACAACTTCAGACCATCCCAGTAGAACATTGCTTGCTCTTTGTTCTTTTACAGTACTCTGAATGTACTTTTCTTATTGCATGGGTGGCCATATAATTTATTATTTGAGTCTGGATGCTTCACTCAGGAATGAACCACTTGCAATAGGAGACATGAGCAGAACTGTACCCTGTGAGGCAGGATGTGTCATCTGACTCAAACTACTGAACTTACATTTAAACTTGGTATGACAGAGACTGCTTTCCTCTAATATACGACATCATCTTCTGTGAGTCAGCACACCACTGCGCTGTGCTCAATAGGATGCCATTTCCATGCTGGAACTTCCTTTCATGCATATTGAGTGAATGAATTCTCTCATTTATGCCACCAAGACAGGTCCTTAGAGGATCGTGTTCTATGTTCCACACCAAGCCCTATGTGACCTTGTTGCATTCCTTCCTGTTTTGTGCACTGTTCTGTTGAGGCATCAGAACACGGATGTTCTCTTCAGCCACTCTATGGAAGTCTCAGGAGCCTGGAATTTTGGATATCAAATGTTGTGAACTCTCCTGTATTCCCTTACCTCTCTGCTTCCATTTCAGCACCTGTAGCTTCAGGCAATAATACTTCCCTTCTCCTACTTATGATGTTTTGCCAGTATCACATAGCTTGTCTTTAAAGGTCGAGGTCATGTTTACTAACATATCGTGAACATTTGCAATAATGATTAGACATAGTAGACACTCAATAAATGCTCAAGGATGAAGATAAAACATGAATGATGGTCTCTATCCTTACTGAAGAGCGTACTAGTCAGTCTCACTGGGTTTGGTGATGGTTAGAGATGCTAATAGGTTTTCTTTACCCCGATAATAAGTTTCTCTGTTGATGCAATAAGCCAGATCAAGCTGAAATGAAAAAAAAAGTAAAGAGACAGGTTTATTTTGAGCAAAGCAACTCCCTGGTGAATCATCTAGACCCCCAAGATTGAGGTGGGAGAAAATCACATGGCTTAACTAATGGAGGGGGCTTAAATACCTTATAGGTGAGGGGTGATGACATGTCCTCCATAAGCTGGGTTTGTGCCCAATTGTAACACTTTAGGCAAGAATCCCCTGGCAACTTTGGGGGAGGAGCTGCTGCAGCTGCCAAGAATTTGGAACTGTGCTTTTTGCGATTTTTCTTTATTGGAGATTCTCTGAGAGTGCTGGGTTTGCAGAGAGGGGAATGAGGTTTTCTGTATCAAGCAAGGATGAGCTGGGGATTCCAGCCAAACAGATGATGTAAGTAAAAGTCATAGCTGTTCTGTTTTTTTTTTTTAAATTGTGTTGATATGCATACTTTAGAAGCTACTGGGAAGGTCCATTGGAGTATGGAGGGTCAGCAGGGTGCTGAGTCAAGGATGCCACTGACATGATCAATACCCACTCTCTACCTACTCCAGGAATACAGCTCCATATAACTTCCAGAGAACTGACCGTTTTTTACCATTCCATCAAGTCAATCAGTGCAGTTGTAATGCTCTTTAGAAACTGAAGAGTCTTGCAATGTTTGGCTTATACTGAATCAGACCTCACCCACATACCACTTCTTTAACTGAAGAGGCAAATAATCCTTAAGGGGAAGAGGAGAAGGTATCATGGCATTGGAAGTCTCAAGTTAAAAAATGGGGGGACTCCAACCCTTTTGAAGTTCAAGTCATAGTCAATTTTACTCCTTTCTTTCTTCCTTCCTTTCTTTCTTCCTTCCTTCCTTCCTTTCTTTCTTTCTTTCTTTCTTTCTTTCTTTCTTTCTTTCTTTCTGTTTAAAGACCAGTTGCGTTACTCTTGGGTTACAGTGTGAGAATTTTCTAAATAGGGACTTAAAACACCCAAAGATTATTTTCTCTATATAGGATATTATGAAGCTCTGGGGACATTTTTTTTTAAACATTTATTTATTTTATGCTGGACATAATTATACATGCTTTTTTTTAAAAAAAATGAAAACAAACATTTATAAAAAATATTTGGGAATTAGGGTGTCGTTCTTTCCAAACTGCTTCCTGCTGGTAGGGGGCACTGTCATGGGAGAATCCTGAGAAGACACAGAAATCCAGGCTGTAGTGGTCTGCAAGGCTGTATTGTCCCATTGACGTTGCATCAGGGGGTCTTGCTTGATCAAACCACATTAGTCTGGAAGGAATCCACAGCTTTTCATTTTCTGTGGAAACAAAATTAGAAATCCTTTTCCCCAGTAACTTGTCCTTAGGCTTAAAATTTGAAGTCAAAGCATTTTAAATATTGAATTAACCCAGCAGCATTTTTCTTCTTCTTTTTTTATTAATAATATAATTTAAAAGTTTTACATGTGGATCCCAGTTTCTTTTCCCTCCCTCCAACCCTCCTTCCCTCTTACCCTCTTTCCCCTGCAACATGCACTCTGGCCAACCTCCCCGCCCATCCCCCCACCCCCATTCCACTGGATAGGGCTATGCTATCCAGGTTGGTAATATAAATCTGTCAAGTCATTTGAAGTAGGGACTAGGACTTCTCTCCTGTCTCTAGATTAAGGGGGTATCCCCCCATGGGGGATGTGTCTGTAAGGTCCTTTTGTGCACCAGGAATAGATCCTGTTTCTACTGTCTGAGGTCCCCCAGATTGCTCAGTCCTTCTAGCTGAGACCCCTATTCAGGGGGTCTAAGTCAGTCCCATGCTGGTTCCTAGCCATTTTGTTTTCCTGCTAGAAAATGGTTAGCTTAATTTCCTTGGCTCCAAGTTCTGGTGCTCAGCTGAAATGTTGAGAAAATAGAGAACTGTACTCTCCTACAGTATATTAGACACTTAATAAAACACAGGTGATGGGGGACCCTCTCTGCTCCCCAGGTGAGTGCTGAAGACTGTGTGACTGTGCAGGGAAGTGAACTCAAGGACGGGTGACACGTCCCAGCATCGACCTCTCAGAGTAGAGTTCAGCTACATGTCTAGAAACATTGATCTCAGAATTATTTGACCTGTGAGGATTGACACGGGGAAATATACACTCTTATTCCCTGTTTATTTTCAGATGGACAGTTGTCACACCAATGCTTGAGTACCTAGACGGAATCAAACAATGGTCAGAGGAATCATTTTTTGGATTATTGAAGACATAGAAGAAATAATTTGCACCTTTAAAAGGCAGGCTCCAGTTGATAAAGAATGAGACTATTTGGGTAAAATTAGGCTGAAAAATAAACTATAAGGAACGTGGCTCATACATTAAAAAATAAAAAGAGCACAAGGTCTGCATTTCACGTCTGAAATTGTCCCTTAATGTTCAAGCAGAAAATTAAGAGCATGTTTCACATTGAAAAGGAAGAAAAACAAGGACTTTCTCCTTTGTTAGACCTGATAATACTGCGTGGTGGCAGGTAGCTTTGGAGTGGGAATGAGCAAATTCAGTCAGGTTCTGCATAACAAGCCATGTAGTCACTCATGAACAAAATCTGTGAAAATCAGGGAAGATGACCTATGTGCTCAAATGTTTGATAAAATCGACTTGAATTTACTGCAATATTATCAGACATATGCAAAATTGATAGCAAAGTGCAATGTCAAGGTGGGCAATGCAAATTTAAGTCAGATATTTTTACTGCCTACTGTAAATAAGAGTAAGGACCCATAAATCATTTGTACTTCAATAGTTGTTGTTACTGACTGCAGTTAATTTAGTAAGAATATAAAATTCTCATGCATTAAGACATGTGCATATTTGTGATAACATGCAAAAACACAGCAGAATACATTTTAAATGTGAATGAACTCAACCCTTTTCGAACATCAGAAGCATGGAATGGCTGCGCATGTGACTTTGGGCTCTGATGGGATTCACAGAAGTCATGCTTATGATGGGCAGTATCCAGCTGCCTCTGGCACACTGAGGTCTGTCACTTCTGCTGAGGCAACTGTGCTGTGTGGCTCTCCTTTCTGGATAGATCTTCTCAAAGGCGATCCTGGAGTGAGGGTCTTTCCACACATTTCTCCTTCCCCATTCCTTTCCCAGGCTCCAGGCCTCATTAGAATATTTTCCTCACTTTGTCAACCTCTTGTCTACGTCTTGCATGTCCCCTTCTATCTTGGCACCCACTTCTTACAGAACCTTGGTGCGTGATGGCTTTTGATGTATTGACAGGTGCTAAAAGTACAGGTACATGGTTTTATCTTTCTTCTTTCTTCCTTCTTCTTCTTCTTCTTCTTCTTCTTTTCTTCTTCTTCTTCTTCTTCTTCTTCTTCTTCTTCTTCTTCTTCTTCTTCTTCTTCTTCTTCTTCTTCTTCCTTCTCCTTCTCCTCCTTCTCCTCCTCCTCCTTCTCCTCCTCTTCCTCCTCCTCCTCCTCCTCCCCCTCCTCCTCCTCCTCCTCCTCCTCCTCCTCCTCCTCCTCCTCCTCTTTCTTCTTCTTCTGGAAAGGGGGTTCAGAGGTTGGTGGAACAAAACGAATACAGTGACAGTCACCCAAAAGGAAGTCAATATAGGAAGTCTTATCATACTGCATGATAAAAATAATATTAAGTGTATTATACACATAGTGGGGTCCCAGACAAAACCCAGCTACCTATTCCTTATACAAGACTCCCAAGGGGGTTCAGGGAAAGGAAACAATGAAAACAGTGGCTCGGTGATAATAAGCACACACAAAAGAGAACAGAACAATTAACTTGCACACAAGATTGAAAGGTAATAATTTCATATGACACTGATAAGGAGTTTCAAAAGGATAATAGAGATTTCATTAGACGCTAACATATAATGGAAACAATCTGAAATTCAAGGGTCGATTCTGTGAAGGCTTAGAATGTTTCAAGCCAGTTGCCAAATTTCAAGAGCCCTCCCCTCCCCAGTGTGTTTCACTTGTCTTGAACTGAGCAACAGTTCCAGGAAGATGTAGAATAATGGTCACCTTGCTAACACCAGTCTGGCACACTGAGAAAGAGTTTTGACTCTCCTAGGTGAGGATCATATCTTTGACTCCAGGGAAGCTTTGCAGTCTAACCACAGTTATCCACAAATTTCCGGTGCTTGGATGTTTAAAGGGGGATTCTTTTATCATTTCCTAGAAACCTAATATTTTTGTCTGCAGATGACTCATAGCAACCTTTACTTTCTATATACACATATACATCTGAAGGTAAGTGCATTCTGGTGATCCTCAGATGCCAGAAGTGGCCTTGGAGCCCACAGCTTGAAGTAACAGGCTGATGTGTGCACTAGGGATCAAACCCAGGTTTTCTGCATGTCTAGTACATACTGTTAACTGTGGAGCTGCCTCTCTAGCCCCTATCCTAACTCTTCACGACTCAGACATTGACAGTTGTATTTTGGTCCTGTTGAATTGTCTGACACTTTGTCCTGTTTGGATTATGCATGGCTTGTACGGACACAGCAACTGTGTAATTGGGATGTTTGTAAGTCATGAGTCCTAGATTCTGTGGGGTATTTAAACAGACTCAGACAGTTATTTTCTTTCAGACTGTGCTAGATGAGCTGCCTCCTCTTCACGCCCTGTTGGTAGCAAAGGGATTTACAAGGGCAGGGTCATAAGGATTCCAGGACAGCCCTTGAAGGCAAGCTGCCCCATCAATAGTGACTTTTCATCTGTGAGAAGAAAGTCTCAGTTGGACTAAGCCATTGCTTCTCAGCAGCCATCCCTTCCCATGGCATTGGTTATATCCTAAGGGAAGATTGTGGCATTTGATTAATCTTTCTGTTGATGCTGATGAAGAAATAAATATAACCATGGCTGGCTTCCACACTCCCTGTAAGAGTGTGATGAAATTTTCATTGTCTTGTAGATGAAATCAAGCTAATTTGAGATTCATTGTGCTGAATATAGTTTTCATTGTAGAATAACAGATTCAACCTCAGATTTGATAATCCTGAAGTGTGTTTTAGTGAAGATTAGCATAGACGGTTGAAAAATTCATGAGTATAAATTTTCTTTCCTTGGTAGGTGTGGGTGTGTGTTTTGTGTGTGCATGTGTGTATTTGTGTGTGACTCTGTATGTATCTGCAAGAATCATTTTAATAGACAATTTTAAGTCTCTTACCACTAAATAGTCTAAGAAAATAGAGAAATTCATTGATTGACACTGGGGATCTTTTTTTCCAAGTTGATTAATTTTTATAATTATATTAAGTTAATCTTTTTTTTTTAAATCACAAGTTTCGATAATATAGGCAATTCCTTTTTTTCTGGTTTCCCAGACATGGGCAAAACATTTATTTGGCCCCAGAAGTAATTTTGTTTTTTCCTGGGAAAGGATAAACATTGGGACACAAAATATGCAATATCAGCACCTATCTGTAGTCTGCCAGGAATGCATTGTATTTCCCTATGAGCTGGCCCAGATCTTGATAAGTACCACACAAAGCTCTAGACTGAGAGTGTTGATTCCCAAGAATCAGAACACTCTATGACTCATGGAGATCCACCCTGTTGTTGATGATGACAGGAACTCCTTGAGTTTCCAAATGCAGTTCTTGTCTGAGATTGATTGTCTGAAGGTCCCCTTTCTTGAACAAATTTCACAACATCCAGTTGTTAGCATCATGTCTCTATCATGGTATTATTTGAAGCCCCATTGACACCTGTGTCTTTGGGTGAAGATTAAGCATTTTTACTTATGTCTCTGTGTGGGTCCGTTCTTGAGTGGGCCTGGAATAATACTCTAGAGGAACTTGATGAGGAGTGGGTCTATAGTGGATTAACAAACAAATGGCAACATTAACATGCAACAACAAATCTCCCAGTGCTCACATTATTGGTGTTACTGATGCCCAGACAGGAGGTCCTGCTGTTTGAAGCTTGCTGATTGTACAAGAGCTACTGATGAAAGTCAAAGGCATCTCCCCTTCTGCCCTGACATTATGATCAAAACCAGGCACTCATGCTTTTAAAAACAACCCCTTTGGATTGAAAGGGACAAAGGTGGAGGGGGGGTTGGAGAATAAGAACATAGAGTTGTAAGCTTCAGTGCTTTTCCTGCCAACATCCACAGACCCACATCCAGAGCACATCTCATTTACTTGCCTGTTTATTTTGTTTTCATGGCTGTCTGAAATCTGGGACCTTTTCTTTCTAAATTGAGACAAAGGAAAGTTAAGATAAAGTCAACCCTGACTCCGTTTAGTTGTGTCTGTCTCCATAAGGACAAGGTCCTCCTGTCACCACCTGGACAGATGTTCCCATCACTGGAGGACATGGTGCATTTGAAGGTGCACCACTGAGGACAGGGAAGGCAGAGAGCAAATTCTTTCATTTATACATTTCAAATGTATAAACTGGTTCTGGGAGGGGTAGTAGTTTTGCTTCAAGAAGATTCAAAATAGATAAAAAGGACAAAGGCTTTCAGACATTTCCAGAACGAAGACTAAATTTAATAGGAATTTTTAAATAGATAATATCATTTGTGGATAACAGCACTGATAGATTTTGTTTTCTTTAGTGTTGCTATAGTTAATGAACACTTGCTCTGGATCAAGTGTTGATCTAGGCACTTTATGAATATTAACACATCTAATCTGAACAGCATTATTAGACTTATTATTTCCATTTCACAGCAACCAATTGGTGCTCAGAAAACTTGAAACTCTTGTCCAAAGGCACAAGTTATAACATCAACTTAGATAGCACCACTCTTAAACTCTGCACTATTCTACAGAGCCCTTCTCTTTTTCCATACTCCTTTCCTCATGAAACAACCTCTTTGATCAGAGTACCACTTCCCTTTGGGGGCTCTACAATTCATCCTTGCTTTAAGAAGATTTTTTTTCTCTTGAACATTGAATCCTCTTCTCTTGTAGGCAACTACTCAATCCCCAGACTTGATTCCGTATGAAGGTGGGGCTCACAGGTAAGATATAAGCCTCCAAAGATTTGAGAATTCTTTCTTGGGGGAAGGTGTAGATGTCTACTCCCTTTTTCTGAAGGTTCAAACCAAAGTGTGATTCCTTCAAAGTTTACCATGGGAACTAAAGAGTTTATTGGGCAATTTACTAAAAAAATAAATGAGAGATGCTAACAGGACTTTAGGGGAACCCAAAACAGCTACATTGGAAAGTCATCACCAAATATAGATGCCATACCCACTTCCATAGCCACTGAGATGGGGATTCTTGGTTGTCAGCTTGACTGCATCTGGAATCAACTATAACCCAAGCCACCGGACACATCTATGAGAAAGTTTTTCTCAATTACATCATTTGAAGTGAGAAGACCTACCTTTAATCCAGATCTTTTGAGGTGGGAAGATCAACCTTTAATCCAGTCCCCACCTTCTGATGGCAGTCTATATAGGTGACATGGAAGAAGGAAGCTTGCTCTCTTTGTCTGCTCACTCTTTCTGAGAAGTCCATTACTTCACTGGCATTAGAGCCTACTTCTTTGAGAATCTGGCATAAACTGAGTGTGTTTGAGGTACTTACCCATTTGGTATGAACAACTACTAAGTTCTTGAACCATCTGTTCGTAGACAGTCATTGTTGGACTAGGGAGGCTACAGACTATAAGTGATTCTAATAAATCCCCTTTAAATATTCATTCTATAATTTCTGTTCCAGCCACCTAGGTGGAGCCCCCTTCCCCAGCTTATATACTCTAGTCCCTCTCATAGATCTTCAAGGCCATATGCAATTAGGGCAAAGTCACATACACATTGTTTGGAAGAGTGGCTGGAATATCAGACAAGGATCTAATGACCTCCAACCCCTTCTTTAAAGGAATACCAGCAGTCCACAGGACCCATCATGAGGGACTCTGGTAAGCAGGCACAGCTGATCTGATGAAGATGGCAGCAATATTTTCCAGGATAAAAGTTGCACATCATTGTTACTATATTATTCATAATGCTGCATACCAGGAAACCAGTTCCCTGGCTTGAGCCCTGTTTTGTCTCACAGGTGACTGGTCTCCCTCTCACTTCCTGATGGCAAAGATCTGCATCCAGGCCCCACAATGTCTCTGAGAACTCATCAGGGGACGATCTACATTCTCAACAACTCCCCTCCTTTGCTAAATAAAGAAGGTATATCTGGATGAAAGCAGAATGGGCTTCTCTGGGGGGAGCATCACTTCCCAGGATGAAATGTTGAACAACCTTCTAGGAGGATAAACCTTTGAACCATAAATCTCTACAAACTCAGCCTGGGCTGCAAAGCTGTAAAGAGCTTTGAAAATGGGCTGTAAACGGCATAACCAGCAACCTGTTCTGGCAAGAGTTCTTTCTGGAATAATTGTGCTGAAATGTAAACTTAGCTGCAAAATGGATGTTGAGTGCTCTGGGCTACTTGGCCATGTCCCATCTGTGCATACTCTGGAATAGGAAAGAAAATGGTATTAGTTTGTTGTCCAATCAACAGTTCCCTAAGGGCTTCTCCACAAGCATGTCCCCAACTGTCTGGGTCCATAGCTCTTATGTTCACAGAACATCTTGCAAATGCTTGTTCTTAGATCATTTCAAGGTCTTCTTTGACTTTTTATTTCCCTTAATGTCTACTTCTCTCCACTGTCTGAGCCCCCTTGATTGAGGCAATGGTGCTCTGCTTTGTATTATTTTTGCAACTCCCTCCAGAATCCTACTTTAACTTCCAGCCTTCTAGATTTCCTATGTCATTTGTGCTTCCTGCCATGCCTCTTCCCCATTCTATTTTTAAAATAATATTTTCATTTATTCTTTGAGAGGTGCATGCATACATAAAATGTATCTTGATCATATTCACCCCCACTCTCCTCTCTCTATGATCATCCCTCAAACATATCCTTCTCCCAACTCACATCTACCTGAACAAATTATTGTTGTGTTAATTGTTATTTTTAACCAACTAGCACTACCCAAAAGAGCATTGCTTTAGGTTCATTGTCTGGGACATGGGCAACCTCTCAGTGGCTACATTCCCAAGGGAAAGAAACTCTCCTTTCTGGAACATCCCTTAGCTGCCAACAGCTAGGGTGGACCCCTGGGACGCTCTCCCCCTCTGGTTCTAAGTGTCTTGGTCCTTCACTGAAAAGCACAACTCTTGTGAATTCCTGCACAGTCATCATGCTGTATCCATGGGGCAGCATTTCACAGCATTGCTGGCCTTGTTTCCTACACTTCTTGCTTTGTTTCCATGGTGTTCCCTGACACTTTTACAATTCACCCTTTCCACCTCCTCTTGTTGTTTGTTGGTTCTTTTGTTTTTCTTTTCTTTTCTTTGCTCTTTTGGGGGGGGTACCACTCAACTCCTAAATAAGTACACTACGTGGAGGCTTACTCTTTCTTATAAGTGTGCAGCCTTAGTTTGGCTTGTTTCTAGCCACTTAAATTATCCTGTCTACCTATTGCATCTGGGATTTTATCTTTCTCTATTTCTGCATATATTTTCTTTCCTTCTTATTTTGTGTTTGGTTGGGTTGCTGGACCTTTCTTTTTTTTCCTCTCCTCTATCTTGTCTTCCCAGATGTCTCCTATTTATTCTTCCTGCCTACCAGCCTCAACCTATCCTTTCTTCTGCCTACCTAATGGCCATTCAGCTCTTTATTAGAGAGACCATGACATGTTTTGGACAAAGTAACGTAGCTTCACAGAGTTAAACAAATGTAACATAAAAGAATGCAACACATCTTTGTATCATTAAACAAATATTCCACAGCATAAATGTAACACATCTTAATCTAACATTCCACAACAACCTTTCTTCATGACCAACTTCCCTTGAGTACATTGCCCACTTGATTGTTTGAAATCACTGTGGGGACCTTTAGCATGCATATTTAGTTGCTCAAAGCAGGACACTCTTCAAAAAAGGTGAAAAAACTTACAACTGTTCTGGCATAGCACCCATCAGCTAAGATAATCAAAGAAGAACTGATCTGTCTTGAAAATATTCCTCAAATTTCTGTTGAGTTACAGCCTTCCTTTGCTGTTTATACATTTAGGAACAGGGAAACCTGTTCATATTTTGCATTCTGATTATTTTGAAATTATTATTCTATTTGCTTTATCTCACTTTCTAGCTTATTATTATTTTTTCTTTATTCTAATGTCTAATTTATGATTAGAGATTTGTTGTTGTTGTTAAATTAAGGTTGGGTAGATGGCTCTATTGGTAATGATTTGAATTTGATCACCAGTATGAATAGTGGTGCATGTTTGTGAGTCTAAGCCGTAATAGAGACAAAAAGATTCCTGGAGCCAGCCAGCCCAGCTTCCTTGGTGAGTTCAGACACAAAAGAGAGAGGTATCATATCTCAAGATATAAAGGTATGGATGGCAACTTAGGAATCATACCAGGGATTGACCTCTGACCTCCACATGCACATATACACACATGCTCCCTATAAACTTACACACATATACAATAGCCAGTAACAATTTTGCAAAACAACTTATGCATACATAAACACACAAGTGTATAAATAAGCAAATTCATGAATAACAAAGATTTATTTGGTAAAAATAAATAAGAGTGAAATGTAAACACTATGTATGAGTCTACATTCTGTCAGGTAGTGAGTAAGCAGGTTGCCATGGATAGTGTAATGAATTTTTCAGTTCTTATAGATGGGGATGCTAAGGGATAGGGAGATTATATGAAGAGCTAAGATTCTGTCTTTGGACAGTTAACTGTTAAGCTATGAGTGTGATGGTTAGTTTTATGTGTAAACTTAGATGGACAGCCCATGTTATGCTCTGATAGCTGGACCAGCATGATTCCAAGGTGCATTCTGGAAGATATTAGCATTTGTGTATAGTGGGTGGCCCGCATCAATGTGGGCAGACTCTAATCTTTTGTGGATAAGCATGGAGCAAAGAGGTGGAGGAGGGGAGTGTTTGATCTCTGCTTGGGTGATCTAGGACACTCCTCTATTCTTTGCTCCTGGTTTTCAACTCTTAGCTTACAATTGACATCTATGCCATCAACTTTCTGCTACTCAGGCCTTCAGACCACAACAGTAGCTGTCTTACATTTCCAGCTTTTGAAGGACAGGTCTTGGTACTTCTCACTCTCTGTGATTAAGTAAGCCAGTTCCTTACAGAACACCTTACTAAGTAGAAATGGCTACAAATAGATAGATGATGTATGGGTGGATGAACATTATATACCTGTAATTATGGATGAATAGACAGATGGACAGGTGGATAGATAGATGACATAATACACACACGGGTAGATGTATAGATAGACAGGTAGATAGGTGAACACATGGACACATAGAGACATTGATGCAGAGATGATGAATGGTTGGATGGATAGAGATGGATACATGCTATGCGAGTGGATAGATCATTGTTTAGACAGATGGATGAATAGATGATGGATAGATGATAATTTCTAGTTGGTGCTCCATCTGCTTCAGGACATGCTGTTTCACTTTTTCCACATGCCTACATGCTGCTTCCAAGAATAGTCTTAACATTTCAAGCCCTTTGATTTGTCCTTTGAACTTGTCAGGAACACAAGTAGCCAACACACGTCATTATTTATGTGAGTTGAAATTATTCCAAATAAGGAGAAACCTGAGCAAAGGACACAAACAAGAAACAAGTCCAAACTTCTCATTTTGGTAATGTTGAGAGAGACATGGAGGAGGTAGGGGTGTGGGGGTGTGGTGGGGATACAGAGGTTGGTGACTTGGACCAAGGCTTTAAAATTTGTTTTCCAGGGTTTGAATAAATACACACATAACACTGAACACTAAGCTTCATCACTGTGACCTTTAGTTCTGCTTCCAGCTAAGAGAGCTGAGGTGATGCCTGAAACAAGTCTACACGCGGCTGACATTTTCTTCCCTTTCCTTCTCCAACATAAGATAAGCACATACGGAATTTTTTTATTTTTCTCTTTTTTTAAAAAATAAGTATGTTCTTACAATAAGTTCTGATAACTGTTTCCCATCCCTCACCTCCTCCCAGATTCACAATGTCGCCCCTCCCTTCTTTCTCTCTCTTTAGAAGATAAACATATGAACCAAAATAAAGAAAAAGAAACAAACAAAAAAGAAAAATTACCAATCAGAAACCATAATATATAAGCAAAGTTCCAGTAATGTGTTTTATCAAACAAGGCATTATGAAACAAACAAACAAAAATTCTCCAAAAATACCATTGGGTTGATGTTGTATTGGCCATCTACTCCTGGGCATTTGGCCTTAGGTGTGGTTTATATACCCAGTGAGAAAACTATGTTTCTTTGTGGGTGGTTGTCATTTGGAGATAGCTTCTTGGGTAAGAATGGGGGCTTATGTCCTCTTCCCTTCTCAGTAGAGAAGTCCACTCTACAGGCCCTGTGCAGGCTGCCACACAATCCCTGAGTTCATATGTCCATCAGCTCTGCTGTGTTTAGAAGGCCTTGATTCCTGGTGTTCTTCATCCTCGCTGGCTTTTATTCTCTTCGTGCCTCCTCTTACATACAGCTCCCTGTATGAGCCTGGCCGTGATGACCCACATGCCCAGTCTATGCCCCTCCTCCAGAAGCCTCCACGATGGAGCACCGTAAGCTGGGGATTTTTGAAACTGACCGTTTCAGATTCAAGCCATAGCATTAAGGAGATATTCCTTGATGCAGAGGAGTTTAAACTTTAAAGGACCCTGGCAGATCTGATATTTTGGGGAAGTGAAAAGATAAATGACCTTGGAAGCAACTGCGTGAAGGTCCTGACCCTGACATCAGTAAGGACTTCTCTGTCTAGGGAAGTCATTTACCTTTCTTGCTTCTAGCACAAAAACACCAGTTTATATGTTTTGGATGCTTATTCATATGAATAGATACTAAGTTTGAAAAAAAAATAACAGTTGTATGCATCTCCCACACTAGACCTGTGTTCATTTTCATTTTCTGTTCCCATGGTAGTTACTTCATCTTATACGCGGAACTGAATTTATATGGTGCAACCAAGCAGAAATCTTGACGTATAGGCTGCTAGTCTACAAATACCTTCAGCAAACTAGCAAGAATGAAGAATGGGAAATTACATTCTCCCAAATAAGAGGAGGAATAATGGCCTGAGACAGAGGGCAGGGCAGGTTTTTCAGAACAGACTTAAAAGCCTTCCTAATCTTCCAGAGCATCTGGCCTGTATTCGGCCTCCCCAGAGGGGCAGGGAAGAGTTCCTCCGAGAGTTTCTCGGGCAGCCATGTGAACTCTTGAATTGTGGAGAGCAGAGGGGCCTAAGGAGGTCCTGACTATTATCTCCTGAATGAAGCAAGGAACAATGGCTTTTACCTGGAAACTCAAACCTCAAGCTCCACTTACCTGGTTTTGGCTCCCCAGCTGACTATGGTTTACCACACTGCCTTTTACAGAGCTAATGGGCATTGCGTACCTGCTGTGTATATTAACTCATACATGTTTGCTTCTCAGAATCACTCTGAGAAAGAAGCCGACAGACATGGCTTCTGTTCGGTTCTTTGCTCCGTTCAGCTGTTTGAGCAAGGGTTTCATGTTTGTTGGTTTGTTTTTGTTGCTCAGCACATACGATCTCATTAAAATGTCAAAGTGGCTTGCACATACTGCTTTAGGCAAGTGTTGTCATATTCTGCCTCACTTGATGGAAAATAAGAAACTTGAGGCTTAGAAAGAAAACAGGAAGCTGCTGTCCTGGGGCAGAGACTGGGTGAGCTTCCAGGCACTGGCTGCCTCCATTCCAAGGGTCACATAATGAACAACCTAACAGAGACATTGTCAACTAGTTTCCCAGAGCGCGGGCATTGCTTATAATCTGCTGGGTAATTTACCTTAATAAAAACAGTGCCCATTTGCATCTGGATCTGCAGGTGCTTGAGAGCCAGCCTGTAAAGGCTCACACGTGGCCAGGAGAAGAACACCCATTTGTCTTTCTTTCCTCAGTTATGGCTTTGAATTGGCTCCAGCTGCTCTTTAATGCAGTGGCCGAAAGACCCCAATATCCTGCTCTTTGTTTTTCTGGAAGTTATTGATTATTGTTGGTTATGAAAGGCAAGGTTGGAGCCCCTTGGAGAACTAAGAGTTTCTCAGTGGGTGCTGGGAGCAAGGTGGGCACATTATGAAGGTAATCGTGTTTTGAGGCGAAAACTCAGTTTCAGGGGTTCATATTGGCTAACACCATGTATTGACCTAATGGGGCAGCAGCCTGTAAACAGACCTTACCGAAGACGCCAACTGGATTCTTCTCAATTTTACATAGAAAAAAGATAGTGTGGTAGTTTCAGTAATCTGTTCTCATGGTTTATCTGTCAGCACTCTGCTGATCTGCAAACACACTTGTGAACAGTAACATCATGTCTGACATTTGCTGAGCACCTGCTATGAAGCTGATTCTTGGTCTTAAAGCATTGGGGTCTTGGCTGTTAAGCAAGGCAAATGCAAATATGGTCTCCATCTTTGCAAGTTGATCCTTAGCTTAATAAACCTATTCAATGTGCCCTCACTAGCCGGTGACAAAAGTGATTAGAATAGGCATATCAAGACTCTCAGAGGACTGGACATCAGTTGCAATAGGGCTAGAAGGGAAAGAGAAAAACTGAAGTTACCTCGAGGAATTTCCAACCTCTTGCACCAGGTCAGCCTTACCCAGCCGGCTCCCGTGTGCCTTCCCTGAATGTCTGTGCTTTAGCCTTTTCCCAGACGGAGAAAAATACGTGGGGCAGGGCATGGTTGGTAATGGGATTCCTCTATTTTCTACCAGAGAACACCACCAGTCCACACTTGTATCAATCAGCTTGCTTAGAATAAGAAACTCATTTTTTTCCCCACTCAAAATGGATTTCATCTTAGAGTCAAGGGGGATAGGGGGCTTGTGGTGAGTCACTCCACTTTTCAGGGGAGAGAACTCCCAGTGGAGCAAAGAGCCGCAGCCCACTGGCGCCCAAAGAACTAACACAATGGGCAGATGTCCGAACCCTACTGGCCACGGCCCAGAAGCAAACAATAGAACCCCGGCCAACTTTACTACAGAGAGTTTCTGAGGCTATGGTATTGCGGTGGCCAGCCAAAAACGCATTGCGAGAGCACAGCTATCCACAATAGTCTCACTTCATAAAGAAGGGGACCGCTGGGGAGGGGGCGTAACGTGAGCTTATGGTCTCTGGTGGAGTTTAAGGAGAAGTGTGCAGAAATTGTGCCTCTTTGCCCTTTCAGATGATGGATTGCTTCAGTTTATGAAACATTGGAGCTAACTCCTTCAGGGTTGGGACAGCATGAATATTAATTGGCCTCAAATAGGAAGAGTGCCTTTTTGCTCATTGCCAGTCTGGGGCAGTCATGGCTACCAGCTCTTTCCACAGGCTGTATTTTAAAACTGCTCTTTTTACAGCAACAGGGGAGACAAAAGTTGGACTTGGGAAAAGGAGATTTTGGTTAAGCTTTATGCAGTGATCGTTATTTGTCGCTTAAAAAAAAAAAAAACGGCATCGTGTTCTGAGACTGTAACGGCGTGGGATTATCTAAACAGATTCTGTTTCATATCCCTCAAATGGATGCAGATAACAGAACTCAGGAGAAGTCCGTTTTTATAGTTCCTAGAATTTGGTGGATTTGTGTATTTACTTTACACGTGTTGTCTTCCCTGCTGATAAATAAAGCAGCCATTGTATTTCCTCTTTTACTGGCCAGATTATTGGTGGAAGATCTTGCCAACTGAAGGGCTCAGGACCGGTATTCCAAGAGGGTTTCCTGCATCCAGCCTGTTTTCTATCCAGGTCCTATTCAGTCCTCATGCTCCCTATGCCCACTTCCCACCTCTTTAGTTTTACTGAGGCTATCAATTGTGGCTATTACATTGTCTCCACAAACAGCGGGACACAGTTTGGATAAAAGCACATCAGTGTGGTCCTCCCAGGGATCAGGCATCAGTTGCTTTCTCGGTCCTATGAAGTACTGGCACAAACCATGTTTGTTTGCTTGTTTGTTTGTTTTTTGTTTGTTTTCTTTTGAGAAAGAATTTGCCTTTATCTTCAACAGAGAGAGTGTGTAGAGATTCTTTCCAACTACAAATCCACAGTAAATTCTCTTTGATCAATCTATATCTATCCATCATACTGAAGACACAAAAATGACAAAAAGCAAATTCGTTTGGCTAGGGAAGGCTTAAAAATGTTGAAAGAAAAATCTCATGGGCTCTATTACAGGAGTATTTCTGGGAGTTGCTGAATATCTCTGCATAGTTCCTTTGGGACATAGTTCTGAAAACTAGGAAGAGTTTTGCTAAATTAGAGGTTGAATAGGAGCCCTTCCCATGCACCTCAGTTTCCAGATGATTCAAGCCAAGGCTGAATTTTAACCTTGGTAAATTGGATGAATTCTATTTTGGCCCAAGAACTCCAGCCCATCCCTGCTGGAAATCTCTCAGGGAAGAGTCCAATCCAGCTTTCCCAAAACTCCCAGCTCAAATATGTTTGACTCCAAATAAGAATCTTTGCAGTATCTGATGTGTATTAGAAATTACCTAGCAAACTTCAGACTCTTAAAATCAAGCTGGACCCCACTGGGTAATGGAGTCAGACCCATAGAGTTGCCACATAACTTAAGCAAACATTGAGACCGCTGCCTTGAAGCTCAGTTTTTGGTAAGGACTGAGATCTTTGAGATACTGGTCAGGAGGAAGAGGAGGAAGAGGAAGAGACCCCACTTTCTTTCCTAACCCATCACTTTCATGCAGCTACTGTGTTCCTTGGCCTCAGGGGATAGAGGCTTTGAACAGGGCAGAACAAAAGTCCCTGTGGAGTCAGAGTCTTTTAAAAACAAGGTGACATTTTTTTTTCCCAAGCTGAATTAGCCCTATAGAACTAGTAACATGGTAAGAAAATTATGATTTCAGCTTCACCAAGAGATTGGCAGCTTCTAAGGTGCAGAAAAGGACGTTAGGTGTGCCTACAAAGGAAGACAATCAAAATCAAATCAAGATCAGATAAGATGTTAATCCAATCTGGAACTCTCCAATGGATGGCAAAGAAAGACATGGCCAATTTGAAGGATTCTATCTGGCTGAAAAGCAGACAGGACCCTCACAGAGTCTGATCAGTAATTTTGTTTCTTGGTGATTAGTTGGTTTCTTTGAAGGATGCTGTCAGGTGGGAAACTTACCTGTCGTGCTATGTCCCATGCAAGTGCTGAGCCTTTGATGACCATGCAGTTTGGCTGTGCAGGGCTCACAGGAAGCTTCACGAGCCACATGTGCTATATTCATTCGACATAACAGGAAGTATCTGGAGAAGGCACACATCTGGCTTGAACATTCTGCCACTCAGACAACAGTGTGACCTTGGGATAAATCATTTAATTCCTCTGAGCCTCAGTTTCTTCAACAGTAAATGGCTATGTTAATCTCTTTTTCAGAGTGTCCTTGTGACAGTAAAAGATATAGTATCTATGTGATCATCCACCCCAAGCTCTGCTATAAGTTTGTGTGCTTGGGAAGAGTTCCTTAAGTCATTGAGGGAATGCAAATCCCATCTCCTCTCTCCTCATTCCTTCCACTTTCTAATATTATGTTTTAGGAATAGAAAAATCACACAGCTCTATGGAATCTTATTTGTGAATAAGCGCTAGTCTCTTGCCTTATGTGTGAAACAAACTGCCTCTTCAAGAAAAAAGGAGTTCAAGAATATATGTATATTCTGGAATAATTGTATGTATGTATGTATGTATGTATGTATGTATGTATGTATGTATGTATGTATAATTTAGAATTAATTAGCAGAGCCTGATGTGTGTGGACTCCCCAACATGAATGTGGTCAGAAGACACAGTGGGTACCTTTGTTCTTTGCTGATTCATAAACTTCCAGGGATTCTCTTGTCTCTGCCTCCCATCTCACCATAGAAGCACTGGAATTATATACTTAATGTCGTCAGCCACTCCAGTTTTACATGGAATCTAAACTCAGGTACTCATTCCAGTTTATTGGTCCTCTAAACCCTTTACCTACTGAGGCATCTCCCCTCAGCCCAGTTATTAGAGTTTTTGACTGCATAGAAATGATGTTTACAGTGGGTCTTGGTTAATGTGTGGGATCCATTGAGCTGGCTGTAGGCATCCTTAGGGTGGTACACAGGCTTTTATTAAAAATGACAGAAATGGCTCCTTCTGCAACTCCTCTGTCTCCAACCTGACAGAAAAATGTGTCCGAATCATGTATGACTTCTACTGTCCACAGGATTCTGATGTGTTTGATTTCATATTTAGAATAGTAGGGTTTTCATAAGTTACAAGGCAACAAATTAAGTTGTCAATAGGACTACAGTTTCAAACTCCTGTAAAATGGGGTGGGGTATGTAGCAAGATATTCACCTTGTCTGCACCTGTGGTTTAGGCCACACCCATTGGGGTGGAGACAGGACCTGATGTGAGCTGGGGGAAAAGGCTAGGAAAGGGTTGGGCCCCTCTCTTGGGTGGTGGACGCTGGAAGGCTTAGGATCCGGTGGAACCCACCGCGTTCATCTGTCTATGTTGTGAGTTATTTCCCCCTTAATGAACATCTATTTGGCCTAATTGTTTAAACTGATCCTTATTAAATCGCAATAGGGGTATTTAAGTATTTACAACAATAGCAAGGAAAAAGAATGTTCCTGATTACACTACATCCATTTTTGTTGCTTTCATTTGTTATGAACTGATGATCATGTCAGTAGATCCATGGCCAGGGGGTGAGAAGTAGTTTGTTTCTTTCTGTCATTATGAGAGATTCTGAAAAAACAATACTGGGCATGGTACCCAAAAGTTGGAAGATAAAAGTAGGGTAGAGGTTTCTTGGATCTGCCGCAATTTAGAGTCTGGCAGCATCTTTCGCCAGGTAGCTCTTTTTGTTGTGATGTGTGAAAGGGAATGAATCCTACTGACCTAAGTCCTATGAGGCATTGGCAGTAACCACAGCATCTACTAGAGAGACCAGAGCTGTGTGTAAGTGGGAGCCCGAACCTGCATCTGTGCAGGATGCTCTTAAGCTGCCACAATGTTAAGCAAAACAAGCCAGAAAGAAAGGTACCGTGTTTTCTCTTACATGCAGAACCTAGATTCAAAATAATATATATGTATGCAGGTGTGTGTGTGTGTGTGTGTGTGTGTGTGTGTGTGTGTGTGTGTATTGTGAATATAGAAAGGGGGTCATGAGCGTAGAGGAAGAGGTCTTAAGAAAGAGAGGATAATAAGATCCACGTGATCAAAAATAAATAAATAAATAAAATGGGGGATTATCTGGGGAATGAAGGGAACCAGTCAGAGAGAGCTAGTATCAGGGAGGAGAGCAGTGGAGGAGGGGAATGAATGAGTTCGAAGTATAATGACACATTGTGTGAACATGCCAAGACGAAACTTCATATGCTAACCCCCAAAATTATGTAAAAATACCTTGTTAAATAATTTTCAGGAGCATTTCCCCCTACCCTCCTCCTGGCCTTTCTGCCTCTTCATTTACATATTCAACAAGGTCTTTGACTTTTAATCATGCACCAGCCATTGTGAAGGTGGGTAGACAAAAGCAGGCAACTGGGTGCGGTCCTTGCTTCCAGACTGATCAGACTGATCTAAAGAACTGGTACAAGGGCTGAGAGCGAGCCGGGAGCAGGGAGTGAAGCCATTGGGAAGCCAGCAAGACTTTTGAGCATAGAGGTAGGAGTGATGAGGAAGCCAGAGTGGCTGAAACAGAACCAGTGAGGGAGGATGGAGAGCAGGGAGACAAGAGCTGAGATATAACATCTGTGAGGCAGCACAAGCACCAGGCTTTTCCTGTACGTGTGTGTGTGTGTGTGTGTGTATGTGTGTGTGTGTGTGTGTGTGTGTGTGTGTGTGTGTATCTACACATGTACTGTAGACAGAGGTAGAACAATGTTGAATATCCTATTTTTATTGTTCCCCATCTTATCCTTCTGAGACAGGGTCTCTCACTAGCTAGCCAGTGAGCCCTTGGGGTCCACTTTTCTCCAGCTGCCAATGCTGGGGTTCCCGGCATGTGCAACCATGTCCAGTTTTATGTGGATGTTGGAGACCCAAGCTCAGGTCCATCAAACACTCTTCCCTATTGAGCTATCTGCCCAGCCCTGCCTGTGTTTTTTTGCTCATTATTTAATGGGAAGTCACCAGAGGAGTTTAGGTGAGTGATGGATTGGATAAAAGTTCATTTCTGGCATCATCTCCAGAATCTATTTGGGTGATAGTGAAAATGGAGTAGGGAAGAGAAAATTGTGGAAAAGATTACCATAAAAAGCTATACCAGGAACTTCTGTCTTTTGGTTACTTAAAGTAAAACTCATTAAAATTATATTTAATATTTCTATCTAAAGATATAGCTTTCTGGTTTTCCTTCCCTATTCCTTTTTCTCCATCTTTTCCTTAAATACCCCTCTTCCTTAATGCCACCCATCTTACCCTCCTTTCCTGCTCTGTTCTCTTAGGCTTATGCCAGTTAGGCTTGCTTCAACCATGAAAATTCCTGTCTCCACAAGTAAAGTACTCTTTCAGTGCTTTACAGATGTAGCTGAGATGGACTGGGGCTTAGTTGCCCAACAAAATCTTTTGAGTCCCTGCAAGGAAAGCCTTGAGAATGCATGCTTCATGAAGACAGTCCATTGCTCTTTTACCCCATTGTCCCTGCTTGGGTTGTAGAAGGGATAACACCACCCTGCTTAGACAGTTATTTTTCTTCTTTCATAAGAACTCCAACAGACAGCTTTGGCTCTGCTACTTCTGATTGGTGTATTTGTTATCATTCTAACGTCTTCCGTTGGCTTTCCGAATCCCTTGCTACACAGCTTCCATATCAGCAGAGCCAGCCAAAGATTAAACATGTTACCTACACTGGATGTGTATAGACTCTTTTTCTGGTCACTTCTCCCAGAGCAGTAGTGTGTAACCACCATTTCACAGCATTCACATCATACCAGTCAGGATGTCCAATCCAGATAGGACATAAGGCAAGAGAGAGCTGTGCATAGGTTACAAGCAAATGCATAAAGTGCTTGGATGTCCATGTAGAACCAATCCCCCTCAAATCCTGAGAGACACCGACATTTAATACCGACATTTCTGGAGAACATGCTCAGGCATCTGAGTGAGCTGTGTCATCTTGATCTTGTCATGATGCAGGTGGTAGGACTGAGTCAAATATAAGGGAAGTTTTATATATATATATATATATATATATATATATATATATATATATTTATATATATATATGTGTGTGTGTGTACGTATATATACTATAATTATAGACTCATAATTATCTGAATGAATATATATGTATATACATTTGTATTTATATTTGCATGTGTTTGGGGAAGCTAGAGCTCAATATTGAATATTTTCCTTAATCACTCTGTGCTTTATTTCTCAAGACAGGACCTCTCACTGAACCTGGAGCTTGCCAACTGAGCTGTAGGAGGGCTCCAGGGATCATCTTGTCTTTGTCTCCCTGGAAATGCACACTAGGATTATAGGGCTGTACTACTATGCCTGGCTTTTTATATGGGCTTTGATTTCCAAAACAGGTCCCTAGTACAATAAGCACATTAATAGCTTTGTTGTCTCCCCAGACACACAAGAATACCTCCCAAATGAGGCCGGATATTATGGACAAGATTACAGCCAAACAATCAGTTAAATTATTTGTAATCAATTAGCATTTTCCTGAGTGTCCTGACCGCATGCAAGATTTGGACACAGCCATTTTAAGAGAATGGCACTGGAAGTCACAGCAGGGATGGCTTGTTGGTTTTAATATGTCTCAAATGTGAATGGATACCTCCGCAAGCCTCTGATTCGTTAAGCATGCAGAGGCCCAGGGCCTTTCAGCACTCCAAGTTGCATCTAGCTTGCTTGCCTTGGCCTGGGGGAGAAAACCACAGCTCACTGCTCTCCTCAACACACTCAGCAAGAAGGTGAACAGAGACTGGGTAAGAGAAAACATTCCTGACAGCATGGCCTCCATTTCGAAGGCTAGGAGCAATGAGGAGTAATGTGTCTTGACTTCTGACACTGTTAACGATGGCGCCTCTACTTTTCTTTCCATTTCTCACCTTATTCAAACAGGAGAGGAATGAGGAGCAAAGGGAAGTTTGGCAGGAAATCTGCCCCGGAGAAGGAGGAAAATCATATTTGAATAAAGGTGCCCCATTGAGGAGTCTGTTAGCATTTGCTTTGGGAACTGGCTACAGCTTTATGAATTGGCCAACAGAAACGGACAGTTTGGATGGGAGGAAGGACTGGCAATGCCAGGTTTACAGGGTGAATGTAAGAGGGGAAGGTAGAATGACACAAAATTGGTACGTGCAGGGTAGGGGTGTGTGTGTGTGTGTGTGTGTGTGTGTGTGTGTGTGTGTGTGTGTGTGTGAGAGAGAGAGAGAGAGAGAGAGAGAGAGAGAGAGAGAGAGAGAGAGAGAGAGAGAGAGAGAGAGAGAGAGTAGAGAGGAATGTTTATAGAGAGCACAGAGGTTTTGAACCAGGCTTCTAAAAGTCCCTAGAGCCTGGAGACCAACCCAGCCATCTATATAGCTCTCTCTTGAGGTATCTTCTATGACTTTTCAGATTTGCAGTAGACTTAAGGGTCCTATATTTCACATTGTCTGCCCATTAATTAAAAACAGAAAAAGTGAAGAGAGTAGAAGTCAAGTGGAAAATAAAATTTTCCTTCTTAGTTGTAAGAAAGCTATTCATTGATGATTGATTGATTGATTGTCAGAGGAAGAGAATAAAAAGGAAGCTAGAGAATAGAAGATCTGACACGCATCCCTGTCTTGAAGTGCAGGGTCTTCGCAGACCATAGGCCTGGCACTGTGCCTGAGTGGGGGCAAGCATGTGACAGGGACGTGTTTCCTAGTTGCTAGCTAAGAGGAACTGAATCTTCATTCATTGGTTCTTCCAGTAAGACTGAGAAAAAAACATAGTGTGCCAGGTCTAAGAATCTATGTGACCGACAACTCCCAAACTTTGTTCATTCCAAAATACAGAGCATTCTAGAACCTTCTTCCAACTCCCTCCCATCCATGGAGATCTTTCTTTCTTTCTTTCTTTCTTTCTTTCTTTCTTTCTTTCTTTCTTTCTTTCTTTCTTCCTTCCTTCCTTCCTTCCTTCCTTCCTTCCTTCCTTCCTTCCTTCTTTCTTTCAAATAGTAAGTAAAAATAATTACATGAAACAAGGATGTTTTAAGTACTGAGGTGATAGTTTGATTAAAAAATCAAAATATGGTGGTTTTGAGCTCCTGAAATACTGACTTACCAGTATAAACTCACATGCACATGAGTGTGTGTGTGTGTGTGTGTGTGTGTGTGTGTGTGTGCGTGTGTGTGCGTTCGAGTGCGCGCACTTACATGTGCCTGTGTATCTATGTGTGTGCACTAGCACTGGCCAGGGGAGACAGACTTGGAAACAGAAAGCCTTAGTGAAAGCTGGCAGGAAGAGAGAACCCAGCTTTGTAATGGTATTTAAAAACAAGTCAGTTCAGGAAACCATCTGTACAAATTTACTTGAGTGATGAAAAGAAGACAGCAAACACACAGGGTGCATACAGGAGGAGCGGGTGGGCTGGAAAGGGATCCTAGGGATGGGGGTGTGTGTGTGTGATGCAGCTTTCAGTGGGTCACCACCACCCATAGGAGGAGCACCAGGGCCCTGACTGCTTAGATGTCTCCCGGAACTGCTGTGAGAGAAGTAAAATTAAGCCACACAGAGAGAAAACTGTCCATGCATTTCCCCCCCTCAGTATTTGGGCCTCTGACTTGAACATCTCTTCCCGAGTTTCATGCTGTGACTCACATGCCTGGCTCATCCCGTTAGCTCTTGCAAGCAGAGGGTCTGGCTGGCAGGTCTCCTCACTGCTCCGCCTCTAACCCTGCCAGTCTTACTATTTCAAATTGCTGCTTTGTCTGATGGCTTTGCTTCCAAATCAGTTCCCTCTTCTTGATGGTGTCATAATAACATTGGGAGAAGCAACATCTGCTGCCATTTATTGGGCTTTAAATATGTACCAGGTGCTGCACGAGGGGGCACAGAATCTGGCAGCCCTGGCAACACAGACTCTATCAGATGGCTGCTTCAAATCTTGCTTCCAGAATTTACTGGTTATGGGGTCCCATGACAGACAATCTAGACCCTAGTGTTTCCCAGTGTTAAATGGGCATAATGTTACTTCCTTGTGCTTAAAAAATTGTGTGTATGTGTGTGAACATTTATGTGTGTGCAAAGGCTAGAGATCTAAACAAATATATTCCAAAGTTAATTATTTGCTCTATTGAGACAAGATCCCTCACTGCACCTGCAGCTCACAGATTGGCTAGGCTGGCTGGCTAGTGAGTTTCAGGAATTCTCCTGTCTCTCTGCTCAGGGAAGGGTGCTACTCACGTGGGTAGACTCTTGTCACATTAACCAATGATCACAGTCATCCTCCATAGACATATGCCCACAGGCAACTAGGACATTTCTTATCAACATTCTCTATTCCGCGGTGTCACATTGGTAACAACAAACTCAACAGCGTACTGCGTGACTATCTTAGTTAGGGTTTTTATTGCTGTGAAGAGACACCATGACTACAGCCACTCTTACACAGGAAACCACTTAATTGGGTGGCTTATGGTTCAGAGGTTTAGTCCATTATCATTCCGGTGGGACATGGTGCTAGAGAGGTAGCTGGGAGTTAGGGTTAGGGTTAGGGTTAGGGTTAGGCCATCTACCCACTGCCAATGTGTGTGATAGGAGAAAATTAGTTAATCTGATAATTCATACAAGTGTATGACCCCTGAACCGTTAAGGTATTTGACCCTGAAGTCTTCAAGCTGTCTCCTTGTAACCATTTTTCAAAAATGCACTTGTTTTCCTCATAGAAAATGTGTTATTGAAGGTGGGGCATGTGTGCTTAAATGATGAACTAAGCATTCAGTCAAGATAGATCATTAAATATGTGTAAGCCAATCATAGAGGACCTCACATTCTGCACCCCTACAGTGCTGTGTTCAGACCGTTCCAGCCCAGGACTGATATTCACAAAGTCATGCTTATTTATTGTTGTATTTATTTTTGAGACAGGGTTTCTCTCTGTTGCCCTGGCTGTCCTGGATTTACTCTGTAGACCAGGTTGCCCTTGAACTCCGAGATCTGACTGCCTTTCCCCTCAGAGGGCTGGGTCTAAAGGCATGTGTCACCATCACCTGGCTACAAAGTCATTTTTAGTTTTACTTACTACCAATAGCATTTTAAATATACATACTGTAGAGGGTTAAAAGAAAATGCCCACTCCCCCAAGGGAGTAGCACTATTAGGAGTATTATGAGGTACCCTCCCAAAATAATATAATTTGATGAGGGCTTTTGCACATTCCATGATTTTTTAAAACAAAACAGAAACCAAAAAAAAAAAAAAACAAAAAAAAAAACAAAAACAAAAACAAAATTCTGCTTTTACCCCACATGGCTTTAATGCTCATTACCAAATGTCTTCCTACAGAATGCTTGTCCCTGAGCTCTTCTTGATTCCCTGGCCCCTGATCCCCCCCCCAGGATTGTCCACATGATGCCTGTTTTGACCCCACTATTTTATCTCCTCTGCAGTGATGGGTATCTCTCAATTACCCTCTCAGGAAACCCACAGAAGGGAGCATTGGAGCTTGTGGTCATTATCAGCAGTAGTTCCTTTTTCTCTTTCCACGCACCCTGCCATTTGTTAGACTTCTGTGCATTTCCCTCCTTTTTGATTTAGAAGCACACGGTCATTTGTGGGGACTCACATGGAGCATGTTCACGGGCTTAGTGATGGCCCTGGTAAAGACAAAAAACCACTGCATGCAGTTCCTTTTAGAAAGGGTTCAGAGGGAAAGTGGGAGGAGAGCTTAAGAGTGGGAAGGTGGAATGAAGATTATTAGGTGGATTTTATCGTGCTCTCCTCGCCTGGAAAACTTAAAAGTTTATGCGAGCGCAGGCTAACCTAAACATTTTAACCTGTCAATCACAGTGTGTTTGTTGACCCAAGATGGGTAGATAGGAGGAGAATTAATACAGGAGAAGTCCTACCCCCAGCTCGGCTATCTTGGCATTCATTTCAGGATTTTGTTTTCTAACCTGGCTAAATAACCCTGAGAAAATAAATGCATGGCAGAGCATGTGTGTATTTAATATTGTCTAATTTGTTTATGGCAGGAGTGCATGGCTCCTCTAACTCTGTCCGACAGCCACTGTCTGTGTTCTGTCTCATTGCTTGTTTTATGCCTCTTTTTTCCTCAGCAGTCTGACGGTGTCTTTGTAATTACCGCTTTGTAGTGAAAGTGGGGAACGATTAGGGAACATCATAGTTCAAGCTTCTGGAGAGGTCTTGGTTTCTGGAATTATCCTAGATGGGTTGAAGCCTCTTTTCCTGAGGGTTTCTGCCTATGTCTGCTAGACCAGGGACACTTACGTTGGCATTGTCAAGGAACGGTCTAGAAGCTTCCTTACTTTGAGACAGGAAAGTGTCATCCTGTCTCTGTTCTCACCGATTGGATCTCTGTGTCTCTTGCATGCTAACTCAGCACTTCTCAAGTTTAGTCCTACTTAGGGTCACCATAGGAAGGGTCTATACATACCCTTTATTGGTTCTAAACAGAGAAGCAGCAAAAAGCATTAACAACAACAACAAAAACAAAATAACAGAGGCAGCAGAGACCCTGCCCCCCTGACACTGTATATTACTTTCCTATTTCTGTGGTAAAACAACATGACCAAACAATTGTAGACAGAAGCATCTATTTGGGCTTACGGTCCCAGGGAGGCAAGAACTTGTCATGGCAGGGAGACACACAAGCAATCAGGCATGACTGAAACAGCAGGATGCTGAGGGCTCACATCTTGAACCCCAAGCTCAGACCAGGCAGAGGGAACTTGAAAAGCCAGGGGTCTTTAATTCTTAAAGCCCACCCCCAGTGACATACTTCCTGGAACAAGGCCACACCCTCCCAAGTGGCACCATCAACTGGGGTCCTATTGTTCAACTGCTCAAGACAATGAGATCCATTTCTATTCAAACTTCTATACCCTTAGACTGTGTGTGTGTGTGTGTGTGTGTGTGTGTGTGTGTGTGTGTGTTTGTGTCTGTACATATGTGTGCACAAGTGATTGGAGGCCAGAGAACCAGCTTAGCTGTTGTTATTCAGGTACCACTTTGTTTTTGAGACATTTCCCACTGGCCTGGGCTCACCCAGCAGGCAGGTCTGAATAGCCGGGAACACAGGGATTCTCTGTGTCTGCCTCCCTAGCACTGTGGTTATATATAAGCACCTATAACCAAACTAAGGTTTTCTGATATAAGGTTGTGGCTTCTGGGGACTAAACTCAGCTCCCCTGCTTGCAGACACTTAGCCCTGGACTTCTTGAGGGAGAACGTAGGGCTCCTTTGGAGGAAGTGTGTCACTCTGTGCTCTCCGTACTGTGTGTTGTGATTAAGTCACAATACACAAAGGGTTTGGCAGTCCTTGTGAGATAGGAGTGTAATGTGACAAACACTGGACCTTATATTGGAGCGGTCCTGTCTCATCTCCAAGTTGCCTTCTCAGAGGAGTGGCTTCATTTTTCTGCATTCTCCAACGACTTGGTTAATGGCTTACACTGTGAAGTGTGCATTAGAGAGCCATTTCCTTGTTATACTATGAAGGATGTGCTTTCTCAGGAGCACACCATACCCAGAAAGAGAAAGCTTGCTGCCACCAGACCCTTGGTTGAGAGTTAAGAAAAGCTGTCTTGACTCACTTCTGGCTTCTGTTGCTGATAGTCAAAGGGCACAGAACTAGAAATTTATGTAGATATGTGTGCACCTGTTTTCTCAACCACATCGCTAATACAAATGTTTTGAAGATGAGGAGGCATCTCAGTTAATTTTCAGCATCACTGTGATCAAATGCCCAGAGGAAGGGCTTGTTCTGGTTCAGTTACAACTTGGTGGTGATGTTTGTGGCTGTTAGTCCTGTGACATCCACTCTTGATAAGCACAGAATGATGAACTGATGAATGAATACTGCTGCTCAGTTCCCTTTCTCTGCTTAAACAGTCTATCCTTGGAGGCATTGGTGTCACACCTCTATTAAAACAAACAAGACAAATGTCCACAGGTGTAGCGTGTATGTTTCCGCCAGCCCGCCAACCCGCCAGTCGGTGCCCTCAGCCGCATCAGCCCCAAATAACACTCAGAGACTCTGTATTTGATACAATCCTGTTGGCCAATTACCATTATTGTTTACGGGCTAGCTCTGCCTTAATTATTAACCCATTTCTACTTATCTAAGTATTTCCACGTGGTCGTCTTATCGGGGAGCCGCAGCAGGCATCCTGCTTCTTCCCGGGCTACATCTCGACTCCTCCCCACTACCTCCTCCTTCCTCCTCCTGGTCTCCCAGCCCTGCCCACCCTGCTTCCCATTGGCCACAGGGATCTACTAACCAGTATGAGAAACATACATACAGAACAACATCCCCCATCACACAGGCGTGCCCAGAAGTCCAGCTTTCTCAGGTGACTCTAGTTTTGTCAGGTTGATAAGTGACACTATCATAGGACAGTAAGGATATCACAACAGGTCCTGGTTTGTCTATCGCAAACAATATTGACTGTCATTTTCTGATTCTGAAGTGGTTTTCTCTGTGTGTGTGTGTATGTGTGTGTGTGTGTGTGTGTGTGTGTGTATGTCTCTGTGTGTGTGTACATGTGCTCATATGTCTGTGTGACTACATGTGTCCTACTGTGTTTTAGCATATGCATGAGGAGGCCAGAGATCATTCCTTAGGAGCTGTCCAACCTATGTTTTGAGGCAGACTCTACCATTAGTCTTGAGCTCATTGACTGTAAGCTAGGCTGGGTGTCCAGCAGTCCCCAGGGGTCTACCTGTCTGTACCTCTCCAATGCAGTAATTACTAGTTCAAACTACTATTCCTGAGCTTTATGTTTATTTGTTTGTTTTGTTCTTATTGTGTAAGTGTGTTCTGAGGAAGAAACTCAGGGCTTCATGCTTACATGGAAAGCTCTTTAAAATACCTCTAGCCCAAAGTCTTAATAGTGATGAAAGTTTACAAGAATGGAAAGAGATGTTCGAATTCAGTAGAGAATGGAAATTTTTGAGATATTATGTGACTTTGGGACAGAGAGATGGAGAGGAGCAGCCCATGGCTTCCAGTAAAAAGAACCTGGAGGTTGAGAGAGACAGATAAGGAATTGTATTTGACACATTGTGGTAACAGTGACAGCAGATACATTTCCAGTGTGTCACATGGCAAGTGTTATATGGCCTCAGGCACTGGCCAATGTCCACACAACCATGTGATATTCATACAGATCCCAAATATTAACAAGTACCAGACAAACATTGTGTAGGTGTAGCCTCTTAACAGGTATTTATCTGGTCAGCAATAGCTGAAGGTGGGACTATCAGGGCCCTACTGTAGAGCTTAAGGAAAATGTGTCTCCTAGTGATAAGTTCCTGTCAACTTGGCATGACTTAGAGTCATCTGAAGGGAGTCTCAGCTGATGGCTTGCCTAGATCAGACTGGGGAATAGGCATGTCTGTGGGTACCGTCTTGATTGCTAATGGAGCTCTGCCTGCTGAGCCGATATTCCTCTCCTCTCCTAAATGGTTTTTGGTCAGTGTTTTTAGCATAGCAACAAAAAAGGGGTTGAGGATAATGTGAAACTAAGTATCCAAGTGTGAACCAGTGAGGGTTAGATACTCACTCATCCACTGTACTTTATTTACTCCATTCAATCTCTCTCTCTCTCTCTCTCTCTCTCTCTCTCTCTCTCTCTCTCTCTCTCTCTCTCTCTCTGTGTGTGTGTGTGTGTATTTGAAGAGAGACAGGGTGTGGGGAGAGAGTAGATGTTCAGGGTATGCTTTGATTACTCTCTAGCTTATTTATTTTTTTATAATCTCTTTTCTATTGTTGAGCATTTCATTTATACATATGAATGAGGTTTGATCAAATTTATCCCCAATTCCTTTCCATCCAATTCATTCCCTATTTACCCAAACTTTCCCCTCCCAACTCCATGAACTCTTTGTTTTTAATACACTTAGTTCCATTAATGCTGCTTGTATATTCATGGGTAAAGGAACATCTACATAGTGCTTGGGTAGATTTTCAGAGGTGACCTTTCCATAATTCCTCATATATCATTAAGATTTCACCAGTGTCCCCTTGATTCATGCTGGCTTTTTTTTAAAGCAGTATCATACACTGTCATCTTACGTATGCAATTGATCTGTAAGTCTGATAAGCCCTGTTTCATTGCAGATATCTACTCTCTGTGGCTTCTACAGTCTTTCTATCCTTTCCTCTATGATGATGCCTGAGCTCTGAGGTGAGGACTGTAATACAGAGATCCTGTTTAGAGCTGGGAACTCCAGTTCCTTATTCTCTGCATGTTGAAACAGTTGTGAGTCTCTGTGTTGATCAACATCTGCTGCAAACAGAAGTCTCTCTGATGAGGACTCAGATTAGAATCTAGGTGGCAATTTATTACTGTGTCCATTTTAGCAGAGTAATAGTGCTAGCTTCTCCCCTAGGGCCTATGACTGAGCCACTCTCAGGTCTTAGGGGAGGACTCTGGGAGCTATGCTTTTGGAAAAGTTGGATAATTCTATTGCATTCCTTGGGTAAAGGACATTTTTCAAGGGTTCATCCTCCCAAAATATGGTAACTTTCACTGGGCATGTGACTCATGTTTACTGGGACATTTTACCCATATATCCCATGAAGTGAGCTGTCTATACCAACGTGTTCTTCCAAGCAGATGATCCTTAGAAAGGCATTGCTCATTATAATTTACTTATAACTTTGACAGAGCAAAAACAACCAGAATTGGGAGCATTTCTGATTTTCCTAGTCTATGCTATGAGGGATTTGTGCTAGACCATCTTGGCAAAATGTGTTATGTATGGAGACAGATCAGGGGAAATGCCATTCTGATGTGCTGTGAAACACGTTGCACTGTTAAAACAATTGGACTCACCTTTCAGGGATGTGTGTGTGTGTGTGTGTGTGTGTGTGTGTGTTGCATTATATATGCATGTGCAAGGTGCATGTGCCTGTGCAAGTACACAAGGAGAAGAAAGGTCATTGAGACTCTTGTTCTTGACCCTTTGTTGCCCAATCTCTCACTGAACATGGAGCCTATCTGGCAGCTAGCAAGGCCCAGTGATTCTTCTGCCTCCACTGAGGATATAGGTTCTTGTGAGGCTATACCTGGCTTTCTGTGCTGGTTCTGGGATTTGAACTCCGGTCTTGATATTTGCAAACGAAGTGCTCTTACCCTCTGAGCTATTTCCCCAGCCCCAACTCTCAGCATTTGAATAAGTACAGACATATGGCTGCTCTTGAGTCCCCTTCCTTCCCGGCCAAGAGAATCTCCACTCCGCCCCTTCCACCTGGAAGTGATTGTGTGCTATTCGTTAACCCCTCCCTCTCCTCCAATCACTGACTTATATTCATTTCAGTCGTTTTGCCTGTACTATTGTAAATGTCTCCTACACTCTGGGCCAAATCCTTATAATAATTTCAGCAAAAGAAAAGATGTACAAAAGGAGGCAAATAAAACCCACAGAGCTACCTTACATTCCAAAGCAATCAGAAACTACCCACTTTCCATATGGGTAGCTATAAACTCCAGTAGCCACAATTACCCCCGCAGACCCCTACGTCATTTGCTAGACCACAGTATTTTTCTTTCTTACCAAACCTTTTAAAGAGAAATTTTTTTCTGTTGCTGAAGACATTTTATTATTTTTTTTTAAATCTAAAGTCTCTCTAGAAAAACATTTTATTTTCAGGACTTAGGAAATATCCTAAGTATTGCTAATTCCACCATGACATACCTTTCTGTGCCCTCGTGCTTGCTCTCCCCCCCTGCAAACAGTGTCAGTTTACATTTAATTCCACTGAAATTGGAAAATCATGCTAACTGTAATGGGGGCAGATGATGGCTCCCACGTGGAAAGACAGAAGCCCCAAGAAGTGAGCTTGCAGCAGTTTCTCTTATGTCCTCAGTTGCCAGGCTGGCCTGAATCCTACCATGCTTTTTCTTCTGCTCTGAGCATCAGCCCTGGGTTTGGAAAGAACCTACTCTTAATTCCCCCAAGACAAGCAGCTCGAACACATCTTGGGTACATGATGGAATTCTCTGATCTGAACCACACCTCTATTTGCATCTTTGAATTAATAAGAGGTTTTGAAAAAGCTAATGCACATTATTAAATGCAAGGCATGCCTTCTGATTTATTTATGCAAGATGAAGCTTCAAAACATCCCTGAAAGGTGAGTCCAATTGTTTTAACAGTGCAGAGTGTTTCACAGCACATCAGAATGGCATTTCCTCTGATCTGATGGGCAATCAGAATGAAAGGAGGAAGCAAAGCTACATTCACATCCTAAAACTGGAAGCAATGAATGAAAATGCAGCAAACCAATAGAAACCTACTTTTGAAGTCTGGTATCTAAGTTCCCCCTCTGTGGCTATCTCTGAACACCAGCAGTCTGAGTACTTGCTAAAGAACACAGATTTTTTTGGGACAAGAGAAATGCCATAGTGGGTCAAGTGCTTGCCTAGCAGCCTTGAGGACTGGAATTTCGATATCTAGGGTAGCCAATCTACACTTTCACTGTTGGTGAGGCAGAGACAAGGGGAGCAAGATAGATAGCTAGACTAGCAGGGTAGGTGAGCTCTGGCTTCAAGTGACAAGCCCCACCCCAGTATACACCTGATGTTAACCTCTGCCTTCACCTGTATACACACAGAGGCATACATAGAGCCATGCACATGTATGACTACATATAATATATATATATATATGTATATATATATATACACACATACACACTACACACATGCGCAAATGCACATCAAATACATGGAGAAGTACAAAACCATGGTGCTGGTACCTGATCCATATGTGGTATGACTGACAAAGGCACCACATGAAGAGACAGATTATATGTTAGTATAGGCCCGTCTTCCTCTTCCTTATATAAAGAGATATTGGAGACACCATCTTGATACCTTTATTGAATGACAACTACCACTTCCAGACACCATCACATCTATGTAGGGTCAACATTTTACAAGAGTTTGGGAAGGGACTTTCAAACTGTTGCCCCTGGCAGAGATAATTTGCAAATTTCAGCTGAACTGGTTGTTGGAGGTAAAGGGCTATACATCTTTGTGAAGGGAGGAATCATGTGGCCAGGTCCTTGATGCAAGAAGAATTTAGAAACCAGAGCGGCAGAGTCTTGATAACTTGGACCTTTGCCTTAGTCCTTGTGGAGAGAATGAAAGGATTAAGAGCCAAGGCAGAAAGGGAGTGGGGAAGAAGGACCAGACTCTCCCAGTTGACCCTGAACTTTTCATCTGTTCATTGGTAGTGCACAGGAACGTGGAACCCTTCAGGACCCACAAGCAGGTGTGTCCTCTTCTTTTTTAGTAGTGAGAGAAGTGATGGACACCTTTGAGTAGATATTTACTTAAGGCCAACTGTGAGGTTAGTTGTGTGTGTGTGTGTGTGTGTGTGTGTGTGTGTGTGTGTGTGTGTGTGGGGTGGGTGTGTGTTCAGGTGTACATCCACATGTGTGGGTATGTGAAGGCTAGAAATCACATCTTGGTGCCATTCTTCAGGCACTCTTCATTTCTTTCCTTTAAGAGAGATATTTTGATGACTTAGAACTCACCTCTAACTAAACTAGGTGTGCTGGCTTGTAAGCCATGGAGATCTACCTCTCTCTGCTTCTCTGGAGCTAGGATTACAAGTATTTTGTGTGTGTGTGTGTGTGTGTGTGTGTGTGTGTGTGTGTGTGTGTGTGTGTTTTGCAGATTGAGCACAGATCCTCATATACTCAAGTGCTTTCTCAGCCATTGCTCCATCCTGAAAGCTTAGATTCAGTCTGGCTACTTTGCATTATCAGAATCAATTCAGGACACCTCTGCCTTCAGGCTCTTCTCAGTCACACAGGTCATCACATAGAAAGGTACGCTGATGTGTGAAGACCTTTCGAGTTTCCTGGTCCTCCTCTCCTCAAGGATTAAGGATGTAGTCCTAGTGAAAGAATCTAGTTTTTCATTCTTTACCATACTCAGCATGCAGCATGTTTTCAGTGGACACGTAATTGAATTCCGAACACATTGTCCAATAAATGGTCACTCACCCTTGCCATGGGTTAGGTGTTAAAAGCCTTTGGGGTTCTTAGAATGGTCCAAACTTGTTGGTCAAACTTCCCAATGCCCAGGTCAAGATACTTTGCTAAGGCTGATTGAAGCATCTGGTCTCTGGGTCATTTTCTATGTCATTAAACTTGAATTCCCTCTTGCTGAAAGCATGGTGGCTGGAAGAGAAAGGAGGCTCTACCTGTGTTGAGTGGACAGTGAAGAGATGCCGGTGACACGTCTGTCTCTGTCATCTAAGGGGCACTGGAAGGACTTTGGGCAGGCAATTCAAGCCTGGTGTGTTACTCTTTACACAGCAGTGGCTGGAAAACGATTTCAAGCTTGGTGAATGCCTTGGACATGAAGTCATAGTAAATTATCTCCCCTGAGGAAAAATAAGGAGCATGTAAGAACCATATCCAACATAGTTCCCTGGAGAATTTTTCTGGATATGATCTTTGACCAGAATTGTCTGTTTAGTCAATGAATATCTAGTCATTGTCTATATGTATGTAAACGATATTTACAAATATAAGCAATGATACATACCCACAGAGAATTTATAATTTATGCCAAGAAATAAAACATGAGTAATAAGGAAAAGAGTCAGGCCAGGTGAAATGATGCACGACTATAATCCCAGAACTTGAGATGTTGAGACAGGAGGATTGTCATGAATTTAAGGGCAGCCTGAGCTATGTAGTGAGTTCTGGAACAGCCTGAGCTACAGAGCAAGACTCTGTCTCAAATAAAACAACCATCCCGGAGCCTTTTTTTAGAGTAGCACTTAGCGTAGTGGTTTTCAGTACAGGGTAATTTTGCTTCCCAGGGGACATTTGACGAAAGGTCTATGATTCTTTTGGATTGTTACAATTGGAGGAGAGAAAGAGGCTGAGAGTGGCGTCTGGACCAGCGATGCTGTTCTGCCCATTATAGTCCTCCCAGCAAAGAACCACTTGGCATCAAGGGCAGTTAGTACTGAGAATGGAAAAAACCTCTGCTGTTAGCCCTCAAACCACCCTCCCGTGCTGCGCTCTCCATTAAGTCCTCATCTCTGGACTTTATCCTCTTTCAAAACTCCCCATAATTGCACAGGCAAAGCGTGAATAAATATAAGTGTACGTGTAAATACACAGAGCATGTGAATACACGTGTATGTCTATGTAAGTGTGTTTAATTTTAATTGTATCTTGGTCACTGCTGGGAGGTGGCTTTGTTTCTCTTTTCAGAGGTACACCAGATTCAAACTTGGAGAAAAGTGAGGAGAGCAAAATGATTCTTTGAAGGATAAAGTAGAACAATGACTCTGGGGCTGACTTAATTCTTTCTGCAGTCAGATTCACGACTTCTCTGGACTCACTAGTGGGTATAAAACCCTTTCCAGGTGGAAGTGTTGTCTTAATGGCCACTTTTGGTCTTCTGTCCATGTATGTAGCCATTGATATCGTTTATTTCCTGCAAGTGAAAATTGAAACTTATCTCACTAGCTTCACTTCTGCTAATTAAATAACAGACAGGCAGACTTGCCAGTATCCACAGAGTGAGTTCTGGCTGGCCAGAAGTTTCATTTATCCATTGTTCAGTAATTAAATTAGCTGTCCTATGAGGTAGTGTGTGGCATCTCCAGTCCTGTTTTGATATATTTTTTTTTTGTTTGCCTAAATTGCTTATATTCTCGTAGTTTTTGTTTTTTAAAAACACACAAACAATTATTTGTTTTTCTAACGAAGAGCTGTGACTCATGCCCAGTATGAAAATTGTACACATAAGAAGTCAGAGCAGAGAAAGATGAATTTAGCTAAATTTAGAATCACAAGGTTTGCTGAGGATTCTCGATGCTTGTATAAGACATAGGTAGGCTGGGTGTGGTGGTGTACAGAGGCAGAAGCTAAAGTCTGTGTACGTAGAAATATATTGGAATTTATGTAGGTCAGTTGATAGGATGCTTGACTTGCATAGGTGAAATTCTGGGTTTGATCCCCAGCATCACCTACAATGGGTGTTGTGGTACATGCCTGTATTTCTAGCACTCCGAGGGCCAACTTTCCTTCCTGCTTTTTTTCCTTCACCCTGACCTCTCTCTCTCTCTTCCTTCTTCTCCTTTCTCCCTGTTTATTTTCTCCCTCCCTCCCTCCCTTCCTCCCACCCTCCCTCCCTCGCTTCCTCCCACCCTCCCTCCCTCCCTCCCTCCCACCCTCCCTCCCTGCCTCCCTTCTTCTCTTTCCTCCCCCTATCTTCCTTCCTTCCCTCCCTCCTTTCCTTCTTTGCTCTCTCCCTCCCTTCCTTCTCCCCCTCCTTCCCCCTCTCCCTTCCTTTCTGTGTGTTTGCTTGCATGTAGAGGTCAGAAGACATCCTTAGGTTCCTCAGAAGATGTCCATTTTGATTTTGATACAAATTGGATTTCAAAACATGATCTCTTGCTGGGATCTGTGATTCACCAGTTAGGCTAGGCTGACTGGCCATCAACCTCCAGGGATATGACAACCCCTACTTCCCTAGTACTAGGACTACAACACAGGCCACTATGCTCTATTTATTATATGGGCTATGGAGACAGAATTTCACTCTTCATGCTTCCAATGCAAGCATATATTCAACTGAGCCATTTCCCAAGCTATGTTAATGATACTTTTTGACTTCCAAAAAACAATGGTAGAACTTAAGAAATATTCAGAGTCTGGGAATAGATTTGGTGGATATCATCATCGCCATTCCTAGTATATCTTCTATCTCCTTTATTTGTCTCTAGATATCTATGTGTCATATCAGACAGAATGATGTGTTTGCTCATGTTTTTAAAAATGCTAATTCTTACTGGAGCATTCTACAGAAGTCTTTCTTTACTCAGCTTATCCATCCCCTATCCTACCCACCAGACAAACTTCATTGAGCTCCATCCACTCATCCTTATACATTGGCAAGTTTGCATTGCTGCGAAACCACATTTGTTTATGTGATCTGTAAAAGGCTAATTCCACACATGGAGGTAATCGTTATTTGCTGTTTTACTCAAACTGACTTCTTTTTTGACAATGTAGACATTTCTGGTACTTTTGTTTTTTTTAAGAAAAAAAACTAATCTATTGACATAAACACAAAAATTTAGAGTTCAGTCTAATACTGTGGCCATTTAGCAATGCAGCACAAAGAAGTTTAGAGGTTTTCTTTGTGTATACGTATATATACCCTTGCCTACTCTCCTTTTAGTTAATGGCTTTTTTCATTGTTATTGTATGCATATATATTTTGTATATGTATGTATGTATATATATGTATATATATTAGGAATATATGTATATATGTTCCTAAATATAACCTTTAAAATCCTCCTTGAGGATTTCATACAACATACTTTAATCATATTCAGTCTCCACCCTTCCCCGAATCAGATCTGCCACAGCCTCTAACACCAGTCCACTTAATATTTTCATTCTTTAAAAATTTTTTTTTCTTTAATTTTTCAAAAATTTCCTATGATGTATTTGGACTCCACTCATTCCGGTGTCTTGAATCCTTTGGCACACATTTCCCCTGTCTCAGCACACACTCTAGTCAGATGATTTACTGAAAAACCCAAAGGTCTGTGACCAAGCAGACGAGAGCTTCTTTTGGGTCTTTGCAGCTTTTCTGTATTCCGTCCCGCTTCTCTGCCTTCGGCTGCCTTTCTGCAAGGAATCTTCTTTGTTCAGGGAAACTGTGTTTGCCATTCACCTTGTGTTTTGCACCTTTCCCAAGTCACAATCTTTTATAAATAGTGCTGCTTCTTGTTTGTGTCTTTGTTTAGCATTTTGTGTGTTGCATGTATGCAGACATGCACATTGCGCGCATGTTAGCGTGTACATGCAGATGCTCATATAAAGAGGTGTGCAGATGTGTGAGGGAGCACAAACACATGCTTGTGGAAGCTGGGGTTTACGTTGGGTTCCAGCATCGGTTTCTCTCCATCTCTGTCCAAGAGTGGGTGTCTGGAGCAAACAGATCTGGCTAGCCTGGTGGCTTAGCAAGCTTCCGATATCTGAGACTCTCTGCCCCGTTCTGCTCCCAGCACGGGGTTATCTTTACCTCTTTGCTTAGATTCTCAGTGGATTTTTTTTGAGCCAGCTCAGGACTTCATGCTTATAAGATAAACACTTTATGGACTGAGCCTTGTTCTCAGAGACTTCTCTAGTTTGCTTATTTATTCTGCTTCTGCTATTTTTTTTTTTTTAATTCTGCTATCCCTTTGGGAGTCTTTCTACTATCCACCTATTTTACAACATCAAACTTCATTATGGAGAAACTTGTGCTTATGATTTGAGAGGCAGCCCTGCTTCCAAACTCTGCAGGCTCCCTTAATGGGAACTGCACTATTAGAGGTTATTAGTCACCCTTACTCACCAGATCTACTCTGTTTCTGATTCTCCAGTCTTTCCATAATTTGAATGTCAGCCAAGCATTTATCTGATTATCCTGTGATTACTCCTTCTCTAGCTTTTGTCTCATCAAATGTGTCAACGTTCCTTCAGTTTTATTGTTGAATTCTATGTATAATTTTTGAGATGTTATAATCACTGCCTTCATTTCTTCTCCTAAATCAGTGCAAATGTCCCTGAACTCTGTTCCTTTCAGACAGAAGAAACTTTATGGTCTGTATTCATGCTGGACTCTATTTTAAACTATACCTCTTGTGGAGGATCCTATATGAAGCATCCATACCTCTCTGCCCCGAGCTAAATACAAATTCCTGTCCTTTCTGGTTTTTATTTCCCTGGAACATGTGGTCTCCAGCTAATTAGTAACAGTCTGGGGAAAATCCCACTGTTGCATCCTGGATCTGGTGACCTATGACCCTCAAGGGAAACTTTGGATCCATGATGTTTTGATGTATGAAAACCAAATCCAAATAAAATAAAATAAGCGACAAGCTGTTATCTGGCGTCTAGCCATCAGCTCCTTCGAATTCTTCATCAGCCCAGCATTGTTGCAGGCAGATTTGTCATAGACCCAAAGTCAAGTCTATGGGCTTGAAAGGAAGTGGGGAGCTGGTGGTTGTGTTGAAACGTAGCCACTAGTTTATGTTATCTAAGAGGAACGGGGATACTGGTTCTTGGTGATGCTTGAAAGTTCCTTGAGGCTGCACACATTTGCCTTGAACACTGCATTTTTCTGGGGACCTTGACTGAGATTCTGGTTGGTATTTTACAGGGCTCTTTTGTGGGTACATCTTTTGTGGGGTGTATTTTTTTCTGGGTTCATGTCAGCATGTATCTCCATGTGGATTTATTTCCACTTAATTTATTCAACTTAGGTTGACTCTTTTGAATCTCTGTTTTAAAAGGCTCAGCTTCAAGTTCTAGAAAATTGTTAATTGTGCATTTTATTCTGCTTCTCTTGCTAGGATTTAATTAGAATTAATTTTTATGCTTGGAAATAGCTATGATTCCCGGATTCTGTGTCTACCCTCTGTTTTTGCATTAGTTTTGGTCCTTTGCTATTTTTTCCTCCTGTGGAAGAGCTTACCAAGTTTACTTTGAACACACTGGCTCAGGATTTTCACAAGCCACTTCTAAAGACCTTCAGTGCAGGACTGGAGAGTTGGCCCAGCACTTAAGAGCACCTGTTGCTCTTGCAGAGAAGCTGGGTTTGATCCTCAGCACCTATGTGGCTGCTCACAACCATCTATAACTCCAGTTCCAGAAAATCTGGTGTCCTCTTCTGACCTCCAGGAACACTGGGTACACACATGTGATGCACTTACATATACGCAAGCAAACCCTTAAACTTGTAACACATTTAAAATAATTTTTAAAAATTATTACCACTCTACTTCTGTCACTTCATAATTTATTTGCCCCAAGTATGAGAAGTGGGAGAGTTGTTTGTGCCCAGGGATAGCTTAAAGCCCAAGAAACCCAAGGGGAGAAATTGATACTCAAGTTGCAAGTAGAGGCAGACATTGCAGCAAAATGTACTTTAATGTGACTGTGTAAAAGTCACAGCTAAGGAACAGGATACCCTGGCCTGAATTTCATTCTGATCCAAGATAAGTTTTGGCAGTTTCTGGAAAGTTCTCTAAAGCTCTCTGAACCTCAGTTTACTCATTTGCTAGGCAGGGGTACTTAGTGTTGGTGGGATGAGTGACATAATGTTTATAAGATGCTGACAATGACACATGGCAGCCTTTTCTGTTGTAACCATCCCATCCAGGTAACAGGGTCTCAGATACCACCCATCCCATTTCCTTGATGGAAAGTGAACAGGAACACAGGAAGTGATTTTCATCATTTTATCGCTCCTCCATATTGTACTTCCATTCTACTCCAAACCGCAGACCAACCTTTGCCCTTTCAATTCAGCATAAGCACAGTGCACGTTAAAGATCCTGCGGTCAGTGAGTTTATGAACAATCAGCGAAGTTTTGCCAGGTATCAATATGACCGTCTCAAGTCAAGGCAACATCTGCCCAAGAGGGGCCCTTCCAAACCATTTGTAACTTAATCCTGAATCCTACCAGGTGTTCAGTGTGATGGTATACGTTTTATTTTCTCCTTGGGAAAAACTGTGCTTCCCTCTGCTCTCACTGATCATAACAAGCCTATGGAAGGTTGATTGGGACCATCAAAATTCTCAGAGAGAGGGCATTCAGCATTTCTTTGGAAACAAAATGACTCCTCTCTCTCTCTCTCTCTCTCTCTCTCTCTCTCTCTCTCTCTCTCTCTCTCTCTCTCTCAAGACTTCTAACTGCTTAAGAGAAAAGTAGAGGTGAACAAACCATTACAAGGTGGGGGTGAGGTGGGGTGTGGCTGGGTAGGCAGCATTTGGCACCCTGAACTCAAGAAGCCAGGGGTAAGAAGAATGTGGGTGCTATCTGCACACCTATAGAGTGACACCATGGATGACCTCTGTAAGACTCCTGTGTAAATTGTATTTTGCTTTCTTTCCTGAGCCAAATTTCTTTCCTTCTTCATCTCTTCCCACATGTGTGCCCTATGTGTTTGCCTATGTCAGGCTCTCCTCAGCCCCGGAGTCATGGTGGCATAGCTGTAATCAGTGCAGCATATAACCCTGTGGGAAAGCCAGGGATGGCATGCCCCTGCTTCTGTCCCTCTCCACTAAGGGAATGGAATTTGAGACCCTGGTCCCTGGGTAATCACAACAGAAATGGCTGCCCTCTATCCATCCTTATAAGGTTCAGTGGATGACAATATTGTGATCCAGTCTACCAGTGTGGGGGCCATTTAGTCCCTTGTCTGAACAACTCCGTCATTCTACTCTCCCTTTTTGGGGGGGAGGCGGAGAGAAGGAGAGGATCTCAAATATTCCCCAAGATGGCCCTAATACAATGTGTAGTGGAGGGTGGTCTTGAACTCCATCCTCCTTCATCCATTTCCCCAGGACAGCAAATATCATCATGCCTGGTTTATGTGGAACTGGGAATGGAGCCCCAGGCTTTGCATATGCTAGGTGAGCACTCTTCCAACTGAGCTAAGTGGCCAGCTCTTCTCCCTGCACTCTGCTAAGCCATTCTTGAGCCCTTCAGGCTAGGCATGCTCATGCTAGGCAGCACTGCCCCCCCATCCCACCCATTCTTAGAAAGCATATCTCCAAGACAATGCCGAGCTTAGTCCTTTCTCCCTTATCTTCTTGCTGAAGATGATGGCATAGCCCACAAAGCTATACAACCTATCCTCCAACTTGCCCTGAGCTTACCCAATCGCCCCCAGTATGCGCCATCATCTAACATAATACATTTTAATAACTCAGGTTGACCTCAAACTTACTGTGTATCTGAGAAGAAGCCTGAATTTCTGACTTTCCTGAGTGCCAGGATCACAGTCAAGTGACACCATGCCTGTTTATGCAGTGTTTAGGATGACACCTTTGTGTATGCCAGGCAAGAACTCTACTGAGCTACATAGCTTGCCCTAAAATACTATTTCAGAGGAATTTAGTACTCAGGGAGGAAAACACACATGTGGGAAGCTCTCAGTTCATACTCCCCAGGATTCCTTTTCTGCCTCCGCCTGAAAATTTCCTCTCCTGTTTTGATGAGGAGACACAGACACTGATTTCCAGGGAGCTAGAGGGAAAGTAAGAGTTACTAACCAGCCATGTTTCAGAACCAAGATGCTTGCCAGGTGGTGGGAGAAGGCGCGCGTGGGGGGGGGTGTCACCCTAAGTCCCTAGCTCGTGGCTGGAGATTGCCAGGAAGCTCCCGACGCTTGGGACACTGGATCACAGCTGCTGTTCCTTACTCCTGGGCCATGCCCTGAGATCCACTGCAGCTGTGACTGATGGAAAGCAGATGTTTCTCTGTGTGGGGAAAACCTTCTTGAAGTGTGCCATGGGGCACTCAGACAGACACCCTTCCCTTCTTCCCCCCTCTCAAAAAAAAATCAGGGAGGGAAAATTACAACCCAGTAACCCTGCAAGAGAACTTACTGCAACAGGTTGAAATCCCATAGTTTAAGGATTTGTGTAATTTTAACTGAAAAGAAATAGGTAATGTGATTTAAAGTTAAATTCAGTCAATTGGACAGTTCAGGAATTTTTTTCATGTCAAGTTCTATTACTGCTGTTTGAAGAGTCTTTGTCTCTGACTCCTCATGTTAACTCTTGTCACACAGATTCTCAGAACTCTTTCTTTCTTCTCCTTTCTCTATTTTTTTTTCTTTTAACAAACTTTTGAATTGCTCCCAAGTCCCTTTCCCATGCAAACCATTGTGTGCTTGTTGCTAATTAATCCTCATGCTATCTAGTCTTAAAACAAAAAGCATAAAACAAAACAAAACAAAATATTCATGGGGCCAACGAGAGGGCTCAGCCAGTCCAGTGCTTGCTGCACAAACACGAGGGCCTGGGTCTAGATCTCCACACCCACAGAAAAAAGTCGGGCAATGTGCTGGCACATTGTGCCCCAATTTTGGGGGCACAGAGGCCGAAGGATCTTTGGGGTTCATTCATTAGTCAGCCAGTCTAGCCATATTGATGAGCTCTGGGTTCAATGAGAGAGCCAGTGTCAAAATGGAAGCAAGAAAAGTCAAAAGGATATGGTGCCCACTATTGTCTTCCCCCACACACATGTGTAAGAGCACCCCCATGAACACACATGCACACATGTGAACACATGCTCTCTCTCTCTCTTACATACACACAGATAAGACACATGCAGAGAAGTTTTTAATGGCTCTGTTTCTGTTATATATTGCATAAAGTCTGTATTCCTACTTTTGAGTATAGGTCCTTTGCCATTTTTAAATGAACTGTTGTAATTTAACATATGTCTAACCATATCTTTAATAGTCTATTTAAAACAAACTTATTTCAACCCCAATTCTGATATTTGTGTGTGTGTGTGTATGTGTGTGTGTGTGTGTGTGTGTGTGCATGTGCAAAACTATCTGATGTTTCTTTTCAGTATGCTTTTGCTCACAATTGCTACAGCATCTGATATGATGCTTTGCTAGTCTGATGGAGACATGTGTTTATCAGAATGTGTCCGCAGGAGTTCACTGAATACTGAATACTCAGTTCAACAGAGGCGTGCTTGAAGACAGAGCCTGGTGAGAATTGGTGAGAGAACAGATTAATGTGGTTAGTGAAAACATTGGTTAGTTTCCCCAAAAATGTGTTTGTTAGCAAACTTAGTTGTCTCCCCCAACACTTGGCCAGTCTCTCCTGTTCTCTTTTGCCCAACTACCTACTGTCATGCTTGGACATGGCATGGATGGCATGGAGACCTTCACCAGATACTGGCACCATGCTCTTGAACTTCCCAGTCTCCAGTACCGTGAGCCAAATACATTTCTGCTCACGTAAATCACCCAGCCTGTGGTATACTGTTATAGCAACACACAATGAAATCAGATGGGTTGCCATAACAAAATACCACAAACTACTTAGCTGAAACACCAGAAACTCCTTTCCTCACAGACCTGGAGGCTGGAAGACAAGATTGAAGATGTCATCATTTGGGTGTCTTGCTTTTGCCTCTCTCTTCAGTTGACTTCTCACTGTGACTCTGTGATAGCTTTCTTCCCTGCACAGACAGTGTCCTTTCTTTCTTTATGCAGATATGCTTTGTGAGTTGGCTCTCAGCCACCGTGGGGTGGGAAAAACAGCCACCTGGGGGAAATCAAACTAGAGGAACACAGGTTGATTTTGGCTCACAGTTCCAGAGGTGTCTGGATATGGGCAGTAGGCTTTGCTGTTCCTGGGTCTGTTGGTAAGGGAAAGAACCACGGTGAGTAAAGCATGAAGCAGCTCTACTTAGGGGAGCCAGGGATAAAAGGGGGAGGGATAAGAAGGAGTATATTTATTCCCGTTAGTGCTGATCTCAATTGAACTCACCTCTTGAAGTTCCATGGCCCCCTAAATCCCATTAGGATTGTGAGTACACAGATGGGTTAATCTGTCCAAGTGGTCAACACACTTGTGATCCATTCCTCACCTCCAAGAGACCTTGCCTCAGGACCCAGCTGCTTCAGGGATGAAGTCTTAAGCATACATACTTTGGGGAATTATTCCAAAGTGTTCCACCTGTATACTAGGTTAGGCCCAATTCTAATGCCCTTATTTTACTTTGGCTGCCTCTTCAAGGGACTAAGGTATTGGTGTCTGAATTTCAACATATACATTTTTAGGAGACACAGTTCAGCATAGAGCATTCCTCCAATTACCTATGCACCTGAAATGTACCCATCAAACAAATGAAACTTCCTCCTACATATCTCATCTACTCCTTTTAGGAATAGGCTGAATATTTTTTTTTAATCCACAATGCTTGGCATGAGAAGAGCTTAAAGTTTTCTTGAGTATTTTTAAAAGCATTTGGAAATGTGAGCATATTGAAGCTCCCAATTAGAAACACTTAATTTATACAAGTTTATCTTAGTTGATTTTTCTTTCTCTTTATTCCTCTATTGTAGAGTAGTTGCTTTGGTATATTATAATGTTCTTCATGAAGTATATCATATTGTTTGCTCAAGTAGGGCTTTCTACGGACCAGCATATATCCTAATTATGGACCATCATGGCATATTGAAGATTTCATAGCATAATCAAGACTTTAATCAACGATAATGATCCCGCATTGTGTATCAAACATTTATCTCCAGTAAATTTGATAGCCCACTGTTATCCATCACTTTGACATGAACTAGTTAAAAATAGATGCATTTCTCAACAGGTAATAGTCTCATAATTTCTGTTCCATGTTGCTGACATGATTGTTATTTGGTGTGCCTGGCTTTGTTTATTTTGGAACCATCAGACAGACAGAGACATCTTTAGCATTGAGAAGAGCCAGTCAGAAAAATAAGCTATTTGTGAAAACAATTCAAAATATAATGGGACATGATGAGTCTTTAGAATTGCCCCAAGGTAAAAATCATTAAGTTGGGTCCTTTCTTGCCCTTTGTCAATCCGTTCATCTTTGATAACATTATAGAGGCTCTGACCCCACATCCTCACTTATCCTAACACAATATGTCCCGGTCTCCTCAGATGCCATCTCAGTCAAGGCCCTGTAAAGATGCTCCTACCTATGAAGTGCATTTCCATTTCTTCATGGAAAAAAAGATGTATTTTACTTTAATATGTGTACATGTGTGTGTATGTGTACCCGTGTGTGTGTGTGTGTGTGTGTGTGTGTGTGTGTGAGAGAGAGAGAGAGAGAGAGAGAGAGTCCAATGTCTATGGAGGCCAGAGGTGAATTCATATTGTAGTGGAGTTCTAGTTACATGTGGTTGTGAGCTACCTGACAGGGGAGACGGGAGCTGGGACTCAGACACAGGTCCTCTGCGAGAGAAGAGCAGGCCACTGACTGCTAAGCCATCTCCCTAGCCCCGCACTTCTGGTTTCTGAAGAAACATGAAAGTGAGTTCCATGTCTCTGTGTGACCAATCTGTCTCCGTTGCTCCTCTCTGTGGAGAAATTAATAAAGAAGAGTTTCCTTTCAGAGAACATGGTGTCCAGTGAGGTTGACGTGTCCTAAGGGATTGTCCTTCCCAATTGCTATCAGAAATCTGGACATAACGTTATGTTTGTGTGTTAATCTGTGATTTGCGTGCCAGCTCATCTCCAAGAACACATTCTTTCTTTTAAAGTAGACCCTGAAACTTTTCACTTCCCATTCATCAGAGAATGGTTATGCTGACTGATCACAAGCCTTTTCACAGAGGAGCTTTGATGGCAGGGGGAGGGGAGTTTTAGAAGCTGGGTCATTTCCCATCTGCGTAGTCACAAAGGCCTGAAGCTCACAGCCACATAGCAGGTGACAATTACTTCCTAAACCCTAAAGGGCAGAAACACTGATGCCAACCCCTCCCAGTCAAGTGCTATCAAAGACTTTGGAGAATCTATTTTTAAGTAACTCTAATTTAGAATAAAAGTTAAATGAAAATACCTCCATCGTTTTTGCTGATATTGAGAAATGTATTTCTGCTCATTCAAAATGAAGTCTATTCAGTATAGAAAAAAAAGTTAAAGAATTTTACTACCAATTTCACATGACCCTTGACCTTAGAAGCTATCTGTTGATTGGTTGATGTATGTATACTTCACCTAATGTTTACCTTGTGAATAACAATTTTAGTGAAAATGAGTACATGGTTCTTATTGTTAACAAATCTGTGTATTTGCTTAAAGCAATGTGGGGATGTTTCTATTTCAGTAACTTCAGATTATTATTTTCTAACCCATAAGATAAATATACCATAATTTTTAACTAATCCTCCTTTTCATTTATTTTTCTATTGAATTAATGCAGATGTAAGTATCTCTGCCTGTGTAACTCTGTATATATGCCTGACCCATTGCTTATGAGAGGAATTCCTAGATCTCGGGAATTTTAGACTATTCAATGCCTTTATATATTTACCATTCTTCTTCTTTTTTTCCTACTCAAAGATTTAACCTAAGCTTTCTCAACCAGAGCATTACTGACATTTAGGAATGGACTTTTCTGTGGCATGGGCATGAGAAGGTGCTGACCTGTGAGTTAAAGATGTAGGATATCGAGCAGTATCCCTAACCTATGGTTGACAGTAATACAGCTCTCAGTTATGATATATAAATCCATAAAGTCTTCATTTTCAAATGTGTTCTGGGGACACCCTGCTTCCTCACCTCCTCACACACCTGTAGCCCTCTCCCTCACCTTCTCCCACACCTTGTACCTCTCTCCCTCACTGTCTTCCATACCCTGTATCTCTCTTCTTCATGCGTATTGCTGTCCTGTTTCTGTGAGCTTTGCTTCCTTGTTGTGCCCCGTGCACAGGCTGGTTAAGAAAGAAGAGCAAGGTGAAGCCACCACTGGCCTAGAAGAGAAAGTTTGGTCAAGGATGGATGTGCTTTTCTCATTACAGAGTTCAAAAGCATGACAAAAGCAACCCAAGGAAAGGAAGGGTTTATTTTGGCTCAGGGTCTGAGGGTACCGTCCATCACAACAAAGAAGGTGTGTTGGCACGCACATTAGGAAGCTGGTCACATCACATCCACAGCCAAGAAACAGAAACAGAGACAAATGCCAGTGCCCATCAAACTTCCTCCTCCTTATTTAGTCCAGAATCCAGCCCATGAATACAATGACTGACATTTGGGACAGTGTGGCACTGTGATTGACTTAATAAAAATGTTAAAATGCTATTAGCGAGGCAGGATTTTGGGGACAGAGAGAATTCTGGAAAGAAGAAGGGCAGAGTCTCAGGAGTGCCACCCAGATGAAAAAGGTATAGCATGAAAAGTACATAGATGAGGTAAACAAGTCTTGGGGCAACACATGGATTAATAGAAATGGGTTAATTTAAGTGATAAGAGATAGCAAAAACCAAGCCCAAGTTATTGGGCAAGCCTTTATAATTAATAAGAAGTCTCCATGTGGTTATTTGGAACTGAATGTCAAGACAGAAAAATCCACCTACAGGGCAGGTCTTCCTTAGTTGGATAGACCTTTCCAGAAATGCCCCTACAGACACACTCAGAAGTATTTCTCTTGGGTGATTCTAGATCATGTCTAGTTGACAGTCATCAGGCTTGGACAGGCCATACAAACGAGATGCAACTGATCAACAAGGAATGTCTGTTGTTTCCATGGCCGCTGAGACACAGCCAGTTTCTCTTTTGTATTAGCTCAAGGGAGGTGGTGAGGATGGGTTTTTGAACTTGCCTCTTGCTGAACATAAGAGATAGACAAACAAAAATTCAGGTTCATATACATGTTTTGATAAGCAAGGTCTGATGAAAGCAACCAGTGTCCCTCTGAAGAAAATGATCATAGGAGGAAGAGGAGGAGGAGGACAACCAATAAAAATGATGGCAGCCATGATCTACTAAACACCAAATCTATACCAAGGAATTTTATTTATTGTTATTGAAAATACATACGGGGAGACCAAGTCTCATTCCCAACGTAAAATTCTCCACCTCAGTTTCCTTAGAGCTGATTGTAGGCATATGTCACCAGTGTTTCATATGAAGCTTCCTATAAAACAGAAGTAACTTTAATGACAAAAGACAACTCCTGAAGTAGGAATCTCTTCCCACTTGACAGCTGATGAATTTAAAAGGCTCAAAATCAAGTAAGCAGCCTGTTATAGTTCACACAAATCAGTAAATGATTACAAGACTCTCTGACAAAATTCAGGTGCTATTTTCTCTTCTTTAACTGCCTTGCAAAAGAAAACCAATCAATGACCCAGAGCTAAATAAGTGGGGCATTTCCAAGCCAGTACCTCGATAATAGCTATCGCCAGTCCCTGAGATTAGGATGTGGTATGCATGGCTTCCTATAAGCATCTGGCTGTTAGTATGTTTTCCCTTGGAGCATGGATACTAGTCCTGGGTTGTGTAAAATGTTAGGCGTGTCAGAGGTACCAACTCCTTTCCTTTAAGAGTCTACAATGCAAAACTGCTTTAAATCTCTCTTAACCTATGAGTGGTATTTTGTAGTTTCCCCTTCATGTTATTGAAAAGTGGCCAGCTTACTAAATCTAAGTGAGTCATTCTTTTAAGGTGGGTTCTAATTTTTATTTTATGTACATTGGTGTTTTGCTATGGGTGTTGGATCCCCTGGAAATGAAGTTACAGACAGTTGCGAGCTGCCATGTAGGTACCAGGAATTGAACTCAGTCAGTGCTTTTAACCCTGGAGCCATCTCTCCAGCCCCTTAAGGTCAGTTCTTTATGTTAAGTTTTCCCTAAAGCTATGTGAGATACATTAGTAAGGACATTTGCATAATCTTCAGAGCTGTGCTGGGTATTGTCTCTCTGATGTCAGATCTTGGGAATCCATGGCAGGAGGACTATAGCAAGTTTGAGGCCAAACTGGTTTGCACAGTAAGTTGTAGGCTAGCCTGGACACAGGGAGCTTCTGCAAAATATATATAACTAAATACTGTATCATAAATTCCATTTTTGTCAATTATTTTACTGAACACAAACTGCTGAGTACATGTACCTTATTATAAATTGTTAACTTATATAAATACATAATCTGCTGGGTGGTGGTGCATGCCTTTGATCCTAGCACTTTTGAGACAAAAGCAGGCAGATCTCTGTTAGTTCAAGGCCAGCCTGGTCTACAAGTTTTTGGACAGCCAAATATCCAGAGAAATCCAAATATACAGAGAAATCCTCTCTCTCTCTCTCTCTCTCTCTCTCTCTCTCTCTCTCTCTCTCTCTCTCTCTCTCTCTCTCTTTCTCTCTCTCTCTCACATACACACACACATGTAAATATATATTTCATAAATGTATATTTATTTATAACTATTGTTGTTGATTGCCAGGTTTGGTAGCATCCATTTGTAAACCCAAAACTTGCTAGGGTGCTTGTGAGTTTGAGGACATGCGGACTACGTAAAGGGTTTGGATCAGCGTAGGTTACATAATGAAGCAGTCTCCAAAAACAATAACAAATAAACTCATAAAATATTTCCTTAGTTAGGCTTAGAAAGTAAAGGGTTTCTTCTGATCCTCTATTTGATGATGAATACATTCAGATTTTGTGTTTCAACTGAATGTAAGCAGCGGGTATGAAACAGTTACTATATAAAGAATGTTGTAGAAAGTGCCAGCATTAGTAGATACAAGAGAGGACCGTGGTTCTCAGTGTCTCAGACTCTTACAGTCTGACATGGAAAAGTGCACACACAACTATAAAAAAAAAAGATTACTACAAATGCATACATACATTTATAGTCACATGTATGTATAGTTTTCTGACAAATACATTAGTCTGGGACACATTAAATACAAGAGGAGAAGCTGGGAAACAACTTCTCATCTTTTATTTATAACTTAACTCCCCTGACAGAAATACCTACAGAACTATCTAGGAAAACAGAAGATGCGTTTCTCTTCAGGCAAAGTTTCAGAGGACAATGGGGCTTTGAACCATCCTCTCTCAGTGCACTTGATTTTCAAGGCGCGCATGCTGAGGTTGGCAAGGGCAGCGGCACCCATAGGGCTACTGTTTATACTGCGCAGCAAATAGCCATCTCAGTTCTACATGACTTCCAATGCTAAACTGTTATGGTGGGAAGGACATTTCCAACATTCTTTTTCCAAACCCCACACATTAAAAAAAAAAGCATCAGTCCAAGACACATCCACCCTGTTGGGAATCCATCTCCTACGTGTGGGCACTGACTGCTCTGTCTGGAATTTGCTGGTGTGTAGGAGGCATGGAGTCTATTAGTTCTTGGAAACTTAATACCAGAAATGGACAGGTAAGGCCACAGCAGCCAAGTTAACTTTTTAAAAGGGGTTGTTTTGTGGATGTTTGGAAAAGGTAAGCTTTTTATTTTTTTTAAATGAATTTCAAGTACTTAAGCTCAGAGAAGTCTTGTTTGGTTTCTCTTACCTTCATGCTTCTGGAAGCCCACAGGCATGGTTATAAATTTGGGAATGAAATAACCACATAGAATTTTCATCTGCTTTGGAAAAGCCAGGAAAGAAAGCATGTGTGTGTGTGTGTGTGTGTGTGTGTGTGTGTGTGTGTGTGTGTGTCTGTGTAAAGCAGCTTGTTGTTAAAAATAGCCAGGTAAGATCAAAATATCGTGATTTCTAATTACTGATTTGTTGTGCAAACTTGAAGATGTCTTCATGCCACATATAAAGATCCAGGTTTCTCTGTTTGGAAAATGGGACTAAAAGTGGCCACAGTGACCAGCAATATGGAGAGTGGAGCACAAGTTCTCAACATGATGGGGCCAATCATAGAGGACTTTTAATACAGGACTTTTGTGAACTAATTAAATGACATTCATGGATAAGAAGTGGGAAGAACCACAGAGAAAAATATGAATGCTCACTGTCATTAAATTGGAATGATTTTCAATTCTTTTAGAATTTTCCACCATAGAATTGTATTCAGTCTGGGAGATATTAATATCATCCTCTCCTAGGGAATAGCCATGGTTTCTGGAATACACAGAATGCAAGTATTCTACGTAACCATAAGTTAGCAAATGAAGGCAATGGCCAAAGGCAGATGCTGGCATGGATTGGTGGCAGCTCTGAGTTGGGTGACTTTCTCATCTGTAGTTATGTTGAGCCTGAGGATAGGCTCCCATCTGCAACATGGAAGCAGCAGAATGCTAGGTCTCAGCCTCCCAATTTCTGGCTCAACAAGCCAGAGGCCACCATTGTGGGTTGATCACAACTTCTGGAGTGGGAAAGAGGAAAATGTAAACTCTCTCCACATCTCTAACGACCTCTGAAGTACAAGTAACTTAGCTAAACCTTAGAAAATAAACTTGGGAATTCATAAAATATTAAATTAAACTGAAAGGTTGGGTCAGTGATAGAGGATTTGTACTGAGTTCAGTCCCCAACACTAAAGAGTTCTGGGTTAAACAAGGACTCTCTGAGCCAGGTTTGCTGGTACATGCTTGCAGTCGCAGCACTTGTGAGGGGGTGGCAAGAAGATCAGTAACTCAGAAACAGTTTTGACTCATTGACTCATGTGGCAAGCTCAGGGCCAGCTTGGGTTCCACAAGACCTTGGATCAATGAATTAACTAATGAATTAAAAAAAATTAACCTCGTTTAGCATGTTCACAGTCTCCAAAGGAGTTGAATGCATATCTTGGATAAGAAGGGAGTAAAGGCAGATAGGGAAAATGTACTAGCGTGCCCTTTTGATAACAACATTACTCGTGTATTGTTATAAGAAATCAATTTGCTTTCAGGAGACAGAATTAAATGCAGTGCCTATGGAGCATGTCATTAATATTTGCAACACCATATACCCTAAGGGAAGCATGTACTTGAGTGTCTGTCATCCCACTTAACCTCTGTAGATCTTTTAGTTATCCCAGGATACAAGTTACAAAAAAACCTAGGCTTTGGAAATTTGGTTGCCTCGTTCACGTTTCCATAGGCAAAATGTTGATTCATTGTCTGCACCAGAGTGTGCTTGGCCAGACCACAGACCACAGACCACAGACTAAGTCCTATACAGAAGAAAAACCTTTTCTCTTGTCTACATGACTGTGATGACACAGTATGTCTGCAACTGAAGGGGGAACTTACTAGAGAAGGGATAGCTATGGAAGTAATGAACAGACACTGCTTCCAAAAAAGAAAAGGAGAAATGAAGATACTTTTTTTTCCTAAAGTTATTGTAGATTTATCTTAGAGTTGGGGGCAGATATGTCATCTCAGACTAGCATAAATTATACCCATCCATCCATCTATTCTTCCTTCCTTCCTTCCTTTCCTCCTTTCTTCCATCCTTATTTTTGGTTTTTCAAGACAGGGTTTGTCTGTTGCTTTGGAACCTGTTATGGAACTTTTTCTGTAAACCAGGCTGGCCTTGAACTCACAGAGGTCCACCTGTCTCTGCTTCCTGAGTGCTGGGATTAAAGGTATGAGCCACCACCACCTGCCTTCATCTGTCTTTAAATAATGTGAAAATATCCATTCATATTATGAGCTATTTTCTTGAAAGGGATAGAATAACAGCCGTTATATCTTGAGAATGCATTCTAGGTAAGTCACAGTGATAGGATGATTTACATACCCAATGCAAGTGCAATATCCTAATACTGAAAAATGCACCAATATCCTCCTTTATGCAAATGAAAACTGGAGCCCACTGCGATTAAATCAATCATCCAAGATGATTGTCAGAAATAATTGTACAAATGATTTAGAAGCTGGGCCTGGTTGTGTCTCCCTTACTGTTTTCTCAGGCTCTATTTTGCTCAGATTGTTCTGGGATCTAACCTTAAAGGAGAGAAAGACGGGCAGGGGAGGAAAACTGGAATATTGGAGAGGGAGATGGGGGATACTGGAGACAGATCTCTTTAATTTTTTCAAGGCTGTGCTGGAAGGCCCCCGAAGAGAGAGGTGTAGAAAGATCCTAGCCAGGGATGATTAATGTCTGACCCTTGAGAACTTTCTCCCTACTTCCACATCCAATTTATCACTAGGCCCTTCCAAGTCTTCCTTCTTGAATATGCCTCTACAAATTCATTGCCATCACCATTGCCAAGGCCACCGGTATCAACTACTTTTCCTAGTTCTTGCCCCTGTCCCAGCTATTCTCTTCCCTAGGGAAGGATAGTCTTTCTGAAACAGAAATCCAACTCTTTGTGCTTCCTGCTTAAGCATCTCAATGCGTCTCAGATTCCCCATGTCAGAGTTCAAACTCCTTTTCATGGTTTGTGGAATCTGTCATTCTGTTCATGCGGGATACCACTTCTAAGTTTTCACTATCAAAATCCGTCCTCTGATGAGCATCTCCATGTTTTGAAATATTCCCAAAGCAATTTCACTGCAGGGCTAAAAATTATATGCATGTTTAAGATTTTTCTCAGTTTGGTGATTCTAACCTCTTTATATTTCCTTGGCCTGGCAGAGGATCAATGCTGGTAGCTATGGTCTAAGAACTAGCCTAGTTTTCTTCCCAAGACACATAATATACCTGGTAGTGTGGCAGAAAACACAGTAAGTCATCTCTTTGATGCAGGGTTTCATTTAATGCACATCTCTCAAGGAGGATAGATGGGAAGGATATAGAGGAAGAAAAGGCAAACCTGGCTACTGAAATGATGCTTGGTTGCTTTCAGGAAAGATGGAAAGGCTCCATGGATACTCAGGCAAGATAGATAGAAGGCAGTGCACTGCAGTAACTGGTGTGCAGTGCAGAAATTTCCTCTCAGAACTCACATTAAAAAAAAAAAAGAAGAGCTCATGGCATTTTATAACTTAGGGTTTAAAAGAACCCCCCTCTTTCTTCCTGTGTGTGTGTGTGTGTGTGTGTGTGTGTGTGTGTGTGTGTGTGTGTGTGTGTTCTTTCTCCTTAAAGTTAGTGAGTCTGAGGTCAGGAAACTCAATGGACTGGCTTGCTTAAAGATTCAGGACAGTTAGGGTACAATGAGGTAACAGTTTCAGGCTGGAAATACTACATTGGTAAAGAACTTCTAGGGAGATTGCTTAATACAGTGGGCAAGGTGGAGGTGGGGTCTATAGTTTCAGAAAAGGATATTTTAGTAAAGAATTTCTTTTTTATCATTTGAACTTCATGTTATAAATCATAGGCCTCCACATAGGAAAAAAATGGAGAGAAGCAAAACTTTCAGGAAGAAATGCTTTAAATGGAAAAATTCCATCAATTAAGTATATATGTACACATATAATTATATACATATATAAGTATATATATATATTGTATATGGCATATATGTAATATATATATAATACATCTGTATCTTAAAAGAATTGGACCACAATCTCAAAGAGATATATGTGTGGAACTCCATATTCAATGCATTATTTATGGTATGCAAACCACAGAGAAAACTAAATGTCTACTCATAATTGGATCAGTAAATAAAATATGGTACAGAATAGAGAGAAATATTGTTCAGTCAGTGGAATGCTTACAAAATGCATGCAAAGCCACAGGTTTGATCCATAGTAATGTATAAATGGGTGTAGTGGCTCTCACTTGTAATCTTGGCACCCAGGAGGTGGATGTAGGTTATTCTCAAGTACATAGTAAATCTGAGACTGATCTGAGCTATTTAAGACCCTATTACCCCACACCTGTGTATGCATATATGTATTTATACATGTAAATGTGTGTGTATCTATCTATCTATCTATCTATCTATCTATCTATCTATCTATCTATCTATATAAACACATATGTATATATGAACATGATTTGGTGTAAGGGAAAGAAAATTCTGCCATTTGTTGAAGCATGGATAGAGCTGGAAGGTATTATGCTAAATGAAATAAGCCAGACACAAGCACACAAATTCCATATGATAACACTTAGGTGATAAATCTAAAATAGTTAAGCTCATAGAAGCAGATAGCGAGGTGATGGTTGCCAGGGACTGAGGTGATGAGATAATAAGGATGTATGGAATTACTGGGGATGATGGATAAGCTTATGGTATGAAAGATGGTTTTAGGAATACCTGCTGTGCTTCCTTAAGATGTATGTATTAGTGAGATGTAGTTCTTTTTGTAGTTCAAGGACATATAAAATAAACACTGATCTTGAAAGAATAGGACAATACCCATGATTTAAAATAGTCAACAGAACAGGACATATACTTATGTTTTCATTTTCAAATTTAGTTTTGAGAGTTTTTTTTAAATACATATAGCATATGATTGGTAATACCCACTGGCATATCACCCTTCGAATTTCTCTCATACCCAAAGAACACATCACCCTCCTGACTTCGTGTCATTAAAAATAATATCTCACTGTATCAAAATAGCACTGCCTTTATGAACTTAGGTGTGTGTCACCCACTGGAACATGGGCAACCTACCAATGTCTACACCTCAAAAGAAAAATGGCTGTCCTTCCCCCAATCACCCTCACCTGCCAGAATCATTATAGCAGGGCATGTTATAAATAATAACTATTAAATATAATTATAAACTGTTACATATGTTATGCAATCATATAAAATAGCACATTGTTGTTAAATATAATTACTAATTAATTAATTAGACAAAAGTGAAAAGACTTTGAGAGGATGGAGATGCTAAACATTCACCATAACATAGCTGAGAAAGCAATTTAGGGATATAGTTTATAAAACAGTGAAAGCAGACAGAAAGCAGGGGTTCTGCTGAAATTTCAAGAAGGGTAGCTTGGGGAAACAAATGAAGAGGATTTGTAAGAGCAATGTCCAAGAGAATACAGTCATACAGTTTTGTTATCTACCTGTTTCTACTTTTGAACTCTACCTGATGTCCTTTGGATCACTGCCTACTTCCTACCTCCCCATAAAACTGAATTAAGTTGTGGTTTTTTAAAGACGATATTGTTACATTTATTTATTATACATATATTTCTGTGTTTGTCTACATGTGTGTATGCATGTGAGCACATGTGCGACATGGTACACACGTGGAGGTCAATGGATAACTTTTAGGGGTCAGTTCTCTCCTTCCACCACGTGGATCCTGGGAATTGAATTCAGGTTGTCAGCTCTGGGTAAGTGCCTTTCCTCCCGGAGCCCTACCACTGGCTCGCAATTAGGTTTTAAAAATGATAGGCAGAGGAAGCGTTGTCCTTATTGTTCATAGATGGGAAAACAGGTAAGTTTACTGAAGGTGGTGTAGTCAGGAGAGACAAGAAGATTCACAAGTAAAACCAATTGGCTCAAAGGCAGATGTATCATTCAACGCTTGGGGAGTGAAACTGTGAATAGTTGAGCTAACTTCTGAATCTCCTAAGGAACTTTGAAACCTTTAAATAAGCTCTTGGCTGAGAAATATGTTCAAGTTGATGAAAAAGGGCAGACTGGTTTGCAGCAGGGGAAGGATAAACACTCTCAGCAATACTGACCACCAAATATGAAATATTTGTGGGAACATTGCTATGAAGTCTAGCAGCCGTAGGTGGGAGAATGATGCATGAGGTCCAGGCAGCAATGAAAGGAAGATGGCGTGCTGCTTGCTTACTTCAAGAGAAATACTGAAATGGCGGCAAGGAGGAAGACGCCAGATCACCCAGGGAGCATGGACCCAGACCAGACCAAGACTCCTCCAGGAGACAAGGAGGCTTGTGTGCAAGAGTCAGGGAGCTGTGTGGGCTGAACTCAGGAAAATGGACTTCTTCCATTTCTCCAGAGAACAAGCAAAGAATATTAGAAGAATAAACCCCAGTGGACTGAGAGCCTAGGCAGTATCTCTGCTTCTTTGTCCAGACTTTGGGGACGAAGAAAGTCTTTGTGGACAATTGTTTACCTCTTGCACTATCATTGTTCCCATCACTTCCTCATGTCCATTTGAATTCTTTAAAACGTTTTTGATCTTTTCTATACCATCAGTGGCTGAATTCAAGCCTTGTAACTTACCACCTATATAGCTTCAGTACTCACAAAATGTTCTAGTCTGTTAAGTCTCTTAGTCAAGGTCATACAGATACAGATCTTTCTAGATTCCTGCTTAAGCTTCTCCAGTAACTTTCCAAGACCTGGGGGATCATTTTTTATATTGTAACATGTAGGGGGCTGAAACTGGACATTAGGTTAGCCCCAAATTAGGCATTAAAAATATGAAGGAGGGGTGTGGAGAGACAGATGGCTCGGTGGTTAGGAGTGCTTGCTGCTCTCCTAGAGGACTTGGGTTCAGTTCCCATCACTCGGGCTCAGTTCCCATTACTCACAAGAGTGGCATACAACTAGCTTTAACTCCAGATCCAGGGCTTCTGACACCCCGTGCTTGGCCTCCTGGTCTACCAGTACACAAATGGTATACACACTTGCAGAAACACACAGCAAAATATAAAATAAATTAAGGACCCGATAAAAGCAGTGAGAAGGAAATCGATCTGGATACAATACAGAGAACCTCTGGAACTTTGTCTAACTTGAATGCCACAGACAAACAGATGCATCAGTTGCTAAAGGCAGAAAGTGGAAGTTTCTGTGTATCCACGGAGAATTGAACAGCTGATTCCTAGCCCAGGTCCTCTGAATGCAGGCTTCCAGATTTAATGTGTAAATCCAACTTTCCCTCCATGCTTCTTTGCTTAGGTTTTTTTAGAAAGAAAAGATCTAGCTTGCTGGGAAAATGGCCTTTTCCCCCTCTGGGGGAAAGGCAACACAAGTGTTACATGGCCATTGTTTCTGACAGTTCATTTGAGCAGATGAAACAATCCATTCATTTGGTGAATCCATGGAATCAATGGCTTCCACTTTGTACTTCTTGAAAAATATACAGTGTTTCAGGTCCCTGGATTTACATTCCACAGACCTTCTGGTTTAATGGAATAGTTTTGCGTCCCTAGAGGGCAGGCATATGGTTCTACAAGAGTGTTGATGGCTTTTTAAAATGTTCTTGCTTGGAGCCGGGTTTTGAACAGTTTTTTTCACAGAGAGTGCAGAAGAAACAGTTCTCAGCACCGTTTCTGAGAGGGGCTTACACACTCACACTCCAGGGCTAAAATAGGGTGGCTCATCTTCATCCAGGATGCTTCTAACCTAAAAATAAGAAAATGAGTCCTCTCCCCCACCAATAGGAATTGGAGGAAACCATTTTTTTGGACCTTAGGTCCATAATACTCTATTTTTCTTCTGTGTCCAATTTGATGTAGATGAGATGTGTACTTGACACATCTAGAATGAATAAGAAAAATCACATATATATATATGTGTGTGTGTGTGTGTGTGTGTGTGTGTGTGTGTGTGTGTGTGTGTGTGATTTGTCATCTAGCTATTGTTCCACAGAGACCCATACAGTATGATAAATTCTCTATTACATTTATGTTGCTGCTATGGTTGGGGTCATTTTTATATAACTCTACCAGGGGTAGGTGCTGTCAAGAAGTTTCTTCCAGATCTCTCATGTCTTCTAGCTGTGTGTATTCTGGTTACTTAGGGGACAGATAAACCATGAAAAACATAGCATTTGTAGGTTAAAAAAAATCAATATCAAGTTCATAAATGTGTAATAGTTTATGAAAAGCTCAATGAATAAAAATGTCAAGTGGGGTATGTTGTGGCTTAAATGAGAAACATTCTCTTGGGCACAGGGAGTGGAACACCTAGTCCACAGCTGTTGCTGCTGTTTTCTAGGGTTTGGGAAGGAGCGGTCTCGCTGGAGGATGTCCATCCCTGGAGGTGGGCTTTGAAAATTAATAGCCTCATTCCACTGCCAGTTTGCTCTCTCTGCTTTTTGCTTGTGTTGGAGAGTGTGATCTCTTTCTCAGCTTCCCGCTCTAGCTGCTTGCTGCCATATGATTCCCACTATTATGGCCTTTATCCCATGGAATTATAAACCCCAATAAATCCCTTCTTATATATGTTGTCTTACTTGTGATATTTTATCACAGCAGCAGACACGTAACTAATACAGAGTACATCAGCATTATGCAAAGGAGGTTTTCCCTTTTGGTGGAGGAATTGTCTTACTGACTATTAAAGAGTGCCACATGTAGTTATTTATAATTGCTCTGCTTTTCTCTTACAGAATTCTTATTTTATTGAGGTTCTTTTTTGAATTGCCTGTTGCTGTTCCCAGTGGGTTCTCTTGATTTTAGAAATGCCCCAGTATGGTTAATAAATGAGTGCCACCTGTAATGTAGGTCAATGATTTAAGGTTGTCCAGCAAAGTAAGGTTCTTAAAGTAGAGACCATAATTTAAATTTTACTTTTAACACGTGTGTGTGTGTGTGTGTGAGTGTATGTGTGTGTGTGTGTGTGTGTGTGTGTGTGTGTGTGAGTGTATGTGTGTGTGTGTGTGTGCGTGTGTGTGTGTGTGTGTGTGTGTCCTCTGTGAGCATAGTGTCCCAGGAAGCTAGAAGATGGTTCTCCTAGGAGCTGGACTTAAAGACAGTTGTAAACCATCTGATACAGGTGCTGGGGGCTGAACTTGGATCCACTGGAAGAATAATGATCATTTTAACCCTGAGCTTATGTCAGCTTACATAAACTATTTTTGTGGCGAAGTATTAGGAACTGAACTTGAAAGATGCTTGAATGCATATAGAGTAACTTGTCTAAGTGATTGAAAACAAAGGAAGCTGATCATGTAGCTATCATCTCAGGCCTATCTATAGGCTCAACCTTCAAAGAGTCATTCTCCAGTGGAAGGAGACATACTCTTTCATACTCTTTCTTTTATCCAGGATCCTCTTTTTTTTTTTTTTTTTGTGAAGACTAGCTTGGACTAGGTTTCTAGAAAAGAAACAGGAGATTTAAAGTTTTCCATGTATTTGACATGGTGACATTCAGCGAGACTCTTGACTTGTTTGCAAGGGGAACGAAGAGACGTATTGCTTTATGTCCTCTTTTTCTGTGACATTAAAGGAGAGCAACACATAGCTGTGGACATATAATGCCCACTTTGCTCTGTAGCAAGTAGGTAAGATATTAGTTGTGACTGAGGATGGGGTCTAGTCACTGAAGCCACCCTGCCAGGAGGCTCTTCTCTCTATAACCTCTCCATGTTTCTCTAGTTTACCCATGGGCTCCCTCTGAGGATGCTCTTCTCTGTAATAAGTATGTTTTTCCCTGTCGGTCGGTTCCACCGCCATGCCAGCCCAATTAACATACAGAGATGCTGTATTAGATATAAATGCTATTGGCCAGTTAGTTGTTTCTTATAGGCTAGCTCTGTCTTAATTATTAACCCATTTCCATTAATCTAAGTATTTTCACCTGGCCTCATCTTACCAGAGAGTGGCCCGGACCTCTGTTCTCTCCAGTCTCTCCATGTTGACTCCTCCCAGCTCCTTCCTCTTTCCTCCTAGTCTCCTAGTCCCACCTATCTTGCTTTCCTATGGGCCAACAGTGTTTTATTTATTAACCAGTATGAAAAACATATTTACAGAATGACACCTCCCATCACTTCTCCACTGCCCATTAGCATTTGTGGAGCATGACCTGATATGATAGTTTTGGGGGTGGTTTAGGAGTCCAGTTGCCTGCTTCATGTTATGGCTTGTTACGGCAGGCTTTTCCCGCCGGCGCCATCCCGCCTGCCGCCGGTCTGGGCCCACAGCCACACCAGCCCCAAGTAACACTCAGAGACTCTGTATTTGATACAATCCCGTTGGCCAGTTACCATTATTGTTTATGGGCCAGCTCTGTCTTAATTATTAACCCATTTCTACTTACCTAAGTATTTCCACGTGGTTATCTTATCTGGGAGCTGCAGCCGGCATCTTCTTTCTTTCAGGTCTCCATCTTGACTCCTCCCTCCTACTTCCTCTTTCCTCCTTGTCACCTAGCCCCGCCTATCTTGCTATCTCATTGGCCGCAATGCTTTATTAACCAGTATGAGAAACATATATACAGAATAACATCTCCCATCAGTCCTTTCACCTCACTGAACCCCGGATTTACCTGTAGGACAGGCAATGCACTGCCACAGTGGATCATAACACATAAGATTATTTTGAACATTAAAAAAAGAAATTTCACATGCAAAATACTTCAAGCTATCTCAGGATCAAGTAAGTTGTTGGTCACTTATTACTTAGTGCTATTTACTGACTAACAAATCTGTTTTTGAGGGTTTTGGAGTATTCATATAAGTTATGAATTTATGGGAAGAGTTGTATTTTCAGAATTTCATTTTTTGTTAATATGGAATACTAATAAAACTCACAGGCAAAAAAAAAAAAAAAAAAAAAAAAAAAGGAAAACAGAGTGAAATTCCCCAACCACAGCTAGGCATATCTTCCTTGAGCACAGTGAATTACCTGATCAAAAGTCCTTATGGTCCAGCAGAACCCTCCAGATGCTCTTAGCTCTAGCACTCTTCCTCCTGATTTCAATGCCATAAACACCAGATTTCGAGTACCAGAGAGAAAGTACGTAGTTCCAAGCATCAGGGGAGGTGTTCACACCAAGAGTTCCTGCTGCCCTTGCATCATCTCTATCTCACCACTGTATGGAGAAAGAGTGGTCATAGACCTAAGAGTAAATGATTATGTGGTACAGAGTAAAGCAGGAACAGAAGGGAGCTGCCCTGCCCCCAGTCACTCTTGAAGGGCTCATAGGCGGAAATCCAACCAGCTCCTTCCTGCTGTCATTATGCCAAGAATCCCCCTCATGTCATCTGCCAAGGATATAGTCTATCACTTGACTTCAGGGTTCAAAGGAAGGCTCTCACTGAACTATGCATTTCAAGATATCCTGTAGGCATTATCTTGTACAATTAATGTGCAAACCCCACAGGGTTTGCCCAGCTTTTCCTATGACTTCTCTCTTTTAAGGCTCACAGCTATAAAGCAGCAATATGAGCTTTGGAGGCTTAGTGATGGAGAGTTTGGTTGAATGGGGCCATGCAGGTGCTTCTACAACCCTTACCTCAAATGAGCCAAGACTCTGGCGCCTAAAAGACTGGTTTGGGACTCTTACAAGGCCAGCCATTCCTGGGGAGATTTCCAAGAACTTCCTGTTAGTAGTTTGGGGAGTAAAGGGGAGAGAGGGAGAGAGAGAGAGGGAGAGAGAGAGAGAGAGAGAGAGAGAGAGAGAGAGAGAGAGAGAGAGAGAGAGAGAGAGAGAGAGAAAGTAAAAAAACAAGTTCATTTCTTTTGGGGAATTCAGCATAATTTTTGTGGTTCAAGACAGAGTCAGGAAAATGCCAGGCTTGCAGCTTGCAATAAATGTCACCTTTTTGGTGGTGATGTGGGTGGACAGATGGTTAGTGGTTCTGTTGGTAGTGGTGATGGGGGAGGTAGGGAGAAATCCCCAATAAACTCACAGAGGAGTTTCTATAGCCTATTCCCCAGCATTAGCAAATGCCTATGCATTCCAGGTTGGATCAGCAGCATTGCTTCTTGGCCACAGACATAGCTTCATGATCAGGGAATTTGTTTTTCATAATACTTAAATACCTTGTCAATATAAGAAATGTTTCTAATATATACTCACAGGATTACTGCTTCTAGAACTTCAGGGTCTTTGAAGGAAGCAAAGAGATGACAAAGCAAACCCTCTTTTCTGTTTCGAGATCTCCTGAAAGTTTCATTACGCCCCCTGCCCCCAAATGGCAAGGCTAATTGTGAAGCATCCAAGCTCTGGCTGTCTGCACTGTGGAGCAGGAAGCCCCATCTCCCCTTTCTGACACATTACTCACATTGAAAAGTGAGTATTTTGCTTCTCTGGCTGACAACAGTGCTCCATTTAAAACCTCACAGGAGGACTTGATGTACAGGAGTCTCACTGCATTTTAATGTAAAAATAACAGGAGAGAGGCAGTGGCTCTCCAAACTTGTCCAGGGCAGCATCTTATAATACATCTTTAAACATGGCTCTCCCGGCAACCTGGCTCTCAGTCAGGGAGAATGAAAACAAAAGCTGTTGATCTTGGGTACAAGATGTTTACCAGCACCTTTCTAGTGTACCATTGCCCCCACCCTTGCCACAAAAGCATATACCTTCATACACACACTCCCACGAATGTTCTACCTGCAAATAAGTAGACACTTTCTTTTTCATTTTAGGTCGAGCCAGATGCATAGAAAGGAGGAATACAGAAAACATTGATGTCTTTAGCATATTACAATGGCCTCTAGAAATGTGTGAGGTTAGCCGGGTGTAAGCTATCTTTCATTTCCTTGAAACATTGGAACCCCAGCTACCAAATTTGTAAGTATGAATTTGCATTTTAGTGCCATTTAAAGTGTTTAAGTTGCTATAGTTACATGCAACATTTTTTTTTCTTTCATTTTATACATTCGTCCACTTACATATATGTGATAGTCTGAAAGAAAATGGACCCCAAAGGGAGTGGCACTTTTAGGAAGTGTGGCTTGTTGGATGAGGTGTGGCCTTGTTTAAGCAAGTGTGTCACTGTAAGGCTGAGATTTGACTTCTCCTATGCTCAAGCTATGCCCAGGGTGGCACAGAATTGCTTTTGCTGCCTGGATAAAGATGTAGAACTCTCAGCTGCTTCTCCAACACCATGTCTGCCTGTACACTGCCATGCTTCCTGCCATGACAATAATAGACTAAACCCTTGAACCTGTAAGCCATCCCCAATGAAACATTTTCCTTTATAAGAGCTGCCATGTATGTCTCTTCACAGCAATAGAAACCTTAACTAAGATAATATATTAAGTATAAATTGAGTTTAAAGTATGTTCCAATTACTATCTAAGTACCAGATGTATAGAATGAATTCAACCCTTTTTGTTCTCAAGTGTGTCCTCATTTTTCTCTAGATAATAGAGTAAGGAGATATGGCTTGGTAATTGCAACAGAACAAAGTTCATGCTGGATCAGAAATAACAGAAATGAGTCCTTAGCCCAGAAGAGAAGTGCATTTAGCATAGTCTAAGAGCAACCAGAATTGCACTTAGCACAGTCTAAGCATGACCAGAAGTGATTAGAATTTCTTCAGAAAACACAATTCCAACTCCAGTTTTAATTATGAGCGTCACATCTGCCACACTAAAGGGTTAATATTAGTAGAGTTTTCAAGCCTCCCCAATCTGTTCAAAATCAAGGAATCAAGAATAGTTTGAAAAAGATCCCAAGGGGCACAATGTTACCAAAAGGTATCTGAACAGGATGGAAGAGAATGGTCCTTACTAAGGCCATAGAAGGTGAAGGCCACCTCCAAGGGCCTTCCTATGACACTATGAATAGCATTATTCATATTTCTTATAACTTTATGCCACACAATGGTTTTAACAGTGTGTGACAGGCATAGCTGCACTGTTATTTTCAGTAAAATATTCTCTTTAGAGGAAGAAATTGAGCAGTGACATTTAACCATCACCTGTCTGAAAATAAAAAAAAAAAAAAACCCAAAAACCTCCATGGTCAATTTCCATGAGTGACAATGTATCCACCAGGGGATACATTTTAAACTGATAGCACTTAACTCAGGCTCAGGAAGAGAAGAACCCAGTTGGTTCTCATGAGCCACCACAATTTGGCTCCAGCCAACCCCTGAATTGGAAGGAGTCAATGGGAAGAATAAAAAATTCATCTTGGGGCTCATCTAATCAGGGCAAAACAGCAAAATATGCCCAAGCTCTAAAAAGTCTATGGATGATTCAGCTGCCCCGAGTGATCCAGAGATGAGAAACAGGAAGACGGCATTCATGTTTCCATCTGGATTCTTGGGCGTCATGCCCGTTTAGGGAAGAGGGCAGTGGTGGGATACATCCTTTAAATAGAGGCTGTAGTAAGTAGTCAAATACGCAACATCTCTTTGGCACATTCATGTCAGTGTGGTGAATCTTAGCAGCTAAGAAAGGGATGCTCCTCTGAAGACAAGGTATGGGCAGATGGAGGTCTTTCTCTTGGCACTAATGAGAAATGTAAGTGGACAGGATGGATTAGAAGCATTCACCCCCACCCCTCCAGTGAAGTTTCTTCTCTAGCAAGGCTGCATGTTCTAAAAGCTCCAGAAAAGTTTCCCAAACAGTTCTACCAACTGAGTACCAAGTATTAAAATACATGATCCTGTAGGGATCATTTCTCAATCAAGGAACAAAACCGAGAACATAAGGGGAAATCAACTGTAGAGTTAAACCAAGAAAACACAGTAGTCCTGTTTCTTTGCTCCCCCCCCCAATTTGCTTGTTTTGTCCTATTCTGGTTTGTTTGTTATTATTTTATCTTTTGTTATTATGATGACTTTTTAAAAAATAATATTTGTATTCTAATGAAAGAGAGAATGGATTTGGATTTGGCTGAGTGAGGAGGTGGGGAGGATCTTGGAGGAACTGAGGAAGGGGAAACTGTAATCTAAATATATTGTGGGGAAAAATCTCTTCCCAACAATGACAACAAAAGAAAAGACGATTCAGTAATTAAAATTACAGAGTGTGCCTTCTTGTGGATGACCAATTCCCCAGGACACTGGGCCTTTCTTTCACTTTTACATCATTTAGCATCTCAGATGATCACACATTCATGTCAACTCCTAGGATGCATCAGGTGTTGGAGGTTTCGAATTTGAGTTAGTCTAGGGTGACAGGAGAGAGCAAGCAGATCAACAGCTTCAGTAAAGGAGACAGAAAGCAATCTCCACTGTTTAAATGACTTACAGTCCTACTGGTGGGGGATGGCGCTTAGCTCTGCTCAGCTCTGCTCAGCTCTGCTCAGCTCTGCTCCTGGGACAATGTCCAGGAGGATGTCCCCCACCCTTAACATTTTGATAAGAACTTTCTCTTAAATTATCTGGTTCATGTGGCAGTACTTCTTGGGTATGTATCATTGGCAAGTGTGTGTGTGTGTGTGTGTGTGTGTGTGTGTGTGTGTGTGTGTGTGACAAGATCTTTGCTCTTTGTAGAAGTTGGGGGTGGGGTGGGGGACAAGACAACAGATTGTATATTCACTGCAGATAAATGCTGTGGGGGAGAAATAAAGCAGGGAAGAAGCATTGGAGAGAAACTGCATTTTTATTGTCCTGGACCTGGAAACTCGACACATACTAAGTGATATCAGTCCCATCTCTAGAGTCATGACTAAGCCTAAGCAGGAACCCATGTGCAAGCTGTGTGCCTCGTTAAGTTCCCTTAGGAACTTATTCTCATTTAAGGACACCCCAGGGCCTGATTTTATATCCTAATTTTGGCCCATGAGTCTAGTTTATTTTGCATCACGATGAGTCAATGGCTAAACCTTCTTTTCTCAGTGTTCTAGAACGAATACCTATCACCATGTGCCGTGGGCAACCAGATGTGTGCAACTATCCACGTGACTTATTTTCTTCTTTGATGTTTGATTTTTGTGACTTTGAGAGAGAAATATTTGGAATATGTTAAAATTTTAACCTCTCCGATGTCTCACCCATTCTGTGTCCTTTCATTGTGTTGAGAAAAAAAAAATGGCACACAGGCAATTTTAGTTGCCCTGCAAATAATTTTTCCCCAGAGTATGGTTGTTTCCTGGCTGAGAGCTGGCTGAAGCCAAATCCTGGTTTGTAAGCTTGAGTCTGCTTGGGTATCTTGGGACCTGGCTGGAAAGATGCTCATGAGAATACATGTTGTGGGGCATCAGGGGTAGAAGTAGGTTATAATGAGGTCCCTCTGGCCCTTTGAAAAATAACCTTCCTTGGATAAGATTCAAGGCAGGCTTACAGTCATGGAATTTGGCAAAAGTCATCCTACCTAACATACAGGAGAAGACAAAATAATATGAGATGCTGGAACCAAAGTCCTCAGGGTGATGTCTGGCAGAGGATCATTTTGGAGACTGGGTAACTCACACCTTATTTATTTAGCACACACAGAAATTTATGTATTTAGTGTGTGTGTGTGTGTGTGTGTGTGTGTGTGTGTGTGTATGTGTGTGTGTTGTGTACATGTTGTAGCCAGAGGTGATGTCTGGTGTCTACCTCAATCATTCTCCACCTTAATTTGAGATTCCATCACTGAACTTGGAGCTCACTAATTTGGTTAGGCTTTGTGGCCAATAAGCTTCATTTGTCTATCTGTCTCTGTCTTCTCCCATTTTTGGGGTTACAGATGCATATTATAACCCAGTTTTGTATGAGTCCTAGGAATATAAATCTAAGTCCTCATGTTTGTGGAACAGACATTTCAGCAGCAGAACCATCTCCCATTCCCGACATAAATGGTACCAGTGATAAAGATGTCCACAACACCTGAATTATATATGGGACAATGTGATGATCAGACTTTCCCCAGGAGGTGTTTTCTTCAATAGGGGGTCTGTTGACTAGAATTGGCTAGCAGATTTCCTCAGAAAATAGTCAAATAGCAAATGAGTCAGGCTTCACCGCCAGCAGAATCTTAGTTGCACGAATATAGTAGTTCATATGCAGCTATAAATAATGTACAAATGAATTATCATACTGCAATCTAATAATTCTTAATGAATTCTAAACTCTGGGTTTCATAACTTTTTCACATTATTACAACATAATACCATTTAAATTTTTTATTTCAATTAGTTAACTGTGTGAGATACCCTGAGTTTGTGAGTAATATAAAAACTGGATAAATTGGGGTGCCCTCCAAATTATGGTTTGTCAACCCTTGAGCTAAATGGGCCAAGCAGCATTTTGGTGGATTTCATGAAGGTTGTTTAGTGGATATTGAAACATACTGCAGCATCTGTGTATTTAAAGGAGAGATTCCTACATTTACCCCATGGGAAGCTGAGCCAGTTATCAACTTTTCCTGTTCAGCTTCTCTGTAAAATAATAAGGGTGAGAGGCTGGGAATGTAGCTTAGTTGATAGACTGATTGACCAGAATAGATGAAGAACTAGGTTCAGTTCCCAACATGACTTACATTGGGCATAGTGGTTCATGACTGTAATAGCAGAATTAGGGAAATAGGCAAACCAATAGTTCAATATCATTTTTCTATAGAACAAGTTCAAGGGCAGCATGAATCCTTGCTGAAAACAAAAATGAGCATGGTGACACTTGCCTTGGGTGGGTGGTATTGGAATGAAATTAAGGGATGTTGATAAAGACAGCACAGAGCTAGCCTATAATCACCACTTAACTAATTTATTTGTTATTAGTGTAGTACTTGCTAATGTTTCAGACCTTTTCATTACAAAAACAATTTGCTCTTGAAAATTAACCTCCTCAGGGCAAACATACAGCTAAGGATACCAAGAATGCCAAAAATCATGTCTTGTCTTGCTGATATGGGTTTCTTCTCATTGCAGTAATACCTTAAGCTACAGAGAAAATTTATCCCTGTTGTGAATTCCTGTGCTTCTGTGGCTTGTCTCGGGAACTGGCAGTACAAGCTGGCCTTCCCTTCTGTGGTTATTTTAACTTGTCATTTTTGGTTGAAGTCCAATATGCCTATGAAGATTTCTTGATGTGTCAATTTATTGGGCAGTGAGCTCTTCAGTAAGGGGTCTTCTGAATTCTTTCCTACCAATGATGAAAACCAGTGAGCATTTGATTATCGCTAGTCATCAAAAAATTATAAAGGGCCACAGACATGGTATTCTTTTTGTTTCCTATGTTGTTTGTCTATATGCATTGGGTCAGGGTTGACATATGTTCAGATGTTCAGGAAATTCTTCATTTTTGGGCTCTCTATCCTGGACCACCAGCAGAACACGATTGATCCCACAACTCAATATCATAGCAGGTGAATGGAAAACCTTCAGAAAAGAGTGCTTGTATAGAAGCCCAGAGGCAGAGCAAGAACAGATCAAAGACCTCAGAGACATGGGAACATCTGCATCAATCACTTTTATTACCTGCCTTTGTGGGGGGTGGGGGCCTTAAATTCTTATAAGAGCTATAGCTTTTATATATATATATATATATATATATATACATACACATAAGTGTTTCTTATATATACTTATAGAACATAAAAGTTAAATATTAAAATTACTATCATGTTTGTATTTAAAGATACATATTTATATGTTTATATTGATGCACACATATTAGAGCCAATATCCAGGGTTGAGATTATTGACATTGAGAAAAGACTGTCAAATATGGTGAGTGACAAAGTAGGATGTGGGCTCTAGCTGGGTGATAGAGTGCTTGATTAGTGTGCATGAGTTCATTGGTATGATTTCTAGGTGAAATCACCAGGAAGTTAGCCCAGTACTGGGAAATGGAGAAATGAAAGTAGCAAGAATTATAAACCATTGTGTATTGTTGGAGAAAGAATAAAATGTATAGTGATTATGGATAAAAACATGGTGATTTCTAAAAGCAACTAAAACTTAGCATCTCTGTTTGATCCAGCAGTTCCACCCCTCAAATATATGAGAATGAGCTGGTAGCAGGGATCCAGCTGTCTATTTTATAGCCATGCTCATAGCAACATCTTTCAGATAATGAGAAAGTGGAAGCAACTCAGTCATTCACCACTGAGTGGATGGATAGTCACAGTGTAGTTTATGTATACAACCAAATATTATTCAGCCCTTAAAGGGATAACAGATGAACCTCAGAGACATTATGTTGTGTCAAAGTAGACGAGGGCAAAATTGCAGAAAAATTATGATATGATTTCATTTATAAGAAGTTTCTAGAACAGTGAAATTCATAGAGAGAGTACGATGAGTAGATGGATAGTCACAGTGTAGTCTATGTATACAACCAAATATTATTCAGCTCTTAAAGGGATAACAGATGAACCTCAGAGACATTATGTTGTGTCAAAGTAGACGAGGGCAAAATTGCAGAAAAATTTCATTTATAAGATTTCATTTATAAGATTATGATATGATTTCATTTATAAGAAGTTTCTAGAACAGTGAAATTCATACCAAGGACTGGTTGAGTAGACAATAATGGAGAGTTACTGTTTATTGAGTAGAGGTTTTTAGTTTGGGAAGAGAAAAGATCTATAGGGGATACTGACAGTCATGTAACCTGGTGTGGTGATTTGGTAGAAAATGGTCCCCAAAGGGAGTGGCACCATTAGGAGGTATGGCACTGTTGGAGGAAATATGTCATTGTGGGAGTGGGCTTTGAGGTCTCTTACTCAAGCTTCCTTCACATTGACTTCCTGATGCCTGCAAGATGTAGGATTCTCAGCTACCTCTCCACCCTGTCTGCCTGTGTGCTGCCATGCTCCCCTTCATGATAATGGACCGAACCTCTGAGACTGTAAGCAAGCCACCCCGGTTAAATGTTTACTTTATAAGAATTGCCATGATTATGTGTCTCTTCAAAGTGATAGAAAACCCTAAGTCAGACAGCTGGTATGTATAATGCAACTTTAATATACATTGCAAAAAACTCAAAAAGGTAAATTTCATGTTACATACGATTTGTCCATCTTTGAAAGCTTTTTAAATGGAACAAAGAAAGGGGATGTGTTAGGGAGAAATAGAGTCACAGAAACAATGGTATGAACTATTCACCTTTACCATTAAAAATGTCTTGGTTTGGTTTAGTGTTTCTGCAAGGTGTGGATTAAATATTTTATTTACTTTCTTCTCTGACTAGGCAACAAAGGAGCAGCAGGGAAAATTGCATTTATTATGCAACAATCAATCTTGATAAATATGCTCTATTGGACAGAAGTGTAATACCAAGCTGGTTCTAAAGTAATACCAAATACTAGTGTCTGGCTAGAGGGTCTGGTCTGTTGTAGAAGCAAACAGTGCACTAAAGGGTTGATTCAGAACATGTCAAGAGGAAAGGGGCTTGGCTAACATGAGCATATTCCTAGTGGCTTCATTTCTTTCTCATTTTCTTCAACTGCACACTCACTCATAATGGTCAGCTGTCATCTGTCTTTCAGAACATGCTTTGCCTTAGAGATGGTGGGATGTATCTGCTGAAGAGGAGGTAGTTCTGTATTTGTGGTGGAGTCATACAGTCGAGATGTCCACAATGCCTTCACTCCTACCCATTGACTGACCAGTGAAGTTCATGGTCAAATACAACCTTAACGCAAGCTCTAAATACAAGTCCAGGCTACTGGGCTTTGAGCTCAGATGTTCTTAGTTCTCATATCCATCCATGCATCTATCCATGCATTCATTCATGCATGCATGCACCTATCCAACCATGCATGCATGCATGAACCTATCCACCCATGCAAACATGCACCCACCCACCCACTCACCCACCCATGCATGCATGAACCCACCCACCCACTTACCCACCCATGCATGCATGCATACATGCATCCATCCATCCATCTACCCACACATGCATGTGTCCTTCCATCCATGTATTCATTCATCGATTCATGCTTTTCCCTTATGTTTTTTTCTCCTCCCCTGTCTTTTAAAGAAAGACCCAGTTAAGCAAGGAATAAAGAAGAGTAAAAGGAAGAATGATGAAGAAAAGAGTCAGGCTGAAAAAAACATGCCAGACTGCTTTTATTCTATTTTTTTCCTCTATAGCACTCCGAGAAATTTGAAGGGGAAAAAAAGATTTAAGAAGTGATATTTTTGAACTTCAGCCAAAAGCAAGCCATCAAAATGGGACACTGTCTCTTTAAGTACAAGCTTATACCAGCTAAAGGAAATTAATTAAGTATCCAAGGCTGGTGTGGCGCCATGGGAAGAATACACAATCTAGGTCTCGTATGCCAAATCCAAAATGAAAATGAAGGTGATCCGTCATATTTGGCTGTGTTTTTAAGACAGAATATATATTTTCCAAAGTTGACTACAAAATTACCCAAATTAAAGAAACTGGAAAAGTAAACAGTGGTAAAAAAAAAATGCCTTTACTTTTTTTGTGGGGAAATTAGCTCAAAAACATGCACCTTTTATTATCTTCACAACAAAGAGAAAAGAACAAAAATAAACAATACAGGAGGTCTCTAAACTCCTTAAAGCCACCATTTAGAAAAATTAATTTAAGACCCTTACAGATGGCACAGTTTCCAAAATCTTAAATTTAAGGTGGGCCAGGCTCCATCTAGGCTCTGAGGAAGAGACATCAATGTGTGGTTCCATAGTTGGGGTTTGGGGAAGGTCTACCCTTTCTGATGTGTGAGTGTCCAAGCTTTATTAACTCTGCATGCTTTCCAGCAGCTAGGTGGGTTTACTCTTCTACTATCAACTCCTATTCTTCAGACCATTCAACTTGGGACCTACCATCTGGCAGGTAAAGAGTCTTGATACATGGCCTTCATCTGTGATGTTCTCTGGTAAAGGCTTTGGAAGGCAAAGAAGAAAATTAGGTGGAGAAAACTTTCATAAAAAGGTTAACTTAATGCCCTAACACATACCGAAGATACCTTGGTTTCCATTGTTTTTTTTTAAAAACCCAGCAAAAGGTGGGTGTTTGCCATCTTCCTTCTTCAGTGTGTGTGAGAATATCAGAGGTAAAGCTCCAGTTTTTTTTATGACACCTTATCTGGAAGTAGATGCCACGAGCTTGTAGCTAGTTGTTTTCTGCCAGCCCGCCTGGTCCCACCGCCATGCCAGCCCCAAATAACACTCTGAAACTCTGTATTTGATACAATTCTGTTGGTCAGTAACTAATTCCTTACTGGCTAGCTCTGTCTTAATTATTAACCCATTTCTACTGTTCTAAGTATTTCCACGTGGCTCATCTTACCGGCCAGAGCGGTGCTTGCATTCTACCTCTCCGGGCTCTCCATGTTGACTCCACCTTCCTACTTCCTATTTCCTCCTTGTCTCCTAGCCCCACCTATCTCTCTTTCCCATTGGCCACAGTGCTTTTATTCAATAACCAGTATGAAAAACATATTTACAGAATAACATCTCCCATCACGAGCTGCTCCCCATCCATGGAGATTGTTGAAGGGGTGGGGAGTATAGGCTCTTTGGTGGGCTTCTTAAGTCCTGGTTTGAGGCAGACAGGTCCAGTTTTGCATGTGAGATAGAATACTCTTTATATGTCCAGTTGTCCATGTCTTTGATATTTAATGAAGCCAATTATAACATGAGAACAAGAGTGTCGATCTTATTGGGTGTGTACTTGTTCCCTAGGGCCACCCTACTGAATTCTCAAGTGGCTTAAGCCAACATGAATATCTTCACCCATATTCCAGAATCTAGAAATTGAAATCAAGGTCTTAGCACAGCTGGACCATCTCCTCACTGAAGATTCAATGGGAACCTTTCCCCACTCTTTTCTCTTAGATTTTTGGTGTTAGCAACAATCCTCTCTGTTTCCTGGCTTACAGATGTATCATGACTCTTTTCCCTGTTTCTTCTGTCACAGCATGCTCCCTCTGAAGACTCACATTCAATTCCTGGGATCCCACATAGTAGAAAGAAAGAAATGACTTCTACAACTTTTTCTATGACCTCCACATATATCTATGGAATACATGAGCTCCTCCCACCCAATAAGTAAATAAAAAAAGTAAGAAGGAGCTTTGAAAGTAGTATTTTGTCCTGCCTTGTTGATATCTGAGAAAATTTAATTTCTGTGAAAAGATGATCTAAGACAAACACTCATCCAAAATCTCTCCAGTGATTAAAAAAATCTGAAAGGTATTACCTCTCCTATGTTCATGGTAGATCTGATCCCCAGAGTGTTAAGGTTCATGGGAGTGTAGTACATTGTGAGACTTGTCTCTCCCCTCATTTCTGACCTTTAACTTGAATACAGATGGGTTGTTATGTGAACTTTGGAAGAAGAGCCCTGTAATACATTGATGCTATGGTGTGTGGAAGCGTATAATATGCCATGCAGTACACTGATAATCTGGTATACGAATGTATATAAGAGGTCATGTAATTCACTGACGCTATGGTGTATAAATGGCATATAATAGATGCTGAGTGCAAGAGAGGCTAAGTGAGTAGTCCAAGGTCAGCTGACATGCATCACAATGTCTGATCAGGCACTTTAAGACCTGAGTGTGTCCAAATGACTGTCCACTTCAGTGTGTGTGTCTTTCTGTTCACTTGAGTAGCCAATTCACACTGTAATTCGGGAAAGGTTCTGCCTTTATTGTCAGCCTCGAATCATAATGTGAGCAGCCATTAACACCATCTCACCAACACACCCCCTTCCCTCTAACCTCTCCATTCAGCTCTCTGTGGATTTCTTCTCGTTTTTCCCTCTCTGTGTTCCAGTGTGTTCTGTTCTCAGTGACTTCAGAGACCTGACAAGGAACAGGACAGTTTTATCTATCTTTTCCTTAATCTGCAGGGTCTTAGAAGAAAATGAACCTTGTCAGAAAGGGCTCTCACTGTTTTGGTACCATAGGGAGAAGCTGTCAAGACATAATTAAAACAGACAGAGCTTTTAAACATACTGGGTGTGAAGCCATTAGGATGATTGGAAAGGCCAAGGGTGCTTAAAGCTGAGTTCAAATCAGACTTTCATTCTGGACCATTGAACAGCCTTAATGTGTATGTGATACGTGTGTTCATTTGTGGGTGTTCATACCCATTGACGTGCAAAGACCACTGAGTTTTCACTTTCTACCTTACCCCCTTGATTTGGACTCTTTCACTAAATGTAGAGTTGGTGGCCAGCAAGCCCTAGTGATTCTCCTGAATCTGTCATTCAGAACCCTGGGATTACACACACATACGCAACCATGTCCAGCTTTGTACATGGTGCTGGCAATCTGAAAACAAACATTCATGCTTGCACCAGCGTGCCTCTTACCCACCGAACCACCTCAGTAGCCCTAGAATTTATGTATATTTATGTGTGTTTTGTAGAATTTATCCATCTGAACTCAGATAGATTCCCCGGAATACTAATACCACTTACACCATCACAGTAAACCTGCTGATTAAGCAGTAAAATGCTTGCTAAAACAAATCAAAGAAGCACAATCCCCCTGTCTCATTCCCTAACTGCTAATCACTTAATGCAATATTAGCACAGATGTGGGAACCACAGTCAGTCAGTACACTTTCCAACAGAAAACTGCCAGAGCAGTGGTTCTCAGACCAAGGTGAACATGAGGCCCTTTTCAGGCTTCTGCAAACATCCAGCATTCTGGGCATCTCCTCTGGAATATTGGTGAATAACATTAGTGTGGTCCACAGCTCTGGAGCCAGGCTGCCGGGGCCAGCTCTGGACTCCTCACACTACTAGGTGACTTTAAAAAAGTTCACTTCCCTTGCTTCTTTTCTCCCAGTTTCTCTGCATTTACAGTTACAATTTTAATATTTGTACTTGCCCAGCATGGAGAAAAGGCTCAACAACCGCTTATGCTTATCGTCAGGCAGAAGCCTCTGAGACAGACCAGAACAAACTCTCTGATAGACTGACCCACTTAGCTGAGAAGAATTGACTCAAATATTATCAGATCAATATACGGAATTTCACATAGAAATAGTTCATCTCACACTATACCTGCTTAATTCCTCAACTTTTGTGAGAGGCAAAGCAGACTTCTCTGTGTAAAATTAAAGAAGCAATTGGCACTTTTTCTTAATTTAAGACAACTGAGGAATAACTGTTGTAGTAATTTGAATGTAATTGGTCCCCATAATCTCATAGGGAGTGACACTATTAGGAGGTGGGGCTTTGTTGGAGTGAGTATGGCCTTGTTGGAGGAAGTATGCCATTGCAGGGGCAGGCTTTGAGGTTTCCTATGCTTAGGGTACTGCCCAGTGAGTCAATCAACTTCCTGTTGCTTACAAGATGTGTGACTGTCAGCTACATCTACCTGTTCAATGCCATGTTCTCTGCCATGATGATAATGGACTGAATTTATGAAAGTGTAAGCAAGCCACCTCAATCAGATGTTTTCTTTGTAAGAGGTGTGTGGTCATTGTGTCTTTTCACACCAATAAAAATCTAACTAAGACAGTAGTTGGTACCAGGACTGGAGTGCTACTGTGATAGGTCTGGGACGTGCTTGTTTGGAGGAATTTGTACTAAGTCAGCTGTGATCTGATCTGTATGTATGTATGTATACACACACACACACACACACACACACACACACACACACACACACACACACACACACAATTTTTGTAAAAGCATTATTTAAACATTATATTTAATTTTTAAAAAAATTTTCATTCCCCATTCTCATTTCCTTATTTTTGTTTGTATAAGACACAATATTGTGTATATTAAGAGTCCTTGTTCACATTGGGTCTGGTGGCTCACTCCTGCAGTCTCAGTGCTCCAGAGGCAAAATAGGAGGGTCACTGTGAGTTAGAAGTCAACTTGTCTACATAGTAAGCTCTGGCACAAGCAAGAACTAGTGATACCACATCTTCAAACATCAAACAAATAAAAGATCTATTCATTTGCACTTCTACACTTAATTTAATTACATGGAAATGTGCCTTCCAAACAATTCAGCCTATTGTCATTCCTCTTGATATCCCACAGAATGGCAGCTGTCGAGAGACATTGAATTATGGAAAGGACTGCAGAATTAAACCAGTCTATATACTTTAGGGATGCCTTAGTTTCAGAATGGAAGTTGGACAATATGTTGCATTGGGGGAGAGGTTATGAATTTGTTTCCACAAGAAACAAAATCTATGATTTCCTTCAAAGATAACGGAGATCAGATTTGACCAGAGAAATATCCTAAGGATCTTGACATAAGGCATTAAGAGAAAAAGCCAAGAAAAGACAGGTGATGTGTATGCTGATCCCTCAACATGGGAAAAGCTCTGAGACTGGTTAAGACATGATAAATCTTGTTGTCCATAGGGTCCTCATGACTTATTATTACATATACTCCTTTCATATGGCATGGATAGAGATTTCTAATACATTTCAGTTATACAGTCCAAATGGACTTATACAGTAGACAGATGTCTTTTACCTGATCAAACATAAAAAATCATCTTTAGCTGATTTGTGCATACCACACATTCCATCCTTGTGTTAATGTACATATGTATGTTATCTTTAAAAGTCTGTGTGCTTTCAGAACAAAAGGACCAGAAAATAACACAGATAAATAGCACAAATGAAACGGCCTCTCAGAAGGAAACTGATGCAGTTTCCTCAAAATTCTACATCCACAAAAGCTTCAAAGCTTCGAGCTGAGTTGGTTCAAACTCATGAACTACCTGAACCTGATTTCAGATAAGCTCTGCACTGTCTCAATACACAGAGACTAGATGACAAATGGTACTGCTAGCTCTTCTAAGAGTTGACCATTATCCCAATTTTCTCAGCGTCTCCTGAAGATACCATTGCCCCGACACATCAGGAAACAGTCTAAATAATACAACTCCCATATTCTCAAAAGGTGAGATGGGTGGTTTTTCATTATTTAGTGGGTTATGGATACTTGTCATCATTGAGTGGGTTTGGTTGCAAGTTGTTACTGGTCATGGTCAGGGAACAAAGGAGATTAGATTCATGGATCTTGTTATGAAGATAAAAAGGAAGATACAGTAATGACAGGATTAAAGGGTTGATTATTGAATCTATTTATAAACTAAAAAAAGCAAATACTAGTCTTAAATATTTTACATTGGTATGGGTTTTTGTATATTGATACAAATTTAAGGTAATATATGTTATACTGTTTGTGTGTTCCTACCCTTGTTTAATACATTTTTTTTTGTATGTTGATAAAAAAATTTAAGGTTATTTTTGTTTTAACACACTGTATATATGTTCTACTTTTGATTAATGTATTTTAAAATTGGCCTATCTGGCCAATTTTAAAATGTAATTTAAAGTTCTAATCCTTAAAGGCTATTATTACAAACTGTTTAAGATATGTTAAGAAATGTAGTTAGTTATCTATAACAATCAAATCTGTGACCATGTTGGGTATCATGGTCAAGATATTTAATAACGTAAGGCTTTTCATGACAGTGAGATACTCTGATCCTGGCAGCAACAATCTACTTCATAAAAGGATGATGGGCATCAAAGAGAAATCTGACTACACCATGACCATTGTAAATAGGACTTCCCAATCCCTATGGTTATCTGCATTGAGCCTGCACAAGACTGGGCCTGCCAACAACCAATCCAGGATCAGGCAGAGGCTTTTTGTAGGTTGTGGTAGGGCCAATCAAAGCCTAGAATTTTTATTCTTTTAAGTCAAGGGCATAATTTTCACTCACTGTGCCTGATTTCTTTTGCCCCTGTCTGACTAAAGTACTGCTCAAACTTGCTGATGCATGACTTATTCCTACTGGGGTAAAATTTGATCCATAGTTTAGGGTAGTATTTAACTTGAAGACTACTACTGTCCAGTTTTTACCACACTGAAATAGTGGTAGTGGTGTTGGTAGTGGTGGTGTGCATGTGTGGCAGAAATAGAGTCATGGTTTAAGTGCTACAAATTTTTACTGCTTTAAAAGGTTTGGCAAAGATTTTTCAGTAAATGTTCTTTGTTTTCATAAATTTTGCATTTGAAAAAATATTGCAGTAGTTAATTTTGGTTATTCTTCTAGCAAGAGTCGTGTGTCAGAGAAGAAGACTCATAGAGAGAGAAATTTATTGAGAAATGTTTTAAACTCTTTAGCTCAGGGTCATCATGGTAAGTTCCAATCTAGTCCTTCTCTTCTTTAGAGCAAGCTAAACATAAAAAAAATAATTAATGCTACCTTCATCTCTGATAAGGCACATGGTTTACAGGAGTGGAACCACATCAATGCATTATGAAGACGTTAGGGCTATGTAACATGATGGATGCAGAGTTGAGGGAGAGGGCTTTGATCTCAGTTACTTAAATTCATTCAACAGTGGATAAAATTCAATGGGGAGGGAGCTGAGAGAAACAAAATCCAGAATAGTTTCTTAAATATTATTTGGAATTAAAAGCTGTGATGCAGTGGATGAGCCTACAAGAAAACAGGAAATCAGAGGGAGGAAGGAGGGGTTTCAATGGGTTGTAGAGAAAGACAATTTTTACATGCAGGCAGTATCCTACAGTGGTGTTATGAGGATGGCTTAGTTGTTAATATCAGTGTCATACAAGCCTGAGGGCTTGAGTTTGGACCCCACAGTGCCAGGCATCTGTAACCCAACCAGGGGTAGGGGTGGGGTCAAGAGGATCCTCAGAGCTTGTTGGCCAGTAAGCTTAGTATTATTAATGAGATCTAGATGTAGGGAGCATGAGTAGACAGTAATGTGGTATAGATATACATCTGTAAGCAAGATGTGACTGACTAAAACTCAATCCTGTTTTTAATATAAGGGAGGAATATTAGCTGTTTTCTCCTTGCAGTGACAACATTCCAGACTAAGCAACTTTAGGGATTAAGGGTTTATTTGGATCACAGCATAATGGTGCAGTCCATTACAGTGTGCAAGTGATGAAGGGACATATAGTGGCTAGTGACATTGAATTTGAGATCAGGAAGTAGAGAGGGAGAGAGAAAGGCTGGTATTTTTTTTAACATATGTAATTTTTTGAATTTGATTTTTACATTCAAATCCCAGTTCTGTCTCCCTCCTCTCCTCCTGCTTACCCCACTCCCCCCACCTCCCATCTATTCCTCAGAGAGGGTAAGGCCTCCCCTAGGAAGTCTACTAAGTCTGTCCCATCATCTCGTTGAGACAGGACCAAAGAACCTCTCCACCCCCCACACCCCTGGGTCTACACTGGGCAAGGTATCTCTCCATATAGAATGGCCTCCACTAAGTCAGTTTGTTCAATAGTGTTAGATCTTGGTCCCTCTGCCAGTGGCCTCATATATTGTTCCAGTCACACCAGTAAGAGAGTCTAGTTCAGTCTTATGCAGGTTCCCCATTTGTCAGACTGAAGTTAGTGATCTCTCACCAGCTCGGGTCAGCTGTTTCTATGGGTTTCCCCATCATGGTCTTGACTCCTTTGTTCATCGCTCCTCCCTCACTTTGATTGTACTCTAGGCTGGGATTTAACTCAGCCTTTGCTTTTTTCTTTGTGTTCAATCCATGATAAGGTACAGGTGTTGGCTATGTTTGGTGTCAGTCTTCCCTCTCCAGGTAACCTGATCTATAATCTTCTTCAAGACATGGCCACAGTTTAGCCTCTTAAGTTATTGGAGATCTTGTCAAGTTGAAAATCAACATCAACTATAATGGGAGGTAAATTTAGATAACAAGAAGTCACCAAAGCAACCAACTCATAAGTCTTACTAGAGGCGAAGCTCATCCAAAATAAGAGAAGGCGTATATCTACAACAAGTTGCTTTCTACTCATGGCCCCTACATCTAATAAAACTCTACGTACCCATCCTTCACCTAAACAATTCCTATTGGCAAGTCCTTGACATCACATCTCTTGGACTTCAATGTCCCATAATCAGACAATTCAGTCTTTTTCATGACATCTCAAAATCAGTCTTTGTAGCATGATCTATTTTTGTTCATTGATTAGCTTATTTTGCCTATGTATGCATATATACATGTGTGATACATGTCCATATCTGTGTATGTGCATGTGTGGATGTGGGTGCAGGTGAATATGTATGCACATTCATGGTGAGGACAGAGGATGATTCTGGTATCTTTGCTTCATGGAGGTGAGGACACAGCAAAGGGTTTGGAAGCAGGGAGAAGGTGTGACTCTGGCTCTTGTTGCCTGTGGAATTGTATATAGCAAGTCATTTTGTCCCTGGACTCCACCTACCCTGTCTTTAGTAAGAGGGCATTTGATCCTTCCTGAGAGGTTCCCATGACAAGTTAAAAAGGCAATGCCCAATAAAATGAAGCACTTCCATCACAAGGGGCATGGCTCATGCTAATAAATGTCCCTTCCTCTGTTTCTTTGCTCAGTTTGACTTACCTTATTTACTTTAGTGTACATGGAAATCTTTTTATAGTTTGTTCTGTGTACTGCCAGCTCTGCAGGAACACCGGGTATTCAATTAATGTCACCCAGACCATGCATCAACTGAACATCAATGTGAAACTCTGGAGACATTGAACCTGGATGTAACATAATCAGACTCTTGTTTAGATACCGATATTTAATCTCCCTGGTTAGAGAAGTAAAGTTATATAAGAGGAAATGTGAAAGAAAATGTAGGCATCTAGTTGACAGGATGGTGTCCTTGGAATAGCAAGGACTGTGGAGGGATAGCGATATGAGTCCAGGTGAGACATTTTAGGTGGGAGTATATGATGAGTATTAATGAACAGAACTAGTAGATAAATTGGAAAAGTCAGAATAAGAAAATGGCAGTGAGTTGGGCTTGGTCATTTGGCTGGGTGGATCTTGTCATTCTCTAACAATGATCTCCGTGACCCATGAAAAAACCACATCACCAAACAAGGCAAAAGATACATGCCATATGGATCTGAACAAATTTTTTTCCCCTGTGGACTCATTTCAAGTGACCTGTGTATGAGATCTACACAATAGAATATGAAATATGTGAAAAGGTTTGTTGGCTTTTAGGTGAGAATTCATTGAGATATTTCAGATCCAGGGCTGGGGTGATAGTTCAGTGTTTTAGCTTCATCTCTGTTGCTATTGACAGACTAGCCAGACAAAGGTAAATTTAAGGGAGAAAGAATGTTTTTACTTTTGACTCTAGGTACAATGCATCAACAAGGGAAAGTTAAGGCAGTAACTTGAACTAACTAGTCACATCTACAGTCAAGAGCAGAGGAAAATAAATGCATGCATGCTTAATGCTTCACTTACTTTCCCCACTCTTATAAAGCCCAGGACTCCAAGATCAGGGAATGATGCCACACACAGAGGGCTGGGTCTTGCCACATCTACTAAAATAATCAATACAGATCCTGCAGTCATGTCCACAGGCTAACCTGATCTAATCAATATCTCATTGAGACATTCTTCCCAGGTAATTCAAGATCATGTCAACATGGAACTCAAAACCAGAAATCGTAAGTAAAGTATTCCCAGTGCAAGAAGGTGGTATGAGCCCAGTGCTCCAGAATTCATATAAAAGAAGCCATGTGTGGTGGCACGTACTTATAATCCTAACACAGGGGAGGTGGAGATAGCGGATCCCTGAAGTTCACTGGCCAGTCAGTAGGCTGTATTTGGCAAACAAAAATCCCAGGCTAATGTGAAGCCTTGTCTTATCCAAACCAAACCAAATCAAACTGAACCAAACACAAACCAAAACAGAAATTAGAGAGATGGCTCTGCCTGGAGTGCTTGCTGTTCTCAAAGAGGACTTGAATTTGCGGCTGAATACCCAAGGTCTCTAACCCTAGTTCCAGCAAATCTGACTCCCTCTTCTGGCTTCTGTTGGCAATTGCACTCATGTGCACATAGCCCCAAAGAGACACGAATGCATCACAAATTCAAGCATCAAAAATAAAATAAATATCTTAAAAACCAAATCAAGGAAAGAAAAGCAACAACAACAACAACAAACCAAGGTAGATAACTCCTGAGAAACAATAGCTGATGGTGTCCTTTGTCTCACACAAACACTCACACAACATGTGTACATGCACCTGTATGTATAAGTGAACCTGCATGGATATGCAGACACGATACTTCAGATCCAATTATCACCATGCTTCGTTTCACAGCACTTGTTTTCATGTCTATCATTAGTCATGCAAAAGCTCCTGCATTTTGACATGTGTCATTTTCAGAGAAAGTTGTCACAGGAAGCAAGCAGCCTTGCTTGCATTCCCTTCAGATGACAAGAGCCCAGCAGTGGCAACTGTGGGCAAACAGAAGGAAACCTGGATCCCTCTGGGTGGTTTTTCTTCTGTCTGTGTTTTGACTGTCATCTTTTCAGCACATAACAAAAGAAATGGACTTTCCTCTGGCTTGATGGACCCAGGACAGTTGAAAAGTAAACCATTAGAGGGTTTTGTGATGAGATTGAAGAAGACTGTTGATATAGTGAATGCCACATTGTGTAAACCAAAGGCTTAATAGACAGAGACTGTCCCTCTACTGACCTCAACAGCGGACTACCAGATGTGGCCACAGCAGGCTCTGTGGATGGAACTTTCTCAGCTTCCTAAAGATCAAACTTGGAACTTTTCCTTGATGATCCAAATGCACATACTGAACACACACACACACACACACACACACACACACGGCCTCACACTCTTACACTTGGCACAGTAGGCTTCTTATAGCATCTCCTTGCTTTGGCTGCTTTGACTAGAGGTAACTGCGCACCAATATCCAGTTTATGGATACACAATAGATTTGGAAAGACAGTATTTTTTCTTCCCACAGAGGAAGGGTAATTGGCACATTAAATCATGAGGGTTTTTTTTTTTTTTTGGTGGTTTCCAGGCTACTGGAACACCAAGGTAGAAAGAGAGAGCCAAGACTTAAGTATATAGACATAAAGGTGCAAGTGAATTTTCACACCTAAATAGGGGCACCTATTGGTAGATGCCTTGTGATTCTTTTCCATTTTTGTCACAATGTGCTATGTCTCTTCTTCAATGTGTTTCATGGAGGGACTGAAGGGAAGTATGAAAAACATCACCCAAAGAAGAATTTGGAGAGTCCATTCTTGTTACTTCTGTCAGTCAAGTTCAGTAAATGTTTTAGACTCTTCATTTAAGAGCTGAGTTAACTATTACAGGCAGAAACCTTCAGAATTTTCCTGTCCCTTTCAATGACTCCAACGTCATTCCAAAAGAATGCAGGTAAACGTTGAAGATGATTATTGATGTGAATATTTCCAAATGTTAGTAAGCAGGTATGGAATTATTAACAGGTAAACATAGGAGTGACACTTAAATATATGTTTTCCTAAAACAAAAAGTTCTAAATACCAGGAGTCACATTGTTGTACCTGACTTACATTGACAAGGATTTATTTGTACCTGCAGTGAATAATAAAAGCCCTAAGCTGATTAATGGACACGATTTTCTTTCCTTTTTCTTTTTCCTTATTTAAGTTGTAAACAGTATGTCCTATGAGGAACTGGAGAAAGAAAGAACAGTCCAAAACAAATAATTGCCTTTTCTCTTCATTTATAACAAGGATCAGAGAACACTTCGTTTTTTTCCTTCTTGTTTAAAAAAAAAAAAAAAACCCTCTTCATTCTGTAGAAAATTTTAATGGTAAAAAAAAATTCCCCTGGTCCCACTACCATCGTTAATAAGGATAGAAAACGTTGGGCCTCTGGCCTCAGTCTCCTGATGGCTTCTTTGCGTTCACGAATGAGGAATGTTAACTGCATTGTGCTGTAATGAGCCATGCCCAAACTACTGTTTTTTGGTCCACTGTTTATTTGATGTCTTTATTGTAATGAACCTCAGATGGTTGGTGTTTACACTAGGGCTGTGCTGGGAGACCACGCTGGGAACCACTCTAATTAGCTGCAAGTGGAGCTCAGAATTAGAATGGAGGAAAGAACAAATTTTTAGTAACGACTTTAAATTGAAGCCCTCATTTATTTTCATTATGGCCAGACCAGAAGCAAGCTAATGTTTCCCAGCTCTTTCCAGGCAGGATCTGCACTGCAGCTCAATGGAGAAGGACTTGCCTGTTTCAGAAGCCCTTCAGAGACCAGAGCTCCTGGAGAGCACTGTGATGCTAAGGTAAGGTTAAGGAAGACACTCCAGCTGGGATTGTCAGAGCAGACGTGAACTTCCAGGCAGCTGAGCTCAACTCCGAGCTCTACTTGGCAAAGACAATGGACATTCGTTGATTTGGAACTCCGTGATCTAATGACATCCTTTCTGGCCTGGGTATATTCTCAGAAATAAATAAATAAACCAATGAATGGTGCCCCAATCCTCTGCATATAACACAGACCATGGCCTTAATGAGCTGGTGTTTGCATGTCTTCTGGGTCTGTGGGCTTTTGTCTTTGGAAGGAGCTCATTAAGGAAAGATTTCAAATCTCTAGTCATACTTGATATTTTGTTATCTTGGACATATGCTCTGCTTTAGATGATGTTACTTTAATGGTTACAGTCTGTGGGTGGATACCTTCCACAACTTCCTTTGGGATGTGATTCTAGTTTGTGGATTGTTAAGACACATCATCAAGGCTGCAGTTGTCTCACGGGAATAAATAGAAGCCTTTTTCTGGAGAACCATGTACACACACATGTTCTGAGGTACTTAGGCTCACACCAATCTACTTTGGGTGACACTTGAATCACAGTTTTAAACAAATGGTTTCAAATAGTATGTACAAAGTAATTTCTACAGAAAATAGTGCAGTGGTTGTAATGTGTATCAGAAGGCTAATTTCTGTTCTGGGGTAATAGTAACAATACGCCAACCATGTATGTGATAGAATATGGATACACAGGCTATATAAAGAACTCTTTTAAAGCTACTTATAAAAAGGCAAATAATCCAATTAAAAATGGGAGAGCTGCCTGAATATTTCTGCACAGAAAATACATGAATGTTCAACCAGCATACAAAAGTTCCCTGTGTCATTCACCAATCAGATGCTCATAGGTTTGCTGTCATCAAAAGTGGATTTAACAAGTAGTCTTTAGAGGATTGCAACTCCCACATTCTGCTAGGAGGAATGTACAATGGTACAAAAACAGAAGGCAAGCTGGTCAGTTTTCAGTTCCAGCCTTGGTATATGCCAGAGAGAGATGAACACAAGTCCACACAGAAAATTGCACATTAAATATCATGTATGCCACCAGATAAATCCACAAACAAAAAGATAGCATACTTATACACCAGAATTATCAAATAGCGGTAAAAATAATAAATGTAAGTTAGCATAGCTAAATTTTTAAAGTATTACATTAATAAAAAGTTATAGTCAGAGCACATGTTATTTAATTTCATTTTTAAACATGTCCATTATAATCACCTTGATAGAGGCAGAAAGATTGATAGTTGTTTGGGACTGGAAATGTTAGAGTTTAGGCTGCCAGCTAAAATGGGTTTGGGACTTCTTTTTGGAGTTATCAATACAGTCTAGATTGTAGTGATGGTTGCATGTGACTTTTAGTATGCTAAGGGCACTAAATGATGCAGTTCCTATCAGTGAGTTGTATGATATATTGTTTTAAGAAAATTATAATAAATTAAATTGAGTTTACTTGCTTTAGAAGAAAAAATATTTCTTTATTCTATAAAAGAGAAGGGCTCAATGACAATTAAATTATTTTATATGAACATATATATTAGGAAACATTATATATTATATATAATAAAATATGGGGTTTTCAACAATTCTTAATGTTATACTTTAGCCATAGGACATGGACAAGCTTTGACCCTATTGGCTAGCTTACATAGCATAGAAGTCCTCTGCAGTTTGTTGGGGGAAATGTCTTACCCAGCTGTGAACTCTGTTCTGAACTTAAAACAGAGCTGTCTCAGAGCACTGTGATAACATGCAAAGGAAAACACACCAATGAAGATAAGTTTTTTATTTTAGCTTATTCTATAGGTATTAAATAATTATGGCATATCTATGTCTATGGTTAATGCTATGTTAATTACCATAGTCAACGAAAACATGATGCATGAGATACTCAGTCTTTGTGGTAGCTTGAGCAATAAATTAAATGTCCCCCATAGTCTTAGGTATTTTGACAGTTGGTCCCTGGTTGGTGGTGCTGTCTGGGGAGATTTAGATGATGCATTCTTGATGGGGGAACAATGACATTGGTGTCAGGCTTTGAGATGAAAAGGCTTCTACAACTTATAGTACTATATTTCTGTTTTGTGTTTGGGGTTCACGATGTAATTCCTCCTTAGGAGTAATATATAAATTCTCCTCTCTCTTTCCATATACATATATTCATACACATATATTTAAGTACATATATGTACAAACATATATTGTGTGTGGCCTGTATGATGTAAGAGGAGTCTTAAATTTATTCAAATAGCCAACATATTAGTCACAACACAGTAAGAACCCTATGATAGCACTTAGAAGTGATACTTAAGGATTATAACCTGGACGAGGCAGGTCATGAGGAAGCCTGGGTGTCCATGTTTCCTCTTGTGTTACAAGAACTGCTCTTATCATCAGATCCACCTCATTTTCTGTATCTATCCTGGACTAGATGATCAGCTTTTATGCACATTGTAAAAAGCATTTCAAAATTAAATAACTAAATATTTTAATAAAAGTTCCAGGGATGGCTGGAGGGATGATTCAGGGGTTAAAATGCAAACTACTTTTCAGGAGACCAGAGTTTAGTTCCCAGGGCCAATTTAAGGAGGCTCACCACTACTTGTTCTCGCCGAAAGCTGATGCACAGATTAAGATACAAGGGACTAGGTTTAAAATAGGTTATTACGTTTATTCAGGAAGAAGTTACTTACACGAGAAACCGATGACCCACAAGTTCCTTCTCCAAGGATCCACACCCAGGCTGCTCTCCATTACCCAACCCGAACCAAGAGAGCGAGCTGGGTCCAGAACCCCAGACCTGACCTAAGCCTGTCCATCATGTCTGCCCCTGTGATCATGCCCAAATGGGTATGGTCAATGCTACGATTGCCGGCTGGGTGGATATCTTATTACAACCTGTAGCTCCAGATCAGGGGGATCTGATGCTTCTGGTCTCTGCATGTACCCACGTGCACGCACACATTTATGTTCCCCTCACAATCAAAATCGACATCTTTAAAAACAAATTCCAGGATGAAAGCCAAATGTGCTTTGCTGGAAACAAAGCTGTGTGGGTAACAGCTGCCACTCAGCAAGGGAAGCCACTTTAGGTGGGCTTGTAATTTTTGTTCTCAGTGGAAAGTCGTGTGTTCTTTTTCCTTATGTTGGTCATTGATCATCACATGGTCCCTGGAGATATTTTCGTTTCTGTGAGCTTCAGGAAAAAGAAAATATAAGTAAGATAAGGTACAATTATTTTTAAAGGTGGCTTGTAATCATAAAATCAGCCAAGCCTTGGTTAGATGGTTGACTGATGAGAGGGATGTATTGGGGTGAAGTTATCCCCTTCAGCTATGTAAAATGGGAGGCAAGATGAGGGTAAATAAGGGATACTGCTCTTTTCACAGTGCTCCCTGGGTAGGGGTTTCAACAAGCAGAAGCTAGAGATGCATATTTGGAACAAAGTACTTCTAAGGCCTGAAATATATCAAGGGGAAGGAAAGAAAGCCTTGAGATGCAAGGATCACTGTTAGGCTTAGATGTCACAGAGAAGGAAGATGCTCACATGAGAACAGCAGTTGTATTAGCAGTGCCAATCATATTTTCTTGAAATAAGTATGGAGGCAGCAAAGAGAGGGACCCCTAATAAGCCCTGCTTGGAAATCATCAATGAGTCTTGTTTTAGACTCCAGTGAGAATGATTTTCTCTCTTGGGAGAAGTAAAGTTAACTTGAAAATTCTTCCACAGGGTGCATGGCCAGTGGAGTTCTGACAGAAGGAGATGGGAGTCAAAATAGCATTGGGTTAGCTGAAGTCCTAAGGTTACTCTGGAAAGAAAGAGGAGAAGAGGGAAAACAATACCTGGAATATGGAGGATGGGAAGTGAATTCATCACCAAAGAAGTTAGTAACGTGTGCACACATTCAGTTCAGTTTCAGCCATTAGTTAAAAGCAGGGATGGGGGTGGGGTGGGGATAGGGGTGGGGGAGGAGAAGGTAGGAAGAGATGGAGAGACCCAAAGGATTTAAAATTCCACATGAAAGACTTGTCACCTTAGTGTGCCAGGACACATGAGAAGTGGAGGTCTACACAAATAGTCCCCAGAGCAGAACAGTGGGCATAGTATAGTATTCTACAGAACAGCAGATTTCTTTCCCTTGAGTTTAGCTCTCTAGGCCATAAAATCAGAGTTAACACAGATGAGGCTGAAACCAACATTTTTCTTTTAACCTGTCTTCTTCCTGGTACCAAAAGAAATGTATACTGTTTGCCTGGGACCCAGAAAACTGGACTAGTTCATGCTGTACTCTGGACAGACATTATTTTACATATGTTAACAGTGGGTAATCTGCTTGTATCTCTAAAACTGTGGGTCTATGGGAAAGTGAAGCACAGAGATTTGGGGGCCAGATTGATTTACTCTGTGAAGACTGATACAGATGGATGACCAGTAGAGATGGGCCTCTGGAGAGCCATTCTTGAGAGAACTTGGAATTCTTCCATCAGAGAGAAGCCTTTATGTAGCTGCAAAAGGCAGAGTGTTGGAATCAACTTTTATTTGTGTTATATAAATGGAAGGTTTTACTGGGTGTCTCTAGTTATGTTTTCCAGGCTGTATAGTAGGGATAGTCTATAGCTGGGTACCAGAATTCTTTGAAAAAGCATTGCTTCATTTGGTGTTCTTCCTGTTAGTTTGTAATGCTTATCACAGGACATTCCCTGATACAACCTTGGAGATAATTCTGGAGATAAACAGGCATCCCCATGGTTTGAATGAGAATGGTCCTCACAGGCTTGCATATTTGAACATTTATTCACCAGGGAGTGGAACTGTCCGAGAGGATTGGAAGGATTAGAAAGCATGGCCTTGTTGGAGAAAGGATGGCACTGGAAATAGACTTTGAGGTTTCAAGAGCCTATGCAAGAGCCAGCATTGCTTTCTCTGCCTGTGGATCAGGATGTAGCTTCCAACCGCTCCTCCAGCACCATGGCTGCCATGCTCGATTCCATGGCCCTGCCATGGTGATAACAGACTAAGCCTCTGAAACTTTAAGTAAGCCCCAAATTAAATGCCTTCTCTTGGGAGAGTTGCCATGGTCATGGTGTCTCTTCACACCAATAGAATATTGACTAAGACAGCTGGTCTAAGAAATAAAACAAGGAGAGAATTTTTAAGCCAGAATATTTTGTCTTGTTGGAATCAAACTGTGCTCCTGTTTGTCACATTTCAGAACTTCACTGGCTTCACAAGTCCCAGGATCGTACAAAGGGCAGATATGGGAGTCAAGAAACGTGGCACGGGGAAGGGAGATTTGTAATTTTCAGAGGCAATACTCAGGCCTTTCAACCAAATCAAGGTGAACAAAAGGCCCATCTGTGATTCCCAGTTAGAGAATGAAGAACCTTGATGTTGTGAGCATGGCCTCTCCCCTCCTCTCCTTTCCTCCTGGGGAAGAGGAAGGTGTTACCAGCCTTTCAGGGAAAGAGGTGATACATGAGTTTAGACTTTTTCTTTCCTTCCTCTAATAAGAAGCTCTATGGCACTGCCCCATGCTTACTAATTATACATGGTAAAAGGTCCCTGTTTCTATGTTTGGCCACTTATCACTGCTTTTTATTTGGAGTGACCTGTGTTCACATACATTAACTTTCCATAGTTTGTCACAGCTTGAAGATGAGTTGTGACCATTAGCCACTGTGGTAGTTTGAAAGAAAATGGCCCCCAAAGGGAGTGGCACCATTAGGAGGTGTGGCCTTGTTTAGTAGGTGTGGTCTTGTTGGAGGAAGTGTGTCACTGAGGGGTGTGGCTTTGAGGTCTCTTCTCTCAAGCTTTCCTTAGTGTGACTTTCAGTTGACTTCCTGGTACCTTGTAGTCAAGATGTAGCCAGCACCACCATGTCTGCCTGTGTGCTGTCATGATCTGCTTCATGATCACATGGACTGAACCTCTGAAACTGTAAGTGAGCCACACCAATTAAATGTCTCTCTGTAAGAGTTTCTGTGGTCATTGTGTGTCTTCACAGCAATAGTAAACCTTACCCAAGTTAAGCACCTTAGACTTCCATTGCCTAGTGCCTAGAAAAAGGAAGTTGAAGGGTATTTTAACTGGTCATTTGAAGCTCAGGCAAGTTGGAAAGCAGATGCCTCAACTTTGTTGAGAGCTAGAGAGAAAGAGAAATAGGAACAGAGTAGGGTAACATTTTCAGATTCCATTTTGGCTGAGCTCACTGGATTTTATATGACCTCATTCATCACCCTATGACTGTGTTGAGGATTTACCACGTGTCACGCATTGGCCAAAATCCCAGGGTTAAAACTGATTAAGGCACAGCTATTACCTGCTCTCATGGAACTCATAGCCTCATTGGAAACATATTTGTTTGTATAATGTGTAATTTCAAGTGCATTGAGTTAGACTCAAAGGAGGGTGTGATAAGTAGTGTTTCTTTATTGCAGGCAACAAACACTGATCACGGTTGACTTAATAAAAAGTTGAGAGCTGCAGAGATGGCTCAGTGGTTAAGAGGGAGTATTGCTCTTGCAAAGATCTTCCATTGAGTTCCCAGCATCTGTGGCTGACTGCTCATAACTACTTGTGATTCAGGGAGATCTAGCATGCTCCCCGAGCTGCTATGGGCACTGCATACACATGTGAATATACTCATATGCAGACACACATACATAATTAAAAATCAAATGCATCTTTAAAGAAATTGGATACATGTACAAGGGAGGATGTAAAATGAAGAAGAGGGTATCAGATACTTGTTTGTAGCCCTCATACCACAATGCCAAGATCACCTTCTGGAAATGTGAATTTCCAAGTTTACCCCACACTTGTGTGTGTGTGTGTGTGTGTGTGTGTGTGTGTGTGTGTGTGTGTGTGTGCATGTCTACATTTGTTGATTTGTTTGATATAGGATCTCTTCACTGGCTTAGAGTTGACAGTTTCAGCTAGGCTAATGGGCCAGTGAGCTCCCCTGAGTTTCTTGTGTCTGTTTTCTCAGCATCTGATCCCCCCCACCCCCTCCCCCTAAGGGTTCTGAATATCAAATGCAGGTCCTCATATTTTTATGTAAGCACTTGACTGACTGAATTGTTTCCTCAGCCCTGACCTGATGTTTTTATGCAATTAGAAGATTCAAAGCAGTCCTGTAAAAAGCTTCAGGTAAGTCCAGGCTAAAAGGAAGATCAATGGCAGGGGACACAGCAGGCAAGATTAGAAAGCTGGCAGTTCGTGGTCTATTGCTAATGATATGGTCTCTGTGAAGTGCTGAAGTTCCCTCCAAAGAAAAGTAACGCTCAGCACAAAATCTTACACATACTTAAGTAAGGATTATGTTAATTGGCCATTCCACAATGTGCACACATGTCATAACATCAGATTATACCATATTGTATGAATTATGAACTGTGTGTCATCTCTTAATTTTGCAAAAATTCCTCTTAAAAAGATGTATTACTTTGAGTGTATGTATTTATATGCACAGCATAGATGCAATCCCCATGGAGGCCAAAAGAGGGGTGTCAGATCTCCTGGAACTGGCCTTACAGATGGCTCTAATATGCCATGTGGATGCTGGAAACTGAACCCAGGTCTTCTGTAAGAACAAGAGCTCTTAACCACTGAGCCGATTCTCCAGCTCCATTATCACAGAATTAAAAAATAGAGTGATCTTTCTGGTACCTGCATGTTAAGAAGAGAATAGAGAGAAGTCAGGTTAAGTGGTGTGCTCAGGAAAATGTTATACCTCTGAAAAGAGTGAGTGGCTCTCTACTTTCCTTCTATACCTCGTCTGCTCCCTATCCTCCATCATTAAGAAGAGAAATATCTCCTCTCTGTGCTTCTTTTTATTTGTAAGAAGCTGTGCTATTAATGGCAGGGAACAGTAGGGGAATGGTGGTACATGTTTGGCATTCCGAGCATTGGACAGACTGCAACAGGGTAACCATGAGATAAGGGCCAGCACTGTCCTGAAAAACAAACAAACAAACAAACAAACAAACATAAAATGAAACAACACAAGCTACAAGCAATAGTAGTGGAGAGTACAAAAAGGAAGACATCCCCACCATCTGGACCACTGAAACAGCTGTGGAAGATGCCAATCAAAAGAACTTTAAATGTTAGATCAAGGCACAAACTCAGAGGCTTTCCTTAGTGTGACTGCAATGGGTTGGGAGGACATGTTTGGAAGAAAACAGGACCCCACGAGTAAGAGTTTGTGAGGTGAGAGATCTCATCACTAAATGCTACATATACCGGTGGTACATATGGGGGTGGGCTTGTTTTATTATTATATAAATTATGTTTAAAAGCATGAGCATCTCAATACTTGGCAACAAATGGCCCTTTATGTAAGCAAAGACTTTCCTTTAAAGAAACTGGCAAGGGAAGACCTGAGAGTATGTTCGGAGAGAGAAACAAAGATAACTGGCATTTGCCAAGAACAGGCATGGGCATAGAGGCAGAAGAGTTCTGAAACCATTCATTGTCAAGGACACAGCAGGTACCAAGAGGAACTGTGGCCGGAGAGACCCTGAAGGCAGAGTGTCAGAGTTGCTGTTAAAAACAAGACCATAAAATCCACTCTTGTGTTTGGTTATTAATTTCTCCAGTATAACCTCACTCACCCCCAAACCTTTTCAGAAAAATCACTTCCTACAGAGACCCATGTTAAAAACAGCCAGGCAGCCAACCAGCCAGCCAACCAAAGATACAGTTAGGTTCCATGCCTGGAGTAGAGGAGAGCAAATGCCCTCAGGAGAGAAACAGGAGGCAAAAGGAACAGAGATACAAAATTCAACAAGAATTTCCAGAAAGATAGGACCAGGGGAACATGATATTCTGGTATTTGGCAGAAATTCTGGGGAAGGTAGGAATGTCCCGCAGGATGTGGCAGGAGCCAATTTTATTTAAGTCTCAAAGGATCCAGTGACCTTAGGTGACATGGCACAGTACCTAATGCTTTCAGAGTTTCTTTCCTTCTGGGGTCATTGTGATGCTCAGAACACCTCGAAGCAGTGTCTGGATGCTGGTGTGAATGTCAGGAGAGGTCCTGGAAGGGCTGCTGATTTGGGACCCAGAGTTTTCCCCCTTGGAATCTTGCCCTTAGGTCGTACTCCTAAAAACGGTCTTGGAGGAGCAGGCCGCCCAGTGGAGTATCCAGTCACCTGTTGGCAAGTCCTAAGATGTTGAAACAAGGATCCCTTAGAATAGCAGAATCTATGGTAATTGGCTATGATGGGGCTTGAAAAGTAAATATGGCTTTCTACTTTGGAATGTGCAGTTCCCATGTGAGAGCTGATGAGCCTGGAGAAATTATTTTATGTAAAACATTCCTAGGCTGGAATCTCAGTGGTCAGGAAAAGACTGCATGTTTACAGAGATTAAAAACCGGCTGTTATTTTACAAGAACCAATGGCACCAGAAGGGATGTGCCCACTAATAGTCTTGATTAAAGGCTGGCGAGATGGCTTAGCTTGGTTAAGGCTCTTACTTCCAATCTTGTGACCCAAGTTCAATTCCAAGGTCCCACTTGGTGAAAGAAAGAGCCGATTCCCAAAGTTCTCCTCTATCTTCCACACACATATCATGGCACGGGTACACACATACACACTAAATAAAGAAATAAACATTAAAATTGACTAACATCCCAGAGACATATTCTGTGACTTTCCAGTGGGCAAATATTTTTTTCAGTTCACTTACTAGAGTTACTTTGCAAAGCCTTAAAATATTTGTTCCTTCAGGGAGTTTCTCTTAGCATCAAGAGTCCCCAAGAGGATAAAAGGGTTCATCATACATCTCAACACTTTTCGTTAAACACCTCTCCTTATCTGTGTCTCTTGTGTTGTCTTTGTGGCCTACATGGGTGCTGGACTCACCTCCCATGGCTGAAGGGGGACCATCTGCTTCTCATCAGTAAAACGAATGTATATTAAACAAGATAGGTTCCCGAGAACCAAGTGAGCCCAAATGTACACTGATGCATCTTCAAAATGCAGCTCAGGACATGGCTGGGAGGGTTTTAAAATTCAGTACTAGTGGCTCTTTAGGAGGTTATTTTAGTACCCTTGCCAGGAAAAACCCAAAGTGAAAACGGCTAAATTGAAATTCAGAAAGTCTCTCTCTCTCCCTCTCCCTCTCCCTCTCCCTCTCCCTCTCCCTCTCCCTCTCCCTCTCCCTCTCCCTCTCCCTCTCCCTCTCCCTCTCCCTCTCCCTCTCCCTCTCCCTCTCCCTCTCCCTCTCCCTCTCCCTCTCCCTCTCCCTCTCCCTCTCCCTCTCCCTCTCCCTCTCCCTCTCCCTCTCCCTCTCCCTCTCCTCCCTCTCCCTCTCCTCCCTCTCCCTCTCCCTCTCCCTCTCCCTCTCCCTCTCCCTCTCCCTCTCCCTCTCCCTCTCCCTCTCCCTCTCCCTCTCCCTCTCCCTCTCCCTCTCCCTCTCCCTCTCCCTCTCCCTCTCCCTCTCCCTCTCCCTCTCCCTCTCCCTCTCCCTCTCCCTCTCCCTCTCCCTCTCCCTCTCCCTCTCCCTCTCCCTCTCCCTCTCCCTCTCCCTCCTCTCCCTCTCCCTCTCCCTCTCCCTCTCCCTCTCCCTCTCCCTCTCCCTCTCCCTCTCCCTCTCCCTCTCCCTCTCCCTCTCCCTCTCCCTCTCCCTCTCCCTCTCCCTCTCCCTCTCCCTCCTCTCCCTCTCCCTCCTCTCCCTCTCCCTCTCCCTCTCCCTCTCCCTCTCCCTCTCCCTCTCCCTCTCCCTCTCCCTCTCCCTCTCCCTCTCCCTCTCCCTCTCCCTCTCCCTCTCTCCCTCTCCCTCTCTCCCTCTCTCTCTCTCCCTCTTCCTCTCTCTCCCTCTTCCTCTCTCTCTCTCTCTCTCTCTCTCTCTCTCTCTCTCTCTCTCTCTCTCTCTCTCTCTCTCTCTCCCCCTTCCTTTCTCTTTCTCTTTCTCTCCACACCCCCATATTGATATTATTGATGACTGTTCTGTGTACATTTGGTCAGGCAAAACACAAATGACCCTCTGCTCCTTAATCTTTCAAAACGCACATAGAAAAACAAAGTTGCCAGTGGTGTTTCAGGAGGCTAAAGCAGGAGGATTGCTGTGAGTTTGAGGCTAACCTGAGCTATTTAGTGAGTTTCTGCTTTCCCTGAGCTACTGAATGAGAGCCTGTATCAGAGAGAGAGAGAGAGAGAGAGAGAGAGAGAGAGAGAGAGAGAGAGAGAGAGAGAGAGAGAGAGAGAGAGAGAGAGAGAAGAATGATTAATTCATGCCTCAGAAACAAAGAAGATCCCATCTAGGGAGGTTTAGTGCAGGTCTCTCTAACTGTGACTTTAGTGGCTTCTTACAGGGGGATATTACACAGACAGCGTTGACTATGGAGATACTACACGGACAGCGTTAACTATGAGGATATTACACGGACAGCGTTGACTATGGGGATATTACACGGACAGCGTTGACTATGGGGATATTACACGGACAGCGTTGACTATGGGGATATTACACGGACAGCGTTAACTATGGGGATATTACATGCACAGCGTTGACTATGGGTATATTACATGGACAGCGTTGACTATGAGGATATTACACGGACAGTGTTAACTATGGGGATATTACACGGACAGCGTTGATTATGGGGATATTACACGGACAGCGTTAACTACCTTATGCAAAGACACAGAACTGAAATCAGTAACAGCCACCACAGGGCCACATGGCTGGGGAGATGACACAGCTGATAAAGAGAGCTTGTTGTGCAAGCATTATGACCTGAGTTCAAGTCCCACAACACACCTTAAAACATACCATCACACAAACCCCTCAAATTACACCCTTTAAGTCATGCTGGGTGTGATTGCACCTACTTGAAAGTCTAGCACGAATGAGGCGGGAACAGGAGCCCAGGGGCTAGTGGCCTATCAATCTAGCCAAATTGATGGGTTCTAAGATCTTGACTCAAAAAAAGTGGATAATATCTTGAAAACTAAACCCACAGTTGATCTTTGGGCCATTATACTCATTTGCACACACATGTAAACACCCCCCCCCGGACACACACATACACACACACACATACAAGCCAGCATAGCCTGTGTGTTCACTTCATACTAAGAACTCTAATCTCGTGGATAATGAGTTCTCACTCTCTGCGTTGAACAAAAATAGTGTCTGCTTCCCCAGAAGACAGAACCTGACACACCCTGATGGGACCATTCTTTCTGTTAAATTTAGCATAATTGGAATAAAATGGGTTTAGAACAATGAAGATTCAGCTTTACTTTTAGCATTTCTGAGATGGGGCTGGGGAGGAGCAGCCACACAGAGTACGTTTGTGGAAGGAAAATCTCAGTTGGACCTGAACTTAGACCTCACTATTGGTTCATGGGAGTGAAGACGAAGAAATGCCAGAGAACACACTGATGCAGGGTTGCTTTATGTGGTACAGGCAGCAGACATAGCATGTCTGCTCTGGCCCCTCCTGTCTGTGTTTCAACTACAGGTGGACTCTAATTTCTCAGCGAAGTGTGGGATAAGATGAGTGAGTCTGGAGGCAGCCCAGAATTTTCAGTGGGGCAGGGTGGGTTTGAGACTTACTCGGTCTCTTGTAGAGACTTCTACCATCAACTTGGGGACACATCTGAATGTTTAAAGTAGAGATCATGCACATGTATGATTCTGTTAGGCTTTTTATATACCAACTGTGTGCAAGTATAGTTTTATCTTGCTAATTTGAGAAGCTCTCTAAGAGACTGTATCAATGTAAAATTGGGTTACAGTTGACTTTACCATTCACTGTCCTATAGAGCATGTGCCAGGAATCAGAGAACCTTGGCTCTGTTATCATCCCACAGTATCTGTGTCCCCAGGGTCCAGTGCCTTATACTTGTCCCTATTGTGTTGTAGGACTCCTGTTACCACTTTTAAACTAGTCCAACCGTCAGGATTTCAAAGTCAGATGCAAGATCCAGCTTTGGTTTTGTCTTAGTTGTGTAGCACATCCTCCCGATGTCTGTCTTTCCGGATGAGTGTGGGTCTGTCCTCAGGTATTTCTCCTCTTTTTTATTTATGTGCCTGCAAGTGTGTGCATGTTGGTGTGTGTGTGTGTGTGTGTGTGTGTGTGTGTGTGTGTGTGTGCACGTGCATGTTCTTGTGTGGAGGGGAGTGTATGGAGACCAGAGGGTGTCTTCTCTTAATTGTTCTCCAGCCTGCTTTTTAGGCAGGGTTTCTCACTGAATTTAGAGTTAATCAACACAGCTAGATCCTGTCTCTTTTCTGGAGTTATAGGCTCACAAATGAGAGACCTGGCTTTTCAGTAGGGACTAGGTCCTACCAACCTGAGGTCCTTATCCCTACGCAGCAGATAGGTTGACTGCCCAGACTATTTCCCCAGCCCTGGTTGCTCATCTTCTGTCAGTACAGATTTATTTCTGAATCCAAGAGCAGCCCTGTGCCTGGACATTAACAGCCAAGCCAACCTGTTTTTCTCTGCCATTTGTTTGCTAGGTTTTTTGAAATCCTTTTACTAATGTCAGCCGCTTCTCTGGATTTCTAGGTAAACACAGCAGACAATTTTATTACACATGGTTTTTGAGCTTTTAGTTATGACTTAGGTTTCTGGAATATTTTCAATCATACCCATATAAAAATGGGATTCTAATACACAGACTTTTATAGAATTGAATGTGAAATGGGCCTTAAGCACTTGATGTCAACTCAATATATGACAATACCTTTCTTCATCTGCCATAGTCAAAGGCTGGTCCCCTGTACAGGATGAACGCTGGTGCTTTATAGGGCTAACTCTTATATGGGAATAAATTGAAAGAAGATCATGCATACACTTTTGAAATAGCATTTTTATGATTGTAAAGTAATGCACACACCCTATAAACTATGCAAAGTAAAAAGAAATATGTAACAGGCACCAGTCAGTCACAATGATCTCTCTGGCTTTTCACTGGGCTGCCCGTAAGTTAATATTTTTCTCTGCACATTCTGATATTTAGAAGGACATTCTTAAATATGTGTTTTATGTTAAAACCTCTTTGCTCATCCTTTTGTGGTAAAATTTGTACAGAAGACTATTGCCCACTTAAAAATGCATAGGGTTGTTAAATACACACTCTCGTAGCCACCAACACAATCATGATAAAGACCTCCTTCACTGGACAGGAGAGTGCACATCCATCCATAATTCCTGTTCCAGGAGATATAACATCCTCTTCAGGCCATGATGGGCACTGCATCCACATGGTGCACAGATTATATGTGCAGTCAAACACTTGTATGCATAAAAATGAGTCAGTCTAAAATATTGCTCAAATTATTCATTATGAACCTCTGACATCAAGAAATTACTGATTTGAGCCTTGGTCTTGTGCTTTGTGACTCTACTGAATCTATTTACATATACAACTATGTCCATCTATTTCAATTTTTGTGGATTTTCCAGAATTTCTTCTATATGAGACCATACCATCTGTCTTAGTCACTATTCTTTTGCTATGATGAGACAACACATCCAAAGCAACTCATAAAAGAAAACATTTAATTGGGGGATAGCTTCCATTTTCAGAGGATTAGTTCATTGTCATCATGACAGGAAGCATGGCCAGGGGCAGGCAGCCATGGGGATAAGAGTATCTCCTGATTCTCAGGAAGGATGATAGGGGGCTGGTGGGTGGTGTGGTGGAGGGGCTGTTGAAATCTCAAATCCTACACATCAGTGACATACTTCTTCCATCAAGGCTATACCTATTCCAACAAGCCACACCTTCAATCCTTCTAATCCTCACACAGTTCTCTCCCTGGTGACTAAGGGCTATGAACCTCTGGGGCCATTCTCACTCAAATCACCATACCATCTGAATGATGGACTAGTTACTTGATTCTAATTTAGATTTCTTTTTATTTTTTTCTAATGTTTTTTTCTTGTGTAATTGCTCAGGTTAGAAGTTCCAGCAGGATGCTGAGCAGTAGCAGTGAGTACAAGCATCCAAGTCCTACTCCTGATACTAAAGCAACATTCCAGGCTTTCACCTCTGAGCATGATAAACCCATGTATAGATGGCTTTGGGGGGAGTGTTATGTCTATAGACTTGTCTAAATGGGCGAAAGTAGAGTCTAAGCCAATCTACCCCATATGAATGTTTACCATAGGATGAACTTTATGGTGGGTAATTATAAAAGTTAAGAGACATGTCAATGGGTCTGTGTTCATAGTATTCAAGGATCTTGCTACCACATTCTCCACTATTCTGAAATAGATATTTTGAATAGCAGATTTTTTTTTTAAATTCAAAGTGTAGTCTCTTTTATCCAAGGCTGGCCTCTACACAGCTGACTGTGGTCATGTATGCCTGCCTTCATGTCCAAAGTGCAGGAGCTACAGGTATGCATCACAATGCCCAGTTTACACAGTTCTATGTTTTGAACCCAGGACTTTGTGCATGCTAGGCAAACCCGTCACACTCCTTGGATTTTTTTTTTTAAGACAGTTGGGAAACCATCTAGTTGTTGCTGCTGTGGGGTTGGGGCAAAGTTGTCTAAAGGATGTATTTATTCTAGATCAGTGTCTGACAGCTGCTCTATGCTCTGCCATAGCCAGGCTGGTCGGTTCAGAACCAAGGGGTTGAAAGAAGGGTGGAGCCACTCACTGTTACCCCTTTTTGTTTTTTCTTTTTTCTTTTCTTTTTTTTTTTTTAATCTGTTTTGGTTTTTGGAGACAGGGTTTCTCTGTGGCTTTGGAACTAGCTCTTGTAGACCAGGCTGGTCTCGAACTCACAGGTACCCACCCGCCTCTGCCCCTCCAGTGCTGGGGTTAAAGGCATGTGCCACCACGACTCGACGCCATTTTTTTCTAAATAGCAAGATTTTTGTTTTTGCTTTCTATTCCCAGAATGTAATGCTTTTCTGGATTAGATGTTTTAACCAATGGGGGGAGATGCTTCCATTAGGAGAAAGCTCTGATTCTACAGAATTAGAATTTAAAAGACTACCCGGCTTCCAAATCAACAAACAGGCAACAAGGAAGGTGACTGTGCTGGCTGGGGTGATGATCTTAACCATGAAAGAGACGTTGGATCATTACTGCACAGTGGAAGTAAGAAATTGTTTGACTGGAAGATAAGAGATCACTTAGGGCATTTGTTGGTACTATTATGGCTGTCTCCTATAAACACATCAATGAGAAATAACAACACAATGAAAATAGGGCTCCTAATGTTAAAGGCTCTTTAAGAATGAAAGGTCATCTCCCAGGTAGAGACCCACAATGAACTAAATTGCTTTCTGAAGGCAAAAGGACTATCAAATGTGTAGCAAAGAACATAGTTAAAAACAATGCACGGGCACATATTCAGCTGCAGAAATGAATTCTGAATTAATCAAGAATATTGATCCTCATTTTTATCATATCACACCAAGTACCTGAATACAGACATTGCTCAAGGTACCTCGCAGCCATGCCAATCAGGGAGACAGAAGGACCAAAAGTGGGAACATGGAATGAGCCTTGTTTGCTGTCTCAAGACAGCTCTCTGAGTGATCTCATTGTAGATAGAGGGACCAAAGGGAGCCAGGGATTGCACTGAGAGAATGCAGTGGAAGGCAGAAGTTGAAATGTCTGAGAGAGGGAGGAAGGGTTCATAGAGAGTGCTGAAGTTCTGCAGAGGGGTCTCTCCCAGGATTTGTGTGATGCTCATGTTTCTTAATGTGAGCTGGTAAATCCAATCCTTGCTCCTCCATATTCACTTGGAAGGAAAGCCAATAAAGTGATTTAAATGTAAATGCAAATTATGAGCATTTTCCATGTTATTAAATATGCTTGTGAAATATGATTTTAATTACTGCATATGTTTCCATCGCACACCTGGCTCAGATATTTTCTCATTTGGCCAGAGTCTTTGGACTTTGGTTGTGGTGTTTTGCTTATGAAAAAAAAAATCATAGGTCAAGGAAAAGAGCAGCCTTCCTTTACAAGTTTCAGACTTTGCATTTATGTTTAAAAGGACCAGGTACCTATTTGCTTGCTCCTTTTTATACTATGGTTATTTTAGCGTTTTTGTTGTTGTTTTGACACTAAATTCTTTATCTTGAATTGATTTTTGATGGGAGATGTTATTCTGTATATATGTTTCTCATACTGGTTAATAAAGCTCTGTGGCCAATGAGATAGCAAGATAGGCGGGGCTAGGAGACTAGGAGAAGGAAATAGGAAGTAGGAGGTGGAGTCGAGATGTAGCCCGGGAGGAAGGAGAATGCCAGCCACGGCTCCCCGATAAGACGACCACGTGGAAATACTTAGATAAGTAGAAATGGGTTAATAATTAATACAGAGCTAGCCCATAAACAATAATGGTAATTGGCCAACAGGATTGTATCAAATACGGAGTCTCTGAGTATTATTTGGGGCTGGTGCGGCTGTGGGCCCAGACTGGCTGGCTGGCGGAAACATACAAGCTACAGATTTTCATATTCTGTGTAACTTTTATAGTTCAGGTTATATTTGGTTTTTCCAAATATAATGAATAATGACAAGGAAGTCTATGTAGAGAAGCACTAAGAATATAAGCAAGTTCCCATCTGTTGATATCCTGGCACTATGCTGACCCTGCCCTCTGACAACCAGCAGGGTATGCAGCAATCAGGCAGATAGTTAGACAGCTCAAAGGGCCCTGCATTGCACAGCTACATCATGCATTACTTGTTTGCAGAAAGACTCCATATGCGCATGCAAGTTTTCTCTTTTAAGCAAGTGCCTCCTGCCTGTTCTCTTCCTTTCTATTTCCACTCCTGGTCAGCTGACACCAACCCCTCCCTTTGCTCCTTTTCCCTATGAACATCATATGGGTTTTGTTGAGTTTTGTGGTTCATGTTTCACCGCTCAGAACTGCAGCAAACAACACCATCCACATTTTGTCTTTTTCCTACCTTCTGTAATGTGCTTGCTGATTTCTTCCCAGCCCGGGGAACTTCACGGTTCAATGATGGAAAGTCATGGTGTCAATTAGCATTATTCTGTCTTAACAATAGAAAAATGATATTTGGGTGTTAACAAATAAAACGAATGGAGAAATGTGGCAACATTGTGGCTGATGCTTAGTTCGTGTCTCTTGTTCAGAAATGTAGAATTATGTCAGCTAAATTAAGCCTACCCTTGCAAAACAAAATGTGATTAGTCACAAGCTATATCTAAGTATAAGATCCATGCTAGGTTTTAAAAATTAGTGTAAAGATTACATTGATAATTTCTATACTGTATTAACATTTTAATAGCTCTAGTTACATAGTTATATTTAAACAATATTTACCTTTGCTCCCTTTTATTAATAAGGCTTATACATACTTAAAATCATACTCGTGACTCACTTTTTGAATTATTCTTCCTATTGGACAACACTAATCTACAATCATCTCTGACCAAAGGTGTCCTTCCTTTCCCCCTTTTCCTACAGAAAAATAAAGTGACAGTGATGCAAGCTGAAATGAGACAATGTTTCTCCTTTGCAATTTTTGTATATGAGTGCTTATCTGCGTATATGTATATACACGATATGCAGACACTACCTTCAGTGACCAGAAGAGGGCACCAGATTCCCCTGGAAATGAAGTTACAAATGCATGTGAACTACCATGTGAATGCAGATAATTGAACCCAGGTTGTCTGGAAGGGCAGTAAGTGCTCTTAACCAGGGGCTCTCTAGCCACCATCCAATTTCTGAACTCTTTTAAAATTAGTGCTACCTAGTTAAGTACAAGTGTTTCTCATGACAAACGTGTGTGTGAAAATGGGGGAGGGAGGATAGACATCATTTTTTTTTTCATTTCCTTTATAGGATTTTAAGGTTTCTCTGCTTCTCTGCCTTTGGCTCCCTTTAGGGTATTCTCTTGTAACTCCACCACCATCAGCAGCATCATTCTACTGAAACAAACTTCCCTTGAAACAGATGCCGTGGAACTTCCATGCCACTTAGCTCTAAGGTGTCTTCTTCGTAAGAGACCCAGGAAGGTTCACTGGGCACTGAGAAGAGACAGGGCTTTTCTCATGGCAAAGTGATATTAATTTTGAATAGCTAAAGGGCATTTGATAATTTGTGCTGCTAGTAACTTCAGCTTTTGTTTTCTAGCATACATTGGTGGACCAAGATCCCTAAAATGTCACTTGTGGAGGGAAGAACCAAAGCTGAGTCCTTTGGGAATGTGATCAAGTGTGGCTTAGCTGGAGAATGGTGCAGCTGGGTCACGTAGCCAGTTTCTGGCTTTGTGAGGAAATGTCACACTGATTTTAACAGTGGCTACATAGTTTTTTCACTCCCATCAGGAGTGTGCACGAGTTCCCCAACCCCATATCCACATCAGCGTTGGTTGCATTTGACAGCATTTGCTATTTTATTTATTTATTTATTTATTTATTTATTTATTTATTTATTTATTTTTAGACATTCTATCGGGAGTAAGATGAAATCTCCGGGTAGTTAAAGATTTTTAATTAGGATGAGATAAAATATCAAAGATTCAATCTGTATTACCCTGATGGCTTAGAATTTTAGAATTTTGAACAATTAAAGACAGACATTTCTCAGCTATTTGTTCTTTGTATTATGAGAATTGTGTTTAGTTCCATGCCCCATTTAAAACATTTGTTTGTTTGTTTTCTTGGTTTTTTTTCATTCTTTGTATGATCTAGATACTTAGCCATTTGTCAGCTATATAGATGGTAAAGATTTTTTTTTTCCATTCTGTAGGCTGCCTCTTCACTCAAATGACTGTCCTTTTGTATACAGAAAAGCTTCTTAGGTTCGCACGGTACCATTTTTTAATTGTTAGTCTCAATGCCTGTTCTACTAGGGTACTGTTCAAAAGGTCCTTTCCTGTGCCAGTAAATTGCAGCACATTCCTTACTTTCTCCTCTATCAAACACAGGGTATTACATTTTACATTGAAATCCTTGCACCATCTGGAGTTGAATTTCATGCATGGTGAGAGATAAGGATGTAATCTACACACAGCCATTGAATCCATCCTAAATAGGACATCTCTATTATACAGTCCCTCTCCCCAAGGATTGGGGGTCATCATTGCAGAAGAAAAGCAGGAAGATTGTTAAGAGCCAGAGGCAGTGGATACCTACCCAGAAACCTTGTTTCCTAGACAAAAGAGGGAAGGTGCTCCTATGAATCCAGAGGCTGTGATGGAATGCACAAGACCTTCACAAGCTCAAGACAGACATGATTCCAGCATGGAGATGGGAGAGAGGTGGGCATCAAGTACCACCCCTGGCTGAGGAACTATAGACAACTGATAGCTTTGGGGAGAAGAAGGCCACTTTTCTTTAAGGGTGTGGTTCCTGGAAGGTCAATTAAACTTCAAAGAATGGCCATGCACCCAAGAGTATATCACCTAAGAGTGTATGGAGAATGTAAGTTTGACTTTGATGGACTTTAAAAAGAATACAAAGTTGAATGAGTGTGGAAAGGGGTTGGGTCTGGAGGAAATTGTGCATGTTCAAAACACACTGAATGAAATCCCCCCTGCAAATAGTTGAAAAGATAACTAAAACATTGATTTTGGTTGTGGGGAAATGTTCAGGTAGAAATGATGCAGCAATTCTCTTCTTTCTCATAAGACTTTAAGAAATGAACTTATTTTCAGAGTAATTTTCTTAGGTGACAGTTTTTAAATAAGGGTCTGATAAACTATTGTGAAGTGACAACTTATCTCAAACAATATTCCATTCTGGAAATATGATTCAATAAACAGACACACAAAAAGCAGTCACTCTTTCAAGTACCTGCATCACTGCACAGATGTACACATGAAAATAAAGGAGTGTTTTTAGAAGGCAATTTGAACACCTAACAGTTTAGGAGAAAGCAACAGAATATGTGGGCTGTAATTTTTATTTTTCCATAAGATTTTCCGGGAAATGGGAAACAATGGAAAAATCACATCCTTCAAGATGCAGTAACTCAAAACATTCATCCTTGGTATACAAAGTACTAAAGTTTTATTCTTGGGATGACATTGAGCCACTCAGGTCTTGCAAAAATAGCTTCTGTCCTCTTCTCTCTCTCTCTCTCTCTCTCTCTGTGTGTGTGTGTGTGTGTGTTTGTGTGTGTTTCTAATGAGAAAGAGGTACTTGGATTTAGGCTGATTTGGTTTGAAATCCATGTTTGGTCATACTTTGCAATAACAGGATATGTTCTACCTGTAGAAGGGATTAAATTGGAACTAGTTATGGATCTTGAAATTTATTTTCTGGCTCAGATAATTATCCCAATATCTTCTAAGCTTTAAAAATAATAAACCTTTTTCTTTTGTCTATTTATCACAACTTTATTGTCAATAAAAATAGAGTAGGAGAATTGAGTGAGAAAATATTTTCCTACTGCTTTGGGTTCCTAATTTGCCCCACAAAATGTAATTAAGTTTATAAAAACAGTAACATCTATTTAAAGGCAAGAATATAATTTTAATCTTGCAGAGGGGTCTCAGACTTTGAGGCAAAACTCAGTCCAGTTCTAATTTCAATTGAAAAAAAAATACAACCCAATTATAAAATGTCTCAGAGGAAGGTATGAAATAATTGGAAGTTTGAAATAACAAATCAAGTCCTGGAGGCTATGCAAAGATTTAGTCTTTAGCAAGACCACAAATTATCAAGGTATCAAAATATCAGCTCAGGTCTCTAAAAATCTGTTTAAAACAAAAATAAACTTAAATATAAAGCCTAAAGAATTCCCTCCCCACCAAAAAATGGTTGTAACTTGAAAACTAATTGCCCTCGATTTGTAAGTTAAATGACTGGCCAGTCAACACATCTATGGCCAAAAGCTCCACTTGTCTAATGGGAAGCCAACCAATGAATCCTTGTCTTCTTGGTAGTGCCTCTGCAAGCAAATCCTTTACTACAGCCATGCTTTGTTACTTACCAAAGATGAAGATTGTTTCTAAGCAAAGACAAACAACTCTTAGTTTAATATTCTGGATTTATTGCCCTTAGCAACTTATTTTAAAACAATTTACTGTGATAATTAAGTGTTATTCTGAAGTCATGTAAATGACAATTGTCATATGGCAAACTCCTTTAAATCTCAACAGTTGGATTTCAAAAATTATTAAAAACTGGGTGTGGGGATATATGCCTGTGTTCTCAGCTCAGGAGAGTTGGAGGCAGGGAGATCATGAGTTCCTTGTCAATTTGGGCTATGTAATTAATCCAGGTAAAAATTGTTGAGTGCTTTTTTTGATTATTCTCCAGTATCAGTTTAGAAGGGAATTTGTTAAGACTTTCTTCTCGACCATGTATTATTCTCCGTATTAGTTACTTTTCTATTGTTCTGATGACACACCATGACCAAAAGCTATTTATGGCAGAATAAGTTTATGTTTCTAGGGAGAGTCCATAATGAGAGAGGAGGCATGGCAGACATGGCTGGGGAGGGAATATTCACATTTCCCCATCCAGGAAGCCCGGAAAGAAGTCACTGGAAATTAGCTCTGGGTGTAACTCCCAAAGCCCACTCCCAGTGACATACTTCCTCCAACAGGGCTCTGTGTTTTACACCACCTGTGGTGATTTGAATGAGACTAGCCCCCATAAGCTCATAGATTTGAATGCAGACTGGTCAGCAGAGTGGCACTGTTGGGAGGTGTGGCCTTTTTAGAGGAAGTGCGTCACTGAGTGTGGGCTTTGAGGCTTCAAAAGCTCAAGCCAGGCCCAGTGGCTCACACTAATGGACTGAACCTCTGAGCCTGTGAGCCAGCCCCAGTTAAATGTTTCCCTTAATAAGAGCTGCCTTGTTCATGGTGTCTCCTTCACAGCAATAGAAACCCTAACTAATACACCTCCTTGAACAACATCAGAATGTGTTGAGCTACAAATGGATTTATAATCTACAAATTATGACTTTGTTCCATAATGAACACGAAGTCTTGCTTGAGTAGGTGAATAAAAAACAAAACAAAAAAACCCTCACTAAATTCAACACTCTTTTTTTCCCTTTTTGCTTTACTTTCTTAAATGTTCATTTTGCCTGTTCATTAAGAAACATGTATGTTTCGAAGATCCAGGCAAACACAGAGGGCAGTTGGGTGAGCTCTAACAATTTATCATGAGTTTTCTGAGTCTCTGTGTGTCTCCAGAAGTGCACTTGACCACATGTCGTCCACATAACCAAGACAGGCAGCATATTAGGAACAAGGTTTAAGAATGAGCTTAGCTCAATCTGCCTGGATTTGAGCACAGCTATCCAGACTACACACTAAGGCTCTGACAACAAGGAAAATAAAGCACAGTGGACAACTGATAGGATGCTCATGGCAGCAGCTGCAATCTCACAGAATAGTCGATGTATCCAATATAAGGTAAACAACACCTTTACTAAGTAACTGAAAAACAATGAAATGGCTGAAGAAGAAAATTGACAAAGTAAGATTATTTTTAAATCTCTTTAGCTTTTATTAAATGTACCACCTTTAATATTTAGACACCTGATAAATATGGTAGTGTATCTGTGGAATCCTTCTATGTATTATCACAGAAGGAATATGGGGAGAATTACGTTGAGAAAGTTCCTGCCATGCCATCCTATCTCAAACAGGTTCTTGCTTCAGAATGAGTATCTTCACATTTCCATGTTCATAAACCCACATAAACACAGCAATGCAGCTGTTTTCTGAAATCACTGAACACACAAATGCCTTTGAATCTCAGTAGCCTAATTAAATGTTACAGGAAAGATGCATCTCAAAGCAGCCTTCCATTTTCATATCCACTGTTTCCATATTTTTATAGGTTTTAGCATTGTTACTGGTTTCCTTTGCACTGCTGTGTAGGCGGAGTTTCTATGTGTCTCAGTAGATGGTCGCAGCTTTCTATCTGGAGACTTATTAATTATAAATCCCTGGCCAGTAGCTCAGGCTTATTACTAACTAGCTCTTACAACTTAAATTATCCCATTTCTGTTAATACATGTGCTGCCCTGAGGCTCATGGCTTTTACCACTTCTTCATGCCCTGCTTCCTTTAAAATAAGTCTGCTAAGTATGGAGTAATTTCATAGCAGATCTATGACAAACTAATTATTCTATCACATCCATCATGAAGTTCAAATATCTCCTTCAGATAGACTATAGAAGAAAGGCAAACCAGAGAATACTGAAATAACATGGTCACAATGTAGTGTTTCCCTTTGTAAGAATCTGTCCATTCCTGAGGGATGAAGGTAAATCAGAGTTGTAGTCTATAGAATGAAATCTGCAGATATATTCATAAGGACATTGAGATGAGCACTGAAGGTCCGTGTTAGAGTCTAATGAACAGAAAATGTCTCATAGAGGAGGTAAATTTGAGTTGAATTTGAAAAATGAATACAAATAATACAAGCATTGAAGAGGACATTTACAGCTAGCAAAGGTACCACTATGAAGACATGAGGTTCTGTGGTAGGATTTAAGTATTCTTCAGTAGCTAAAGTTCACGGTGTGTATCATTATTATTTTTTAGCTAGATGGATGGGAGAAAGTAGAATGTCAGTCCCCATGGAGATTATTGCTCATCATTTTAAACTTTTTTCTTTTACTTTTTATTGTTTACAGTAACGGCATAAAAACATCATTTCTCTTTAGTTTTATTATAATGCGATTCACAGAAAATAAGGATGTTGTGAAGAATGAGAGGTGACATATGAACTCCAGATGTTTCAATCATCCGAGAAGGAGATGATTAGGCTCTGGCCTTGGCAGTAATGAGGTGATAGGGGGAGAATGAAGTGGTGAGAAGAATAAATACACTGGGTGGGAGAGATGGCTCAGTGGTTAAGAGTGCTTGCTGTTCTCACAGAGTACCAGAGTTTAATTTCCAGGGCCTACATTAGATAGCTTTCTACTGCTTGTAACTGTACCTCCAGGGGATCCAACACCTTCTTCTAGCCCCCGAGGACACACATACACGTGTGCATATATAGACACACATGTACAAATATTTTTAAGAATTAAAAATTTGAAAAAAGAAGAAAAAGGTGAAGCTGAGTGTTTAGAAATAGAACACAGTTTCCAAGGACTTTCTTAGGAATAGAGGCAAACACAATACAACTGTTGACTAGCTCTGTTTGCAGAAGTTACAATGGCCAAATATTTTTCTTGTTAACCTGCAGCGAAAAAGAAAAATGGCTTCTTACCATTGTGTGTGTGTGTGTGTGTGTGTGTGTGTGTGTGTGTGTGTGTTTACCACCTTATCTCTTTTCTAACAGTTGAGATTCCAAAATAAGTACAAGGAGGCAGAAAAAGCAAAACCTACTTGCCCTGCACACAGATATCAAGTTCAAGTTGTTTCAGATGCAAATAAAAAAGTATAGATTCCTTCCTCGCCTTCCCAGGAAAGAATGACAGTCCTTACACCTGCATGTCATCATACAACCCAGCAGGAAGCCCCAGGCTTAGTTCACAGCAAAAACAAAACAAAAAACAAAACCATGCTGGCTTTAATAGAAATTATACTAGTCAATATATAACAGAAAACAGAATGCCATTTTCCAATTGTCAATTTAGACACTAGAGTATTTTGTTTAATGCAAAAAAGAGACTCAACAAGTAGTCTTCGTAAATACTGAGGAACGCTGGAAGAGACTTGGACAGAACCAGGCCTCTTGGCATCTTATTGCACAGAGAGATTAAACTTTGAACAAACACTAACATATATCCACATGAGTAAAAACACAAGACATCTTCATTTATCAATTGTGTTAAGACTGTGAAGACTTACTGAGATCTTTTCTCTTATAATACCTCATAATAATTTCTATATACTATTAATATGAACCTGGCATTGGATTTGTTATCAAACCCAATTATATGCACTGACCTCCGTCCTCATTGGGGGCATAACGATTTAGATTTGTGTTCAAGGACCTGTTTGCTTCGCAAACATCCGTGTTTTCCCAGAACAGCAATCATCCATATTAAAAATTGCCTCAGTTCACACAGAATATCCAGGTGAGTCTGACAGCCATTGACAATTGTCAGTTTACTTCTAAAGATCTTCCACATCAGCAAGGACAGGGAGACTCTTAGCTCTGGGGAACACTGCGTTCTATCTAGACACAAATGTGAGCACACAGACCGCAGTCTTGCATTGCTGAGGGCAAACATAAATGTAGTTATCCTCAGCTGCAAACTTGAGAAATAGCCCGTTTAGTGGCAGAGTAATGTTTCATGTTTCCCCAGCACCTGGTAAAAAAGTGCTCACTGTGAGGACTTGCCCATGCCACCTGGAATTCACCCATAAGTACAGAAGTGAGCTTGGATGCACTCCTTGTTTGGAGGTTGCCTGACCACTCAATGATTGATGAGAGGGACTATCGGAAGAGAACTTTGATTCACTGAGATGTGCAAAATGCGCATTTCCTTCTTTTCCCATGTAAACTATCAATGTATGATCAGTTCACTTAAAGAGGTTGGTAATGTGAGACTTTGTTATTGTTTCTCTGGTTTAGTTCTCTTTCCTCTCCTCCTGGACCAACTAACCCTAATGAAACTTGACATCTTGGTGCTAAAATATTCTAACTTCCCTTTTCAGCCCTTGTTCTGCATTGAAAATGCACAAGCTCAAATCAAGGGTTCAAGCCTTAAAACATCTTTTTTTTTATGTGATTGGAGAACCAAGATTGTTTCCTTACTAAAATATAGAACGGTGAAATATGATGCACACAGATGAGGAAGATTGGAATCAATAGCTAATATTAATAGTGGATGCAGTGTTGTACCAAATGCTACTTCCAGGCCATCTTATTTCCTAGTTGTTTTTGATTGCCCACAGATCATGAGTGATGTCTCCTGGAGAATGGCTCTCAGAAGTGTGCAAGGTCATAAAGGGTATCCCACATCTGATAAAACAAAAATTGAGCAGAATAAGGATCTTACTACACTGAAGGGCTGTCTTTGTGTTAGAATTTTCTTTGGGAAAAGCTGGACTATTTACTGGGATCAGCTGATTCTTTTATTGGGATCAGCTGGACTCAGTTACTTGTCTGCTTTTCTACATAGCTCTCTAACTTGTTCCTGTTTCTTTAAATCCTTCAAAAATATTGGTCCCCAGGGTTTCACATCTGACTTGGCTGTATACAAATCTCTATTCTAAAGTCTGTGTCCTAGAACTGATGGTACTCCAGAAGCCAAGGGAATTTAGAAGATGAGCCATTCTTCCAAATGGTGACATGGGACACAAAATTGTGCAAAGATAGTTTCAATAGATCATGCTGCATGTTTTCCATCCTCTTTTTGAAAACAGCATATGAACACTTTTTAAAAACATCTGCTAAATGCCACACCTCCTAAACATCAGGACAAAGCTGGGAAAAACAAGTTGTAATCAGGTCTGAGTGAACTAATGTCAATTCCAGGGCAATTGTGTGGCACCAACATTTGCTTTCTGATAGCTGTATACCTACTAAAGAATCAGGTTCCCACATCTTCCTCAGGGGTAATAGTCTCTAGGAATGTGTTATTGTATAGTCACTCTAGTAAATTCATGTATTTGATCAAATAAGAGAATTGAGCTGGCTGTGACAAAAGGTCTTTCATTTGTAGGTATCAGAAGAAGCTAAACTGTGACAACAACATTGTGTCTAGAGTCATCTTTTGTTATCAACCTCCTGACTTGCAAGCTCCGAGGCCCCAACAATCTCTTCTGCTCCCATGTTTGTTACCATGGAAATGGCATTCATGAAGACAGTAAATATATTAGATGTGTACAATCTCAAAGAACTATTTATTTGTTATAAGAATGAATGTTGGAGATAGGGTAGTCTAATCCCTTTCGAGGTTGCAAATGCATATTGCTTGGTACCTTTCATTTGTGTTGAGTGTGTGGGATCGACTATTTGAAGGCAAGTTTAATGCCAGCCAGTATAGACTGTATGTCCCATAAATCTTTCTATTCTTATCTTGTTCATGTACTATAAAAGCCATAGTTGAGGACTGAGTGGGTGACTCAGTCTGAAAATTAGTTACCGAGCAAGCATGAAGACTTGGATTTGGACCACCCAGCACCCATGTAAAAAGCCAAGTGGCATACCCCTAGAGATCCAGCTTCGGGGTTGGAGATGATCAAAAGAATCCATAGGGCTTGTTAGCGAACCCCAGGTTCACTGAGAGACTCTGTGAAAAGTGATAGGGGAAGATACCTGGCTTTGACATAATCGTCACACTCATGTGTAGAGGAGCAAACACATGGACATATACACATGAATACATCCTAGCCCCCAAAACACTGAGTGAATTGTTAATGTAAGCATAGTCCTAAGCCACGCTCATTTGCTGCTGTGCTACTCTGCGTTACTTTTTATCTGTGACCCGTCAGGATAAACTGTAGATAGATGCTGTTTTCCCTCACAGCTTTAACTGTAACAGGCTTTTGAGATAACACTTCACTTCTGCTTATATTCATTGAAGTAGTCCTATATGTAATTTTTGATGGTTTTGCGAGGAAGTTAGCAAGTTTGAAGTAAAAAATTAGATTTAGTTACTCCATCTTTCACAAGAGTTTTGGGGATATCAGCATTTCACCACTTTTAAGGGGCGATGACCAAGAAGTCTGCAGAAAGTAAGCTGTATTACATCTATGGTAATGAGGCTTGCCATTCTGAGCTTCTAATAACTCCTGTGGGTGCCTCAAGGAGTCAGAGCCAAAGCCGCCCCAACCGTGCTTTTCTAACAGTCTAAAGACTTTGCAGACATTGATTTCCTATGCTTCTGACACTCATGTGGGGCTAGCTTTTCCTTCAGAAACCTTCTCGGTTTCCCTCAGGAACATTCAGTGGGTTTCTCTGACACATTTACAGTCTTGAATGGATGTGTGATCACAAGATAAAATCTTTGACAAATCTCCCTCTTTGCGCGGATGACTCAAGCCCAGCTTTGTGATTAAAGCTGCAGTCTGAAGACTGAGGCTTTGTTGTTGGATTATCTAAAGAAAATCTGTCTATCAAATGATAACTCAAAATGCTATATATTTTGCAGAGAAAAAATATATAACAACTATTCATGCTGTTGCTTAGACTTGGAGAAATAATTGACAAGTTCACAAATTGTGTTTCTGAGTAAGTGAACCACTTCAAAAATGTTTACCAGTATGAAGATATGGGTTCAAATCCCCATAGTCCACTCAAAACCAGATGCAGCAGTGCACATCTACACTCCTAGCACTCTAATGCTGAGGTGAGAGGTTGAGGTAGAGGAATCCCTCGAAGGTCATGGACTAGCCAGTCTAGAGTTTGTAGTGGTGGCTAGAGACTGTCTCAAAGGGAGCAGAATGCTGACACTTGATTCTATCCTTTGATTTCCATATGTGTGACAGGCACATTACAGAGAGAAGGAGGCAGGGAAAGAGGTGTGTGTGTGTGTGTGTGTGTGTGTGTGTGTGTGTGTGTGTGTGTGTGTGTATTTTCGAGAGAGAGAGAGAGAGACAGAGAGAGAGAGAGAGAGAGAGAGAGAGAGAGAGAGAGAGAGAGAGAGAGAGAGAGTTTCCTTTGCTTGTAAAAGGATGTTTTCAAATCAGAGTGAAAATTCCTGTCTCAGCACAGAGTATGGAAGCACACGGACAGGTCGATGGGGACTTACAGAGCATAGCATGTGGGCACCAATCAGGGTGTTAAATGAGGTAGACTGATTCAACTTTGCTATGCCCATCACTGTTATTTTCCATTAGCAAAGCTTTGGGAATAGACTCAAGAAGGGCTATCATGTCAAATGTCACCTGGACACTTTGTGTCTTCTATTATTATTACTGTTATTACTGGTGCTAAAGATTTAGTTGTCTTACCTTGACATCAAAATAATTGGTTGAAATTCAACTTTCATTACTGAAATTCAACTTTCATTCATAAGTCTATAATAACAAGAACACAAAAATTGTATTTGCTTTATTTACCCTTTTAGGTGAATTTTTATGATATGGGATTTTTTTTGAAAGTATAGAGATGTAAAAGATGGTATGGAAGGTAGAGACAGCACATTTCTGAGAAGCTCCAGCTGGGCGTCTGGCTTGATGTGCACAGTGATACATAAGAGACCCCATGGAAAACAAGGTATTATAGCTTGCTAAGTACCGCAGATGCAGCAAGTTCAGTCCCCAAACCATGTCATAACAGATCTATTTTTTTTATAGTACCAGAGGCTATATCTTTGTCAACTGCATGCTTGCTATACCAACCCTAAATCCCATTTCTACACATTTGGCTCATGTTTTCATGTCCTAAGTAAAAGTTCAAGAAGTTAAGGAAATAATAATCTGTGCAGCAGAACGCCTCTCTTAATTTAGTATTAAAACTGTTTGTGGTGTTCCCTCAGGAGAGCCATTTTCTGTGTATTATCTTGTTAGTGCCTTGATAAGAACTGGTGAGTGCTAAATGGCCTCTTCAGAAATGACAGGAATTTCTAATTTCCTATTATTACTGATAGGGAATATCTGTCACACTGCTGAACAGATTCCAACCAGCCAGTGAGAGTCAAGAGAGCCTCAAGAGAGAGGTCACTTCTTCCCTTAGTGTCTTGGCTTGTTTTTTGTGGCTGGGATAAAACATCAGCTAAAACCAACCGGAGGAAGAAAGGGTTAGTTTGGCTTACAGGTTACTGTCCATCCTCAAAAGGAAGGCGAAACGGAAGCCTGGAGCTGGGACTGAAGCAGAGTCCATGGAAAAACACCGTTTACTGGCTTGAACAGCCACCTATTTTATATAATCCAGGGCTACCTGCCTAGGCGTACACTCCCTGAAGTGGGCTGGACATTCCCAGTTCAGAAAACTCTTCCTCAGACATACCCGCAGGACAAGCTGATGGAGACAAGTCTGCCACTAAGGTTTCTTCTTCTTAGGTTTGTGTCAAGTTAGTAAGGATTAAGAGCCATACCCAGGTAGTTCTTGAAGGCTTATCATGTTACATAAACTAATTTTAAGCAGCTGAGCACAGCTTTCAGTACATCATGGCCAGCGGTGTGTCATTTGGTAACTTTAGGTGTCAATCAATGTTAGTTGCCATAGCAACTCAGACACTGCTTTACTAGCCCAGGATTGTTCTCTAAAGGCATTTAGGTGTCTTGCAATTTTCTTCTGAGGAAAAAGAAGCTCTTTCACACTAGAGATAACTGATACCTAATGCTCACCTAATTCAGTCCCTCTCAGTGGCTCATTCCCGTGCAAACCGTAGAAGAGCTGGTTAAAACGAGAGCCCAGGGATCTAACCCCATGCACTCAGACAGAAAGGCATGATGGCATATGTGCTTAACTAGCACCACCTCAGAATATAAGCTTTAGAAACAGAATTACTCTGGCTAAGAACGAATACCAGGGTCTGTATTTAGGGGGGAACTCATGGAAGAAAGTAGGTGTATGTTTCGGTATGCCATGAGCGTTCTTTTTGAGTGGATGTGTGAAGGGACCAAGGAAATCTTTGGTCTGCAGACATTGTGGGAAATGTGAGTATTTTCCTATGGTAAGCCTGAGCTCCATTTTCTTAGTGTGTTTTTTTTTTTTTTTACCTTGGGTGGGGAAGTAGAAAGTTCGTATATTTATTCTCGAATCCCAATCCTCATTTGGGAATGTTAGGTTTCGTTAGTAGAAGGAGATTTATGAAAGTCAGGAAATGTGTTAGGTGTGAGTGAGGGCACATTTGAAACCCAAGGCCCTAGAGATTTTCTTACACAAAGAAGAGACCCATCTATTTAGAACTGTTTGAATTAAGGCTCTCTGCTACTATAGGGTCTTTTGGGAAGGGTTCCTACATCGCTGAGGATGTTTTCATAATTCTACATGAGTAATCACCTTTGAGCTAGTTAGCCCTTAGCTGGATTTCTGTCTGTATTCCCATCTCTTCAGTCACTGTCCTCTACAGATCCTGTCCCATGTGTCAATAGATATTTGGGTTCCACTTCTCCAAAGCTATTTTAGGGGCTTTTTTGTTCTATGATTAAAAATAATAAAGTAGATAGTGTAGGTAATTCTAACGTAAGTTACATCAACTCAAATAATTGCAAAAACAGTGTATGTAGAGAAACAAAAAACAAAGAGAGAGATGGGAGAGGAGGAGAAAAGAGAAGAGGGAGGAAGAAATAGAGAATGAGGGAGGGAAAAAAGGAGAGAAAGAGAAAGGGGAGGGAAGAAATCTAGAAATTTATATCTAAATCTCTTTTCAGATGGGCTAGAATATGTTTACTCATTCTAGTTCTTTAAGGGTATAGATTCTCAGGGTGTCCTGTTTTCTTCTGAGAGTTTATTTTTATTGTGATTATTTCAGTGGGACCGTGCTGCTCACACATATCTGAATATTCAGATTTTATAGGGCAGCTTCTCACGTTTAACACTTAGAAAGAGATTCCTTATTAAGTACAAATTACCACAATGGCTTATTAGAACTTTACCTCATGGACAATGCGTTTGGGGATGGGATTCATGTTACAAAATATATAGAATTTCTAAGCATTTACCCTTTTCTCTCTGTGCTAAAACATCAGTGTTGAACAATCTAGTGCCAAGAGTATTGCACCCTTGCTTGTGAATCTGAATCTTACCCACTGATTTATGACATAAATATCCCCAAGAGGGCCTGGGATGTAGCCCAGTTGGTACAGTGCTTGTCTAAAGTATCTAAGGGATAAAGTACTTGATCCAAGCCTCAGTATCTTATAAACTGGGTGTGAGACACTGAAATAAGAACAGGATGTTCTGGAGTTAAAGGTCATCCTTGGCTACAACATAGCAAGTTCAAGGCTAAAAGAAAGAACACTCTACCATTCCCTAGTGAGACTGCCATGGCCAAAATTTGAACATGTCACCTTGATGTTCAAAATTTGAACATGTCACCTTGATGAGCAAAAATGATAAGACCATCTCATGTGCTGTTTCCAGAGTTGAATGCCCTGTGGTGTGGTACAGTATAGACAGAATATAGTGAAAATAAAGTGTGGGGTATTGATATTTTAGTATTAGTTATACTATTAGTACATTGACACTGTAAATGTTACAGGTATACTGATCAGCATTTCTTGGAGAACTGTTTGACGTTGTTCCATGCATTTTCTTAAGGACTAAGACTTGGGAGTGTGATTGTTCTATGTTTATATAATTCATTTAGGACTGTGATCACTTTTAACTCTGGGATGAAGTGTTTGTGCCCATGTGTCATTTTACCTGCGTGGGGAGCCTCTGAAAAATAATCCCTGCTATTACATTCCAGGACTTTGGAGACAAAGTTGCTTGTTTGAGAAAGTAGTTCTATCAGAAAAAGAAGCCCGGAATTTGAACCATCTGACTTTGGATCATTAGTCTTTAAGATGCAACTAATGATCTCTTCACATCTTAATGTCCGTGTTTGTAAGAGAAAATGAGGGGAAGAAAGTTTCAAGGAAAAATTGATCCCCCTTTAGCAAACCCTGTTGGAACTCACTGTTTTAGGCCTTGTTATTTTTAAGTGTCTGGATTTTCTTTATGAATTCATTAAAAATATTTTAGCGGCTCTGGTGGCCTAGTATCTCATTCCAACATAAACTTACCACAGGAGAACACATACTGCTTGGCCCACCTTTTCATTTCATGGCTTAATAATAATGACAAATTACAGGTGCCGAAGTGACGTTAGATCTCTTAGCATAACTGATTCAATGTTCAAATGTTCTCTTTGCTCAGACGTTCTTTATACCAAGTTTAAAAAGCCGTGCTTAGCTTTATTTTCTGTGTACAAGTGTTTTACCTACATGCATGTGTGTGAAGTTGTACACGCGGTGCCACACCACTCAGAACAGGGTATCAGATACCGTGCAACTAGAGTCAAGGATGGTTGTAAGCTGCCACATGGGTGCTTTGCAAGAGCGGCAAAGGCTCTTAACTGCAAGGCCATCGCCCCCACCCTGTTCAGAACTTCTAAATATATATGGTATTTTTCTTGTAACTGGAAGTTTGTGTCTCACATGCTAGAATTCCTGTTCCAGAATCCTGAAACTGATGTTCCCTTTAATGAGTGCTGGAGCTTAGACCTGTTTTCATGTCTTACTCTCAAGCTGGCGGGATGAATTACATCTAAATTGTTTGCTTCAAGTGAGTTATATTGTACAGCAGACTCAATTGCTATGGAGAGAGGATATCTCTCTTCATTGGGAATCATCTAGGTCTCTTGATTGTCCCCAAGATGAGTTCTTTTAACATCCATCATAGTCCATCATGAGGCCCTTAGAAATATTCAGTCAGGTTTTGGAAGTTTATTTTTTAAATTATTCTTCCAAAGCATGTAGGAAGCCATTGTATAATACTAACCTTGTACTTGCTGACCCTCATACAGACATTTATGGAGTTACTACAGCTTCATTATAGGTAGGCTTCCTTTGAATATTCTGAGGATGTGAACTGAGTGTGTTGTCCATGAACACTGTGTAGTGTCTCCTTTCTCATGTGAGTGTCCCCCCCACATCTTATTTGCGTTGGCTAGAAATCAAATACCATGTTGAACAGATGTTGTTAGAAGTGAAATCTTTGCCTGGTTTCTGAAGTTTGGTCAAATCGGTATTTATCATTAAGTCTGACAGCAGAAGATGTTCTGCATAGGTCTCACTGAAAGGGACAGAGATCCTACTTATTGCTAGTCCACTGGACGTATCTTGTCTCTCTAAAATGAGTCCATGGGGCTGGAGAGATGGCTCAGTGGTTAGGCACACTTGCCGTTCTGATAGAGAACTGGAGGTCAGTTCCCAGGACACACACAGCAACTCACAACCGTGTGTAACTCCAGTTCACTGCAGTGTTTGTCAGGCATTCTGACTGCTGAGAATGAGGCATAATAGCAAAGCAGAAGGCAAGCACCAGGTGCTAGCTGCCAGTTGGTGGGTCAAACTGAGAGCAACCTGAGTTCAAGTCCTGATACAGCGACTTACTACTGTGTCTAAAATTTGTGCTCTTCTGCTCCTAGATTGAGGGAAGGAGGGAGAGAGGAGGGGAGGGAGGGGGAAGCAACTGGGATTGATATATAAAATAAGAAAAATTTCCTGTCTTGGGAGAGGAGCTTGGATCTTCATGCATCTGTTTTCACATTTTTAAACTTGGGTCATATCTTACTCTTTCTTGTTGCTGTAACAATATACCCTAATGAAAATCTCCTGCAGAAAGGGGATGTTGTTTAGGGCACAGTTTAGGGGGCACTGTTAGAGGTACTGTCTAGTGTGAAACTTGAAGTTATCTTGTCACATTGTATCCACAACCAGGAAGAAGACAGCAATGAATGGTCCTATTCACCCTACCCTCTCTCTTTTTAAAAAAAGTACAGTATAAAATTGCAGCCTAGGGAATGACACCACCCACAGTAGACAGGCAGGTCTTCCCACCTTGTTTAACCTATTGAAATAATCCCCATAGGTAAGGTCTATATGCTCTGCACTACTAGCTCTTTTGCACATGACTTGTGTGTGTGTGTGTGTGTGTGTGTGTGTGTGTGAGAGAGAGAGAGAGAGAGAGAAAGAGAGAGAGAGAGAGACAGACAGACAGACAGACAGACAGAGACAGAGAGAGTCCTAGATTTGTAGGAAAACTGTGGGGTTGATTTTTGATTTCCTAGTTTTAGTTTCTAGGTTCATTCATTGTATTGGACATTTTCTGTAAAGAATGATTGGTTAGGGAAGCTGATGCTGGACTCCAGGGCCTGGGGCATCCTAGATAAGCACTTTGTCACTGACTTTGCTCTCTGCACGCATGTGTGTTATATGACCATGTCTGTGCATGTGGAGACCAGAGGACAGCATTGAATGTCTTTCTCTGTTACCCACTGTTTTATTACTTTTAAGTTTTGTTCAAATTAAATTTCATTAAAATGTAATTTCATCATCTCCTCCATTACCTTGCTTCCCTCCAACCCCTCCCATGCTTTCTGTGTCTCCTCACTCCCTCTCAAATTGATGGCCATTTTTTTGACTATTACTGTTACATATATGCATGTGTGCATGTATGTATGTATGCATATATGAATATATATATGTATCTATATAAATACTATGCCCGTTTGGTGTGGCTTATGCATATATGATTTCAGGACTGACCACTATATTGGATAACCAATTAGAGGGCTCATCTTTGGGAGATGCTAGTTGGCATAGAAGCTGTGCTGTAGATGTTCTGTTGGTGATGGGCATCCATGACCTGTTGATCTATGATGTGTTTGTTTTTCTGCCATAGTCTTCATCTTTTTGTGTGTGTGAGGGAGGAGGACTGTGGTTAACTGTAGGTATAAAGATAGATTCTAGAATTTATGCTGGTCCAGTAAGCTGGTGATGCGGTGATAGCAGGTACCCCTGGAAGACCCATGGCATCACTAACCCTGGGTAATGGGAAGAGCTTCTAGTTTGTCTCCATTTTATTTTTAAAGCAGGCTCTTTCACTGGATGTGAAATTTACTGATTCAAATGAACTAGCTGATCAGTGAGCTTCCAGGGTCCTCTTGTCTCTGCTTCTCAAGCACTGGGATATATGTCTGGCTTGTTACATGGGAGTTGCGGATACAAATTCTTGTCCTGCTGTTTGCTCATTAAGTACTTTTCCCACTGAACCATGCATCCAAAGCACCACTCTGTTTACAACTGTTACATTACCATTGGTCATTAATCATGTGACTGAGCTACAGTGAATATCCTCTCAAATGTTGATGCATACACCAATTCCTTGTGGATTTTGATATCTACCTTGCATCTCTGGATTCTGGTTCTCCGTATGTGTCCTTCATTGTGGCCTGGACATCATGACAATCTGCTTTAAAGGAATCAAGACTGACAGGTCATTACTTATAAGCAATCCTTCTATTCACCACCTCCCCATCTCTGCACCAATGTGGTTAAATTGTCTTTATTTCACCATTTTACTGGCTGCCAAAGATGAAAGCAATCAAAACCCATAAATCTTGAAATGTTTCTATTAACCAATCAGAAGCTGTCTTTGCTCTCACAGCTGCCCTTAAGAGGGGCCATTTTTGGTAGCTTAAACTAAATTCTTATGTATCTGTCCACCGGGGATAGATACATTTTAGCCAGTTAAAAAGGTTTTCAGCTCTGCAGTTAGTTCTAAGAGTGTAAAAAAAACCTCCTTTCTGCACCTTTCAAAATCTGAAACAGGTTTGGCAATTTTCTTGTTCCTTCTTGCAAGTTCTAGAAGATGATTGCACTTGCACATCTCAAACCCAGTGAAGGAGAAACAGGCTTTGAAACCTCACACTTGGGAGACAATCAGGAACCAGGAGAGAGTTTGTAGCCATCCGAACACATCAGGGAACACTGAGGTGGATGGGGCAGCCATGACTGACACGTGTCACTGAGAGATTCTCTACTGCTCTATGGCACAGACTTTGACATTTAAATTGCAGGCAGCCCTGGGTTGGTCCCTGGAGCTGCCCGTGGTTGAATGCAGTTCTGATCACTTATTTGAGAGGCACAGTGGGGATAATGAGAGGGGGGGAAAAAAAAGAAAAATCAAATTGTTCTAGAAAATCATGTTTAATGTAGAAATCTGGTTAATATTAAAATGCAATCTGCAGTTTTCAAGTATTCTATTCCTCAAGGAAAATATCTCCTGTTCAAGGGACTGGACCAGTAAGCACCCTCTTATTACATCACTTCCTATGTCAGGCCCAGCTTGCATTCAAAACGTATTACCGTATTGATAATGCTAATTTTAAAATGATGCCTTCTTTTTCCCTTTGGTTAAAGAGTCTGGGCAAAATTCCAATCATATGGATCAATTTAGCTCTAGACAGAGCTCGCCCCACTGACATTTCACGCACTATATAGAATATGGTTCTTCCATATGCTCAGGAATAGGAGCCCACTTACCACACAGAATTTTATTTCCAAGGGATTTATCTATCTCAGGGGCTTTAGAAAAAAAGGTATCAGTGTATTCAACAGGGAGAGACACCAGCATGCAGTCTCTGATCTTAGGATTGCAAAGGAGTTAGGAACTGATGTCTGAAACCCAACCCTGTGCCATGTTCAAATCAGTTAGACATCTTTCTTTTGGTTTGGCTGGCTTAGGCCGCAGTGGTTCTCACCACCAGCAGGACATGTGGCTGTAGCTATTGGTATTTAACCTTTCATCCAATACTTATTTTACTTTCCGTGATGTTTTAGAACACTGACTCTGATGGCTTAGGAGAACAAAGCCTTTATAACTCTCTATTCCCTATGTAGTTGTTTGGTGTTCTCATTTTATCCCGTTGCTGTGATAAGTGTCAGGACCATAAGCAGCTTAGTGGAGGAAGGGGTTTATTTAAGGGTACACATTACAGTCCATTATTGACAGAAGCCAGGCCAGGAAGTTGAAGCAGAAATCATGAAAAACATGCTGGCTCACTTACAGGTTTATGCTAAGTTAGCTTCTTAGCACTCAAGGACCATCTAACTTCTCAAGGAATGATGCCACCCACAGTGGACTGGACCCTCCTGCGTCTGTTAATAAACAAAATATTCCTCTTCACCGATACCCATGCGCATGTCCCCAGACAAATCTGAGCTCAGTAATCCCTCAATTGACATTCTCTTTTCAGGTGACTCAATGCTGCATTGACAGTTAAAGGCAACTAGGACACTTTGTATTTCTACTTTCTATTTTAAAACTTTAATGCTCATTTTAAAAAGTAAATATGGGAAGATGCAATATTATAGACATCAAAATGCAGTACTATAGACCAGAAGAAGACAACTTCATCTATTTTGAGTTCTTCCTGTCCTTTGGAGTCAATAGGTGACCTGCTGGGCAGAGACAGTCATGCTTAATGTGGAGTTAGAAGTGATAAGAAAGATGTAGATGACAAGAGAAAATTTACTTCCATGGAGACCTCACTAATTTATCCTTTTACTTAGTTTTTGTTGTTTCTTAAATTTACCCTAGAGAGGAAATGTTCTGTTGACATCTACCATTTTTTCCAATTATGAATTTAAAGATAGGAAATGAGCCTTTTCTTGTTCTAACAATGTGTGTGGAGTGTAGGCTTTGGAGTAGTGTTGGAGTCTACTCAAGTGTAATGTTACAATGAAGCTTTATTCAACCTCACTTTCTAGTGCATGCTTGCTATTTTCCAGGCACCTTCTCAAGTGATCTATATATAACTTAGCAACTCTATAAAACACTTATTATTTTTATCCTCATATTCCAGTCTAATGGGGATGCCAAGAGACTCAGTGGTTTTCTTCAAGTGAAACATAATTGATTTTGATTAGGAAACCATAATAAGCCTCATGTAGACAGAGGTAGAGGAGCAGGGACATAAAGATTTCACTAGACAAGTGAGCGAACATGCAAGGGAGTCTGCCTATTCTTTAAGCATGGTATTCTAAGGAAATGGGGCAGTGGGTATAAGTGACAAGTTAGAATGTATGATATGGCAAAGTTGTTTATATACTTTGACACTATCCTGCTCCATGGAGTTATCTTAAAGAAATTATTTTAGGGAAATATAAAATCATGATGTGTATATGTATATATATATATTTTTTTTTTCATAAAATGAATGGAAAACATATAAGCTCAATGGGATACATCACGGGGGCTCGAGAGATGGCTCAGCAGTTAGAAGCAATGGCTGCCTATGCAGAAAACTTCACTTTGGCTGCCAGTACCTCACATGTCAGTTCACAACTGTCTGTAACTCTAGCTCCAGTGTCCTTTACTGGCCTCTTCAGGTACCTGCATAAATGTGGGAAACACATCCACACACACATTAATAATAATAAAATAGGTCTTTTTAAAAAGAGATGATATCACCCCTCACACATTCACATAAAGCACTTAACTAACTTCCTAACTAACTAAGTAAAGCTAGAGAAATGGCATGTGAAGTTGATCTCTGGCCACCATATATATGCGCATAGGCTCACATATATATGTATATATGTATATATATATATGTGTGTATATATATATACATACATATATATATTTATGTATATATACATTCATACTAAGATGGAAACTCATACACTGGTTTACAAAGAAAAAAGTTGTTTGATGGCAGTTGTTCTGGTGTATTTTTTAAATATAGGAGAGGCCTCCATATGTTGTGAGTTAAGATAAGGAAACCAGAACTATGGGAGGAATTGGAGGGGATTAGTTGGTGAGTGGATTTGATAAAAAAAAAAAAATCAGTGAATGCATGTATGAGATTATCAACAATAAAAAGAGTAGATGGTAACAAATAATGGATAGAGAGGATAATTGCCTGACAGAGTGAGTGTCAGAAAGGGTTAATAAAGCTTGGAATCAGTAACTGTGGGGAGAACTTAAAGTATAAAGTGTCTGGGGGCTGTAAATATTTTTAAAGCCAGTAAAAAACAAGGAAAATGCAAGAGACATCTAAGAGCTGTCTAAAGGTGGGTTGAGAGTTATTTACAACTTTTTCCATGTTACACAGGGAAGTTAAATTGGGGATTTCATCCAGTTTGTATCTCTAAAGAGGCTGGTGCAATGAGGAAAAGGTTATAATAGCAAAAAAATATTTCATATAATAATTTCATACTAAAGTAATACTGTTGGAATCAAGAACATAATAGAAGAAAAAAGTTCAAAGGAAGGAAAAATGATAATGGAGACTGATAGGAATGTATCTCTATAGAGACAATTGGCAGAGGATGGTCAGTACCAGTCTCTTGCTGCTTGAGCATGTGTGTGTGTGTGTGTGTGTGTGTGTGTGTGTGTTCATGCATGTGGAAGCCAGAGGTCACTGTGAGGTGTCATTCCTGAGACAGAGTCTATCCTTGTATCTGAACCTTGTTTGTAGACTAAA